>BPUM01000856.1:0-600000 GCA_020521455.1 Prunus kanzakura
TTATATTTCCATATCACATACTGATAAAAATATGACTGAGTAAGTGATGCAAGAGCATCTAATGGGCATTCCAAGTCTAAGTAGCCCGATGGTCGATTGGGCTAGGGTTACTTTTGATATTATAGTTTTCCTATTCCAGTTAGGATTTGGTTTAATTTCCTTTGTCAATTAGGTTTTCCATTTTGTTAGGGTCTGATGGCTAATATATAAGCCTAGTTAACAGTTGTAATAAGGGGCTTTTGACAACTTTATTCAGAAATGACAGAATATAGAGTTCCTCTGGGGTGTCTTTGGACCACAACTCAATTATCTTAGTTCCAACTTCACTTTATCCATCTATGTTCTGTGTTGTTTATCGCTGGGATTCCATTTCTACTGTGGTTTGGCACTGTTTCAGGCACTGGACAGCAGCTTATCACTACTGCCCTGCATCAGTAAGCATAATGATAAAATTATTATAATTATTGTGGCAACATAATAGTGGCAAGTGATGAAAAAAATAAACAGAATAATTAATCAAGACATATTCAAGGTGCCAGAGAATTTCACACTAAAACTTACACTATCTTTTTGACAATGTTACAGATTCTTTCGAGTTAATTGCCACGCAAACTGATCAACAGCCACCATAGCACGAGATGCTGAGCCAATAGAACCATCGTACCTGCATGAATAAATTATAATTCACAACAAATTATCACAAATCTCTTGAAAAATATACATTATTTGAGTTTCTCATTCTGTACATATTACAGTCACATCCCAAACCTCATTTCAGTGCTTAAAGTAAAAATTACAGACGGTAAGTGCTTACAATGCAACCAAGAGAAATGCTGCTGTATGCATAACGATAGCGCCTTCACCAGTAGATTTTGATGTGTTCATGCACCTTGCACAGAACCAATTCTCATGAATTGATGTGACTACATCTGTCATAATATTAGATCTAGTAAAACTTACCACAATTAGATCTCAAAGCATAAATCATTGTAGATGGGATCTGTAGGATGCATATAGGAGCCGTGAAAAAACAAGACGCATATACAAGCAAATCAGTCCTAAGCTGCATATATGAGCAGTTCTCATGAACTGATGCAACATCTATCATAATATGTGCAACCTTTTTTGCATTTCTGCAGCAGTTCTGTGTTGTCGTCAAAAGCTCATTTATTGTAGTGAAAGAACACACATTGTCAAGATATTGAAAACCTGCTGTAAAATTTCATGATCTAAACTGAAAGACAACTTTACAGGATTCAGTAGTACCATATAAGGCCACTTTAAATCCCTAAAACATGTAATAAGGAATACAAAACCATATGCCCCTCCAAATCCTCCAGTTAAACAGACAGTTATTACTTATTAAACAAAGTAATTGTGGTAATTGCAGCCACATTAAGAACTTACATTGGTTTGGTCCAATAATGAAGCTCTCAGTCTGGAGCTTGTCACATTTGATGAAATCAATGAATTGACTCAATTCGATGGGATTCACTTTTATCCCTTCTTCTTCTGCGCTGCATGCATACAATCAACCTTCAGGTACAGTGCTTACAAACAGAACAAAATGATAAGCATCATACATTTAAGTAAAATTTTCTCTTGGCCAAATCAAGCGTAATGGTTACTGTTCCCTATCATTATTTCTGAAAGAAGGTACACATACAAAACATGACATGCAAACTTGAATGTAAGCATATTGACATGCAAGCCCAGTTTTTTAAGCATTCAACAATATGTATTGAGTTTTAGTCTGAACTCCAAATTGATGCAACTCTTGGTAGACTGGTTTATGTGGATCTCAAGCATATAAAACATGAAAAAGCAACATTTTTACTTTAAAATTAGGATTTTATCTCAGAATTTAAAACACTATTAAACACTTTGGGGAAAATTTTAACCTAAATAGCCAAATAATAATTACAATAAAAATAAAAATCGTATATATGTAAAATAAAAATTCACAACTCTTGGAAAACTTCACTAGAGAGTAGACTGTTTGACAACTATACTGCACAGCTTGATACCAACTATCAAGAAGATCAGTACTATTGCTTCATTAACTTTTCATCTGCAGTTGATGAACTTAAGAAAAATGATATTCATCTTCCTTATTTTTCCCTTGTTTAATAGTTGGCTCATCATCAGCCCCAATCTCAGGCTTTTCCCAATATTCAATCGGTATCACTGCCTGTCATGAGAAGTTTCTAATCCTTGCATTTCCTCTTCAAAGCTCAAAACTTTCATTAAGACTCTTCTTTGTGTTATGAAAATTCAAATTTATACCCCAAATACATCTAGAAGCATCTAAAATACATCCATGAGAAGAGAACCGTAGCATCTTGATATATATGTAACAAAAGTAACATTTAGCAAAACCTATTTGCACATATCAACTTCCAATTTGACTGTTAACCACAGGCACCATCAAACTAAATTTCCCAATGAATTTCGTCCATACATATATGCATATAGGAAATAGGCCATATAAAAAGTTCTATGAGGGATATTTTTTTCAATTAATCCATAACATTTGAACTTATAAATGTAATAATGGATATAAGTAGCAAAGTGTGTAATTCACATATCTTTTTCATTATTTTTGTTTTTCCTTGAAAATAAAAAATGAGCAGGTGCAGCAAATGAATTAATGGTGAAGAAGAGCAAAAGAGCAAAAAGATTGAGTTTTTAGTGCTGAAGAAGGAACGATGATCAAGGTAAGATGTCAACTCAAATCAATCCAAAATTTTACAACACGACATAATGTCTGTACCTGTTGAATGGTCCAAAAGTATAGACCTGAAACAAGCGTATGGCTCAAACATCATACATATCTCAAAGATAAAACCTAAATTGGGGTTGGAGGGAATATGAAGCACGGTTGTCGAAAACCACTTTGAAATCTAGACCACAGAGGAAAGAAAGCAATTTTCCTGAAAGCTACGAAGACAAAGGTTCCTGAAAGTATAATGCCAACTTTGTGAAAGGTCAACACATATAGCATGACACTCACATTGAGAGAGAAGGATGGAATCGGATTGCAGAATGATAACATTATCAATTCTCCCCTCAAATATCACATGCCTTATGTTAACTCATCTATATTTGAAACACCAAACAAGATGCTTTAAACCTGATCCTTCCAGAACAGGTAACCCACTTATCAAAGTCATCAAAAGCTGGGCTTTACTAGTGTAATGATATTAAAGAAAGTAAAGAAAAGTTGCAGAGGTAATAATCAAACCCTGCTCATGACACTAGCAAAAGTTTTACTAAACATATCCTAAAACTAGCCCCCCAAATAAAGAGTCCAATATTTTAACCAAACAAAACCATTTCAGTTAACCACATTGTCCTCTCCTTCTATAGACTGCCCCTTCCCACTTTTACTTTATAAAGATAATTCATAAGCTGAAGATTCAACAATAAATACAAAATTTGAAATCAATTGTACACGCATCAATTAATCTCTGGAATAGGATGAACAATTTGGACTTGTAACCTTTAAATTGAACCCATCAGAAAGACGTACTATACTACAATCTTGCTTGAACATAGGTCCATTGCCAAAACCCAAAAACAAAAAACAAAAAATATCAAAAGGGCGCATGAGTTTGAATTTGAATCTGACTTACATAGTAGACAACAAGCGAGATGGACCAGTTGGGTCATAGTTGATCAATATAGCTGCTTTTAATGGCTTATCTGCAACATTTCAATGCATGAAAACCAAAATATACAGACTTATCGGGAAAATATGCACAGACAGGCGAAGCTCCGGAGGCGGCACTCACCAGAGCCGATATTGGGAGAAGCCCACTTGTCCCAAGCTTTATGTACAAAACCCCAATCCATTTCGTCAACTTGGAATGATCGTAAAACTCCGCTGCTCTCCTGCTCTGTGGTTATATATGACCGGACCCAGGATTCAAAAATTACCAAGGCTAATTTTTAAGCCAATTTTTCGTGGAAAAATTCTTTTAAAATTTCGACAGTTGTAAGAGCAACTCCACCCATAAGAGCTAAGTCTAGGGCAAGGGCAAGCAAGGGCTGCCACTATTCATGTGAATAGTGTCAGCCCTTGCATTTGTGGTTCCACCCATGAGGGCTAAGTCTAGGGAAAGTCTAAGGCAAATACTATTAATTGTACTTTATTTCCTATTTTTTTATACTTTAAACCATTAATTTTAATAATCTTTTGTAATTAAATTTTCGGATAAGATTTTTGGTTGTCACATGTCCATTATTTTTGAGAAAAGATTTTCGGATGAGAATCTTGGTTGCCACGTTTCTTATTCCAGATAAAATTTTCGGATATTCATTAAAAAAAATTATAATCTCAGATTTCAGATAAGATTTTCATCCTCTAAAATTGTGTCACGTGTCCCATATCAGATAAGATTTTCAGATATTTAAAAAAAAATTATAATCTCATATTTCAGATAAGATTTTCACCCTCTAAAATTGTACCACGTGTCCCATGTCAGATAAGATTTTCAGATATGTTTAAAAAATTATAATATCAGATTTCAGATAAGATTTTCACCCTCTAAATTTGTGCCACGTGTCATCTCTATCTTATGAATCCCTCTATAAAACTACACCATCAACTCATACCTCTCACACCCTCTCTTATCTATTCCTTCATTTCTCAGATTTTACAAAACACTTTCTACTCTCAATGTCAAACTTGAGGAGGGTGTTGGAGAGGCAACAGAAAGAAAGGGAAGAAATCCGGCGTAGACGTGCTGAGGAAGATCAAGACGTCGATGAAGAAGAGGAACAAATGTTTGCAGCAGCAGCGGTGTGTATGGTTAATCAATCAAGGCAACATCGTCGTTGTGCCCCGAATGTGGACAGACGTAGGAAGTCTCGGGGTAAGAATCTCTTGGAGGATTACTTTATCCCAAATTCGTTATATCCTGAATATAAGTTTCGAGAGAGATATAGAATGCAGCCACATTTGTTCCAAAAAAATCATGCATGATATTTGTAATTACGACACATACTTCATTCAAAAGCATGATGCTATTGGAGTTTTGGGTCTTATCCCGGAGCAAAAACTTACAGCTGCTTTGCGGATGCTTTCTTATGGGGCATCTGCAAAGCAGGTGGATGAGATTGCAAGGATGGGAAAATCTACTATCCTAGAGTGCTTGGTGAGATTTTGTGATGCAGTGGAAAATTTGTACACGAGGGAGTACCTTCGCAAACCCACGCCGAGGGACCTGCAAAGGTTTCTAAAAAAAGGCGAGGATCGAGGTTTCCCAGGAATGATTGGAAGCATCGATTGCATGCACTGGCAGTGGAAGAATTTTCCTACTGCTTGGCAAGGAGAGTACGGGAATCCCCAATCCGAGAAGGAAAGAAGCTTTGCTTCCTTTCAAGAAGGTTACAGGAAAGATATGGAGAGATGTTTCGGTATCTTGCAAGCTCGTTGGGCAATTATCAGGGGTGCTGCTCGGATGCTAGATGAGGACGTGTTGCGGAGTATTATGATGACTTGCATCATCCTCCACAACATGATTGTGGAGGATGAGTATGACTACAATGCTCCAGAGGTGTTTGAACCTGATCCTATGAACACGGCGTTGACAAGAATATATGAAAGGCCGATGGGACCAAATGGACTACCAATGGAGCCCGAACTGTTACTTCGGGATGGTCAATTTAACAACCCCATGATTGATCGTTATCAAGAAATGCAATCTTCATATGTTCACGAGAGACGTCAAGTTGACTTGATCGAGCACTTGTGGGAGAGGAAAGGCAATCACAATGGATGAAGTCAAGATTAGTGCTTTGTTTGGAATTATGCTTTGTTTTTAATTATGCTTTATTTTGTGTGTGGTGTTTTTTGGAATTATGCTTGTTTTTATTATTATGCTCTTATGTATGGTTTGTTTTGTGTGTTGTTTGCACTAAATTAAGGTGTATTTTTAATTAATATTTGTGTTGATGCTCAAAGGTTTTTAATAAATAGTCATATTATTTAATGCTTTGTTTATTGAATAAAAAGGAAACAATACAACAAATTAAAGGATAATACAACAATACAACAATATAACAAATTAAAGGATAATACAACAATACAACAAATTAAAGGATAATACAACAATACAACAATACAACATATGGCAAAGGTGTTTCAATACAACCTAATGGTTTTCATCATTTAACCAATCTGTATTGCTAGGTCCGTCGTCTTGGAAAAGTTTTCTTCTCATCACATCCCTTCGTCTTAGCTTCCAATAGGCTTTTGTTTCAGGAGACATATGGCTCGTATCCATGGCCATGATTTTCATCTCTCTATCATCCATGTCTTTTTCTTGTGCCTGCTGCTGTTGAATTGCAAATACTTCCTCTCGTGCCATGTCCAATGCATCTCTTTTCAAGTCTCTCTCAATTCTTAGTGAGGTGTTCTTAGCTATTTGCTCCAACAATTGTACACATTCATTGTTCGAAGTGCCACCTCTGTTGGCCTTTGCCGCCTTTCTCCCAATAGGTCTTGGCGGACGTGGAAGTGGTGACTCCGTTTCCATTGGGGAGTCCAATGGCGAATCGGTTGATGGCGAATCGTGGAGCGGCGTCTCATTCAACACAACCGACGGACCGGTGAGAATAATTTTGAATCTCGAACAATCCTTCACAACTTCCCAACATTGGAAAAGCACAAAACTTTTTTTGCCTTACCCCATGGCACCGAACCACATTTGTGCTTGTATGATCTATTAATAATAAATAATTGGAAGTGCAAGAAAAAAAAAAATATTATGCAATAAAATATAAACTATTTGAAAATGCAAGAATAAAATTGATTATGCAAGAAAATATAGACAAATTGGAAATGCAAAAAGAAAAAAAAAGATTATGCAAGAAAAAGAAATAGAATATGCAAAAAGAAAAAAAAAATATTATGCAAGAAAAAAAATAGAATATGCAAAAAAAAAAAAGTTACTTTAAATTGATTAAAATGGAAAATATAAATATTTTACCTTATCGGATAGATTTTGACCGCTTCGAATGTTCTCCCTTGCTTTTGTCAAGGCATTTCTCCATTTCCCTAACTCTTTATTTAGAATTTTCCATCTACTAGACAAGGCCATTTCGGTCCGAATGGAACTCAATCTTTAACAAAATTCTCCATGAATTTTGCTCCACATATGATGGAACTTCATCTCATTACCCGTGATAGGGTCATGACTAACGTTCACCCAAGACTGACACAACGCAATATGTTCCTGAGTTGCCCACGAGCCTCCGGCTTCGACAGAAGATGCCATTTGTTTTTTTTATACAAATGGAAAGTAGTAGAAAAATGTGAGTTGAGAGTAAAAAATATTGGAAGGAGAAGAGTTTGTATGGAGAATTGGTGTGGAAAGTGAAAAATGTGAGTGGAGAGGAAAAAATATTGGAAGGAGAAGAGTTTGTATGAAGAATTGGTGTGGAAAGTGAATAATGTGAGTGGAGAGTAAAAAATATTGGATGGAGAAGAAATTGTATGAAGATTTGGTGTGAAAAGTAAATAAAATGGTTAGGTATTTATAGGGAAAAAATACAGAATTTTTTGGTATTTTTTAAAAAAAATTTCAAAATTTTTTCGATTCTTTTTGGCAATTTTTTTGGCCAAAAAAAACGAGGACCGTCGGTTTTTTGGAAAAAAACAGATCGGAGTGTCTCGATTGCGACACGTGTCATGTAGCTGTTGGAGTCTGACAGGGCTGATGTCAGCGTGCGGAAGTCAAATTTTTTTACCGTTGGCGCGTGTAATTCACGCGCCAACAGTAAAAAAAATTTGAATTGCCTTGCGTTGACGTCAGCGTGACGCCAGCGCTGACGTCACAAGACTCGGGCTGAAGCCCAGGCGAAACTTGCCCTTGGGCTTGCCCGGGCTGGTGGGACCCACACCAAACCGGGCTGAAGGCTGCTGCGCTGGAGCGACTTAGGCTGTCTTGGGGGGGCCTTTTGCCTGGTTTGTTGTCTGCGCTGGAGGTGCTCTAATGATAATTCCCAAATTATATATAATATGTTAAACACCTGGGCTGTATCCCCAACCAAAAATCTGGCTATATAATATGGGTAGAGATTTGGGCTGGTCTATATAAATGTTAGAAGTTTTTCAAGCTTTTGTGATTGGGCTAGGCTGTATAAGTATTGGTTGGGCTATATGTGTATTTTTTGGACAGCTGGGCTGTATGGGTAATGAAACTTTCTCAAAATTTTGTGTCGAGCTTTAGCCTTACCTAGACAAAGCTGGACATGTGCCTGTGTATGACCCAAGATTGGTACGCTAAAAAATTAAACTGTTAAAATGGGTAAAAAAGATGAATTCTTAATGGATTAGTTCTTTATGAATTAAAATATCACCTCCCACCCAAGAGTCCAATTCCTCCAAAATCAGGAGTTGAATTCCTGATTTTGTGTGGGTCCCACTCACATTTTAATTCCTCCATGTGAAATAAACACACAAGTATTCGTAATAGGAATTCAACTCCTCCTTATTTTGATTTCGATTATGGATTAGTAAACATGCCATAAGTTCAAACCGAATTCCAGACACCACTTTGGTAAAACCGTCAAAGAGGTTTTTTTAAAAAACAAAACAAAATGTTACTTTTGTTCCATGTAGTTTACTAGTGCTACTTTACCTCTTTGTCCATTTCGTTTCAATTTTTTCAATTTTGTCCATGTAATTTCTAATTTCAAGCAATTCAAGGACACTTGTCAATTTCTATCAAATCTATCTCACCATCGTCACGTTTTGAACATGTGCCTCTCATGTGTGGTTTCCATCAAGCTGGCTCTCCTTCCATTTTAATTCAGGCTTAATTTTGGGATTTTTGGGGATTAGGGTTCTTAAAACATTTTAATTTCTGAGTTTGGATTTAATTCAATTGATAAAGGATTCATATTGTGGGTGGAAAATTCTTCATTCGGAGGGTCAAAAAGTGGTTGTGCTCGTCAAACTTGAGCATTGAAAGCCCCCAAGCATTGGAATCCCCAAAATCACGCCTAATTTGGAATAGAAGGAAAGCCAACTTGGTTGTTCTATTAGATGACATGTAGGCAATACTTTTAGAGATATAGTTTAACTCAAAACGATCAAAGTGAACTCCATGAAATTTCAGAAATAAAATAGAAACTCACATACATATATTAAGATTTTATACAAGTTTTCTAAACTAAGATTGATTGTTGTTTCATAGGTATTGTTAAGGCCAAAAAAATCCAAGGCTTGGTCCAAATATATTTCTAGACCAGTACAACACTTAACCGAGAAAGGAGTCCAACCGGAGTACGCAAGAATTTGTCGTATGCGCTTGCAAAAGTCATGGTCCACGTGCCGAGCCAAGCAAATAAGCAACCAGCCACGCAGGGAGGTCATAACAAGCCTGTAAAATGTACTAGTTCCATGAACCCGTGCTTATTGTCCGGTCAAGCACCGTTTAGCCAGGCCATAGCCCATTACAATATGGGAAAAGTTCGAGCACAAACACGCCAAATAACACGCAACGCTGAGCGAAAAAACCTTTATTTTGGCACCAAGCCACTCTATGAGCTTAAGTGGGGCCAAGTCACGCGAATGCCTAGGGCATATTGAGCGGGTTGTGGTATAGATGGTTACGAGTGTTCATGAGGCTCATTGATGGTCCAAGGAGTGGAAGTTTTGGGTTGCTTGGGAGCACCAAAACTCAGGCCCATTTCTTGAGCCCAATCACATGGGCAAGCATGAGAGAGAAAACGTCCAACACCTTAGAGAAATAGCCCAGCACCTTAAAAAAAAAAATCCCACATCCCTATTAAAATCAAATCGAAGCCAAACCATCGTAAAAACCAAGCAAACCTATGTGTTGATGGAAGTAAATCACCTTCTGGACCAACACCCTTACCCATTCTTTACTCTGCAAGTTCTGGTGGGAAAACAAGAAAGAAAAGCAAGAGGCGCCTCATCAAGATGAAGAAGTCCAGCCCCAGGAAAGTCTTGGAACCCCAAAAAGCTTCACTCCTATGTGCTTGGGTTGGGGAGATTTCACCAAAGATGATTGAATGGAAGAAATTGAAGAAAAGTGGATGAGAAGACTTGATAAAATTGGGGGTTCCAGCGCCTATAAAAGAAGGCACTTCCTACCTAGGAAGACATCCTGCTAAAATCTCAAGGAATTCATGCATTTCATCATTTCCAACCAAGCAAAGCGTACAAAACAAGCCGAAACTTAATATCTCAAGTATTCTAAATTAAAGTTCTGGCAAAAAGTATGTAACAATGCTATGTTTCAAGGTTCCAACAACATGAGCTTTAGGCTCTCCAAAAAAAAAGAAACAACTCAAGCCTAAATGCAGTCAACTATGCTAAAGATCGATACACTCTGAGGTTTCAAAAGGAAAAATTGCTACGCGCCGAGCCAACCAGCCCCCCACACCAAAGAAATGCCACTTGTAAGGCCAAATAAGGATAAATGTTAGAATGGGAAGGTGTTGGAAGATGTGACCTCGCTAAAAAGAAAAAAAAAAAAGAAAAAAATTGAGAAGCAGAAGAAGCAGAGAAAGGATGAAAAGCTACAGACCTCAATATTTTGGGAATGCAAACAGAGAGGAGCCTTGCCGACTTGCCGCACTTATATCGTTATGGCTCAGGAGGTTTATTTTATGTGATTTTTCTCAAGATTGCCTGCATGAGCGAGTGTTCCCTTTGGCTTTGGCAATAGGGTGAGGCAATGTGATCCCTCTAGGCCCCATGTTCTTGGGGTACCTATACCGGCTACTTGACCAGGTTCAACATCTTGAAAAAAGGGTAGCAGGAACTATGGCCGTGGAAACTCTTTTGAACTCCAGTTTTCTGCGAGTGTTTTTATGGGAGCGCCTCAAAGGGTTAGATATGTTCCCACTCCCTTATTCACGAGCTAGGCTGATTATTGACTCTGGCAAGGGCTTCTATATATCGGACAGGCTTCCTATGATTTGCAGGTGGTCTAAGTGAATCCAAAGGAAAGGTCAAAACTTCTTAGGGCTACTAGACAGTGTCGAGAACTTTATATTTCATCCTTATGGCGTCCTGCCGGAGGAATTTAAGCATGTACCCTTTCATGCTGATATTGACGGTGTTGTTGAGGCTCCTGCAATGACGGTACAAGGTTGTCATTTGAGAAAAGATGCCATGTTGAATGTTGCATGTCTCCTTTTGCCCACACTAGATGACGATCACTCATAGGTTTTCGTGCCTTACTCGTCGTGTCGAGTTTGACGACAGTTTGGGCTCAATCAGGGTGTGCCCTTTGGTGTCAATAGTAGCGACCCATTTGCTTTATATAGGGCCTTTTGGAGTGGGGGTAAAGTGCCGGATGAAGGCAGGCCTCTTGCCCTTGCATTAGCTGGCAGAGAGAGAGTTGGCGGCTTCTCGAAGGCTTATCAGACTTACTAGAACCGCTGCTCTACTTCGTTAAGTCAATTCCATGCTACTCACTGTGATAGACTTCCTCCCTGAACAACTCGTCATGCCTGCCTAGCGTCGAAAGAGAAAGATGTTTCGTTAAGTGAGAAGTGGAACTTGCCTTTTATCTCGAAAAGTGGTGAAATTGTTGGGGAATTCTCTAAGTTGAGACAGAAGTTGGAGAAACAGAGTCCTCACAAAGCTACAAAAAGCACTATGCGGGGGAAGCAAAAGCGGGGGGAGGATTGTGGCATAGAGAGAAAACAAGCTGTTAAGAAGCTGAAGAGGTTCATCCCCAAGGTGGTAGCAAGTGGCCCTCCCATAGCCAAGGGAAAGGCTTCCTCGAAGCATTCACCACATCGGGAACCTAAGGCTTCTCGCGGCAACAAGCGTACTAGTGAGGTGGTACCTGGGTGGATAATAAAAAAAAAAAGAATAATAAGAGAGGAAAAAGGGGAACAACATGAGCATGAGTCACAAGTATTTAGCAATCATCTATACTCACAATGAGAAGGCGAAGCTTATGGCACCTCACCTCTACTCAACCAATTCATCCCTCTCTCAAGTAGTTTGAAACTGATTGTGCAAGACCACTGCGGTTGGTCGACTAACTGATGTTGATGAAGTTTTTGGTTTGGTGAAACCCGCGGTCAACTGGCTTTTATCTTGTGATTCAAATCAGAGTCTATTGGTACTGCCTTTAGGCCAAGATCAGCTATTTGGCCTTCCATGCTTCTTATGGCTTTCCCGTATTGCCTCTTGATCCTTCAAGCCTGGGTATTAGTAAACTTTCTTTCATGCTAACCCTCTTTCCCTACTAGGTACCACTTGCCGTCTCGGACCATTGCAGCTTTGACGGAGTTTACTGGCCTTGTATTGGTCAGATTAGGATACGTCTGAGCCTAGTTGTCTTCATTCTGGTTGGGTAAATTCTTCATTTGTGAGGAAGACGCTTTACATTCGACTTGATCGTTGGTTGCATAGGCATGCCACTATTGGATATGAGACCAGCCCAATAGATCTGGTAAATATGATGTGGGGTATCTGTTCAATGGGTCGCGCTTGTTCGGGAATTCTGATTAAGCCATTGTGCTCCAAAGGGAGGTACTAGCTTGGATGAGTTCTTTTCTATGCCTCAATCAAGAAGACTTCAATATTCTTTCACTCGTATGTTGCTAGCTTGATAGTTATGGACAATACCTTATCAAACAAGAAGAAAACCAATGTTGTGGTTAATGCTCCCTTGATCGGGTTCAAAAACCTAGTATGGGCCCCAGATGACCTTAGATAGTGTCGAGATACGGCTAATTCGGGCCCAATGATGTAATTCAAGCCCAGACAGGCCCTTATCTTCAAGCTAATAAAGCCCTATTTGGGCCTAAGACCCTTACCTTGGGTTTAAGTAATGAAAACACTCAAATATATAAAGGCGGGAAGATAAATTGATATATGAGAATATATAAAGCAAACAATCGACAGATATTTAAAAAGCAACTAAAGTGAATTTCAGAAAACAAAAAAGGTTCTGGACGTTGAAGATTTCTCTATCCAACTTTGGTATGATGACATGTTGAAACTAGAGCCAAATATTTCTCCATTTAACTGCTCTTAAATACAAATTACAATATGGAAGAAATTGGAGATTTCTCTATCTAATTTATACAGAAAATATGTTTATAGAAATTCAAACTAATTATTTCAACAAGAATCATACCACGAAGATGGCAGAGCAAACAAAAGATAAACGCAGGAGTTATCAACTCGTTATCTGAACAGTAAGTTGGCTATTTGAAAATATCTTGAAGTTTGTTCATATGTTTCGAGACATTGCGTCTAGTTTTTGGAGAGAGAGTCCTCTTGTGCTACTTTAGAGCCTTTATATTTGTAGGCAAGAATCCCTAATGATGAAGGCTGTATGAGGATATTTGGCTGTTGTCCAAAGTTAGCTGTTGGTCTGTCCTTGTGAGCCAATTCATAGGTAGGAGGAAAGGATATCTCAGATGAAACTACTGGTCTTAAGGGATGCCTCTCTGACCTGTGTCCTTTCGCAGCTGGAAATCCAGTTGGTTATCTGTTCCTTCCTGTTCTGGCATCTATTATCCAGCATGCTTTCTTGCTGGGAGAAACGTTGGTCAAGTCATCATTAGTGGTGATAACCTCTCTTCAGACCCTCATGTGGGTCGATATGCAACGATTACCCATTTTCTTAACTTTAGTGTGGACCAAAACTAGGGTCTTTTCGTACTACAGACTTTTGAGAGTGTTTCACCCACTGCTGGCCCAAATCCGAAAAAGCCCTTTTCGTCGTTTCTATAAGAAAAAGGTTGGGCTTGGGTTTAATAAATCTTATTTGAGAAATAAAACCATTTTTGGCCTATTTTCCAAATATGGTACAAACAGTTTCTTTGGCTAACCATCCAGCCATTTTAGGGGTCACATTTCTTCTCCCCAGGCCATGGTTTATGGTTCACAGGGGTCACTTGACCCCCTTTCCCCAATGTGTATTCGCCCTTGCCTTAGGTCATCCACATAATCATAAGTATCTCACATCACATGACATTCCAATTAATATTTGTAATCCAACCGAATAGTTCATCTCATCAATTTCAAATTCATATAATCAAAGTTTCCGAAAAAAAAACATTCTTGTTCGACCATTGTCAATGAATATTAATTTAGTAATGAGTTACTATTATAACTGTCACATCCCGGGATCGGCTCCATCGTAGCACGATATTGTCCGCTTTGGGCCCCCTTCTCGGCCCTCACTTTTTTGTTTCTGGGAACACGAGCAACTTCCTAGTAGGTCACCCATCCTAGGATTGCTCTAGCCCCAACTTGCTTAACTTCGGAGTTCCCATGACTCCGAAGCCAGTGAGCTCCCAAAAGGCCTCGTGCTAGATGAAGGCGGACATGTACATAAAAAGCACATCACCCCCTCCGTAATATGATATTGTCCGCTTTGGGCCCCCTTCTCCGCCCTCAAGGTTTTGTTTCTAGGAATTCACGAGCAACTTCCCAGTGGGTCACCCATCCTGGGATTGCTCTAGCTCCAACTCGCTTAACTTCGGAGTTCCCATGACTCCGAAGCCAGTGAGCTCCCAAAAGGCCTCGTGCTAGATGGAGGCAGGCATGTACATATAAGGCATGTCACCCCCTCTCCGTTGGTCGATGTGGGATGTTACAATAACTATTCAATGATTCTGTAAAGTATGGCACATATGTGTATACGTTGATATATTAATTTGTGACAAATATTACATGGATAAAGAGAAATGGGAGATGACAATGAACATGAAATATAATAACATAACAATTAGCTTGGGATGTGAAAATATAGTAATAGTTACGTACATATAAATGCAGAATTATATATTGCTTAAGTTATATGAATGTGTGTCAATGGGTCTAGTCCTATGAAAAAGAGCTTTGACCTGTAGATTAGTGGTCTCAAGTTTGAACCAACATAGCACATTGGTAGTGTTTGTGAAAAACCCTCTCCTCTTGTAATAAAGAAAAAATTTATGCACATTTATTAATGTTGTTAATAAAATTAATTTTATGATAAAATGACAATTTTATTTTAAGAAAAAACAAGTTTAAGATGATGACTTATTTACTTGTATTTCTATCAATGCATTTTATAGTTATTCGAACTAGAGGTTCAGCCTTACTTGTTGTTTCCTTCGAAAAGACCCGCCAGCCATGTGTGTGGGATTGGCCGTGGAGTTTACCTGTTGCGATTGCGAAGGCGTGCCATTGTTGGCAGTGAGAAACTCCAACAGACTGAGAATGGTAAGAATGCAAAATGTGCACCAATATTGACTTTAATCAACCGATTGTGGATTCGGTGAGGAACTGATTCAATACAGGTTCTTTTCTATGCCTCAACTAAGAGGACTTCAATATTCATCTAGTGCGAAAATGATAACTAACATAAGCTAAGATTGAACGGTAATGAAAATAATAGAAGTTTATTTGGAGATTTCTCTATTCAGATAACTTGAAAGAAAAGGGAATACATGAAAAACACAGCCTAAAGATTTCTCTATTCAGACTTGGTACAAGAAATTTAAATGGAGATTGAAGATTTCTCTATTCAATCTGGACCAAGTACTTTAAAATCATACCAAGTGTTGGCATAGCAAAATAAAGAAATTCCTCAAGAGGTGTCGACTGGGAATTTAGAGAATGAAATGGCAAGGCTGTTTAGTTGAGTTGGTTGTTTAAAGACGTTGCTTTTGATTTATAGAGAGAGAGAGAGAGAGAGTCCTTGAGTGCTGCTGTGATGCCCTCTATTTATAGAGAAATAATGCTGGAGGAGTGATGATGATGCCCATTTGAACAAAAAAGAAATAAAAGAAAACCTGCACTTGGTGAGTGAAAGGCAACAATAGTAGCAAGATAAGAAAAATAAAGGGGGAAAGGGTGGTGGGGTAGGAACCCTCATTTCTCTATCTTGTTGCTTTCTAATTTGTTTATTCTTTTTTGGAAAATGCTAGATTTACCATATTTTTATAACACATTATGTACCACCTCTTTAATGGAGGTGGACCTCATTGTATTGGTGGGCTCCATCTCTATTAGAGAGGTGGTACACAATGTGGTATAAAAATGTGGTAAGTCTAGCATTACCCTTCTTTTTCTCCTTTGATGGTGTAGCACTTCACGTGTATCTTCAACTTTGGCTTTATTTTAATATTCTTCATTACAAAGAATATTAAATTGTTTCCATCCATCACATCAATATTCTATTCTTCTTTGAATAAACTCACTTCTGTAGAAGTCTTTACATTGATGAAGTGAAACTTGGTTAGCCACCACTAAGTTTCTTCTCCGAACAAGCCTTGATGCATAATAATCTGAGAGTTCTACATTGATCCAATTGCAGCCAATTTTGGATATGCCGTTCTCCACATAGGTAGAAACAAAGTTCATGAAGAACTTAATTCCATTTTGGCAATGAAAAATGCAATTTGGCATGACTGCAATAGACTGATGGTCGCATATATTGCTTCGACCATACTTCGATGTTTAGGTCCCTGAGCGTTTAATACTTGTCTAAATGCCACCAAATTTTGATATGATATAGTAGACATTAAGATGAATCCATCAGTACCAATATCGGACCGGTCATGTCGGCCAAATGGTTACAGCAACCTCAAGTTTGGTTACTCACTACTACAAAAAGGGCAAAAGACGACCAGTAAACAACGACGGTATACCAAAAAACCGTCGTTGTTTTTTAAAAGACAACGGTAATAGAAACCCGTCGTAGAAACATACTTTAAACACCTAAAAAACGGGTACACGTATAGATATTTTTAAACCACGACGCACCAAATTAAAAAAGCATCGTCTTATTACAAAGGTATTTTCAGAGTTAAAATCTGAACCTAAAAACAATGACAGCATCTATGAAATCACCGCCGTAGAAAGTAAAGACGACGAAATAAAAAAAAGACCCCGTGTTAACTAATTAAAAAACACGACCCAATTTTCTTAGTCAACGATGCATAAATTCAAAGAAATCTACGACGGTTAATTACAAAAAAATTCGCCGATTTAAATTAAGTTACCACGACTGTAAATATAAATTTATCGACTTTTTAATTATACTATACTACGACGGTATCCATAACTCTACTGTCCTTAGAATCTACTAACGACGAAGGTTTTTTTTACCATTATTCGTCTATCATTACCAGAATGAACTCTGTTCCTCATCATAATCGAACCATTATTCGTTTTTTACCATTGTTCCTCATCATAATCAAACCAGAATGAACAAAGGCAATGTTTTAGAAGGAGTTTGAGGGCAAGAAGCTTGTCTCAGCCACCAAGGAAGGTCTCAAGCTTGATGAGAGTGAAGACGAGGCAAAGAAGAAGGAAGAGTTGAAGGAGAAGTTTGAGGGACTCTGCAAGGTTGTGAAGGATGTTTTGGGTAACAGAGTGGAGAAGGTTGTGGTGTCTGACCGTGTGGTAGACTCTCCCTATTGTTTGGTGACAGGCGATCAGTATGGCTGGACTGCCAACATGGAAAGAATCATGAAGGCTCAGGCCTTGAGGGATAACAAAGCGGCTGGGTACATGTCGAGCAAGAAGACCATGGAGATCAACCCAGAGAACCCCATCATGGAGGAGCTGAGAAAGAGGGCTGATGCAGACAAGAATGACAAGTCAGTGAAGGACCTCTGGGTGCAGAAAGCCAATTTTTTAGATGATGTGTGCGTGTTTGTGTGTTTTAGATGCACAAACGAGGTGAGACAGAGAGGTGATGTGCCTTCAGAGAGGTGAGACAGAGCCAAGGGCAAGAAAAAGTTGAAACCCTAATTGAAAAATGAAGACGAAATAAGAACAGAAAAACCTTTATTTATAAACAAATCTTATATACCATGTCGGTTATTTTAAATTATCGACGTTTATATGAAAATATAAACGTCATTTAAACCTAAAAGAAGGTCGTATAAATAAATTAACGACGACGCTATATAAAAACGACGTTGTCATTTTTTGGAAAAATAATTTATTGTGTAATTAAAAACTTAACACGTCGGTATGAGTAATTAAAATGACGTGGTATATATTTTTCACGTCGTTATTATTGAGTATAAGGTCGTTGGGTAAATTGGAAATGACATGATTCATCTTTTTGAAGAAAAATGCGTCGTGTAATTAGACATAAAAACGGCAGTTAATTAAAACCTTGCGTCGTGTAAAGTAATATTATAGGGCGATGTTAACCTATAGCGCCGTATAATGTTTCATACTAGGGCGCTTTCTATTAATAGCGTCGTTTTATGAAACAGTTTGTTATTATTTTAAACTTTTCGCCTTCCTGACCCATACTTGCACTGTTTCCAATTCCGAGAAAAACTTTTAAGCTTCTCTCATTATTCATTCTCAAAGTGCTGTTTCAAACTTTCAAGCTTATCTCCGAGAGAAAACTTTTCCTCTTCCTCTCCTCTTCGTCTTCGTCTCTGAACTGAAACACCAAACTCCAGGAGAAAGCTTTCATTGCAAGCAAAGGGTAAGCATTTCTGGAGGATTTTTGTTCTTGTTTTGCATGCGCATATCATTTTCGTGTTTTTAAATATTTTTACATTTTTTCTTTCCAAGTTTGATAAAATTTGCAGACAAAGACGGAAAGTTTCCAAGTTTGAACACTACTCTGATTCTTTTACTTCAACTAAATAAGACGACGGTGGCTTGTTATTTACGTGGTTAGATTTATAGACCACGACGGTTCGTCAGTCACCCTAGCGTCGTGTGAAAGTATTCTTCGTTGTTTTTTAAAATGATATTCTTTTTTTGTATTTGATTTTTAAGGATATATTCATCGCAGGTTTGATTTCTCTGAACAATGGTTTTTGTTTTGAAAATATTTTTAATTATTTTTCTGTTGAAAATATTTTACGTTTTTCCTAATTTGTTTTTGTGGTATAGGCGACGGTATATTAATATTTACGTCGTTTTATTTTCAATACCACGACGAATGTTTATTATTAATGTCGTTGTAATATTTAATACTCTGTTTTTTGTGATTATATAATAAGACGTCAGTTATTTATTATTTACGTCGTTGTAATAGTTTATCACGTCAGTGGTTAATTACCGTCGTGAAAATTTATTATTACGTCGACTATTTTGTTATTACGTCGTTTGAAATATTATAATACGTCGTAGTTTATAAATAATCGTCGTGTTTTTTCTTTATTTCACTGATATATTTTCACTTGCAGGTTTGATTTGTCTGTAACCATGGTTTCTCAATCCCAAAGTAAGGAGTCTGGCTTGAAAAAAAATAAATCTGAGGAGCTTAGAGTTGTAAATCCTCAAGCAAAGTCCTCGAAGAAGATGAAGTTTGTTTCATCTTCTGAGATAGAACCAGGCAGCACGGCAACATTTTCTGAGGAGGCAAAGTCAGGTCGGGGTATAAGCACAATGCCCCGTGTTGTGAAGAGAAAATTTCAGAAAATCAAGCCTGTTGTTGAGTACAATGACATGGGGAAACCATTTGGCCTTGCACATAGTGAAATGCAGTCCTACATTGGTGTGTTGGCACGCACCAAAGTCCCACTTGTGGACAAGAAATGGGCTCAAATATCCAAGGATATAAAAGAGCAGATTTGGGAAGCCGTTGACATGGCTTTTGTGGTTGGTCAAAGGGGCAAGCAAATGGTGCTATCTTCTGCCGCCAAGAAATGGAAGGATTTCAAGTCTACACTAACGAGGGTTCATATCCTTACATTAATCAAGGAGAAGGAGAAATTAAGGCAACCCCCTGAAACATACAAATTCATAGAGAAAGCTCAATGGGATGCCTTTGTAGCTTCAAGGTTATCTGAAAAATTTGGGGCTGTGCATGAAGAACAATCACAGAGGAGGGAGAAACTTGAGTACAATCATTGATTGTCTCGAAAAGGATATGTTGGTTTTAAGGAGCAATTGAAGGAAATCATGCCTGGGGTAGATATTGATTAATCTACCTTATGGAAAAAAGCTAGAGAAGACAAACATGGTAACATCCCGGATCCAAAGGCTGTAGAGAAAGCAAAATTAATTGTAAGCCTACTCACTCTGTTTAAAAAAATTTATTACGTCTGCTGTTATATTTTTGCATCGTATGAAAAATATTACTAAGTCGAAATATTTTAAAACACGTCGTTAAAGGTCTGAATATGGAATCACTACTCTGTTTTTTGTAATTATATCATAAGACGTCGTTGGTTTATTATTGACGTCGTGTTAATAAATTAATAACGTCGGTATTTAGTTAGCGTCGTCTGAAATATTATATTACGTCGATTGTTATGTTATTGCGTCGTCTGAAATGTTATATTATGTCAATTTTTTTATAAATAACCGTCGTTTGTTTCCTTATTCTGACTTTTTATTATGTCTTTTTGTTAGGATGATTTGCAAAAGCAAGTCTCTGAAGGCACTCTTTCTCTGTCAGGAACCAATGATGTTTTGACATTGGCTTTGGGTCCCGAGCATCCAGGAAGAGTTAGAGGGGTAGGGGCTGGGATTTCCCCCAAGCAATACTTCAATTTACCTAGACAACAGAAGGTAAGGTTTGTCGATCAATTGAAGGAAAGTGTAAGACTTGTCCTTCAAGAAGAGACTTTGAAAATGGAGGCTAGATCAAGGGAAGAGAGTTTAAAGATGGAGGCTAGGACCAAGCAATTGGTAGAAGCTGAGAGGGAAAATTTGCTGAGTCAGCTTTCCAAACTCATCCCCAATTTTGATCCAAGCGTGCTGAAACTGAATACAATGTCCCAAATCCAAGGGCAAAGTCCCAAAAATCCAATGTCGGACAAAGCAAGCTGCTCTAGGGCACTTGATGTTAGAGCCCTATAATTTGAGGAAGATACTGCCAAGAATGAGGAAAAGCAGGAAGAAATGGTAACGTCTTTGAACTTTGAATTCTCTGTTTCTCTGTTTATATTTACCGCTGTGTTAAAGTTATACCACGACACTTTTCTATTAAACCGTCGTTTGATGTCATTTAGACGTCTGTAATTATTACATACCGTCTTCTGTTAAGGTTTACCACGACGGTTTATTTATTTGTTTTTAATTTTTGTACAATGTCATTTATATATTTCTTTATTTCTTAAAACAGAAATCCGGGGAAGTAGAAAAGAGAGTAGAAGGAAAGATACTTGAGATAGTTGAACAGGTAAATTCTCAATACTGTCGTAATAAATGAATTACCACGACGTTTTTTATTTAACGTCGTTTAATGAATTTTACACGTCTGTAATTATTACATACCGTCGTTTGTGATTTAGTACCACGACGGTATAATTTAATTTTTTACTTTTTGTACAATGTCATATATATTTCTTTATTTCTTATAACAGAAATCAGGGGATGTAGAAAAGATAGTAGAAAAGATAGAAGAAAAGAAAGATGAAAATGTAAATTCTCATAACTTTGCCTTTTTCATTTGTTTTTCAATTTTCAGACGTCTATATTTTCTTTAAACCGTCGTTTGTTTTAAATTTCCACAGCAGTTTTTATTTAATTGAATGTTTAAATTGTTGTACAAGCTTACATACCGTCGTAGTATATGAAATACCACGACGTTTATTACTTACCGTCGTTTAATTAAATATACACGTCTGTAATTCTTAAATACCGTTGTTTGTTATTCAGTACCGCGACGGTTTAATTTAATTTTTTTTATTTTTTCTTGTTTTTTACTTTTTGTACAATGTCTTATATATATTTCTTTATTTCTTATAACAGAAATCTGGGGATGTAGAAAAGATTGAAGAAAAGAAAGATGAAAAGGTAAATTCTCATAACTTTGCCTTTTTCATTTGTTTTTCATTTTTCAGACGTCTATATTTTCTTTAAACCGTCATTTTTTTTTAAATTTCCACAATATTTTTTATTTAATTGAATGTTTAAATTGTTGTACAAGCTTTCTTATATATATATCTCTTTATTTATTAAAACAGCAATCCAGTGTTGGAGAAAAGCAAATTGAAAAGGTAAATTCATATTCATTATGAATTTTGCATTTGAATTAGACGTCGGTTTTATTTAAACGACGTAATAAAGTATTCATTACGACGGTATTTTTTTTCACGTTGTTTAACTTAACTTCAGACGACGGTTTGTTATTTAAACCGTCGTATTTATTTATTTACCACGTCACTTTATGTTGCTTTATTTCTTCAAACAGGATACTAAAGTACCAGATTATTCAAAGCTGGAGTTGCCATCTTCTTTACAATCCCTTTGTAGTTATGTTGAATCGACACTAAAGCCTTAGGAGAAGGCTATGACCTTTACAATTGAGAAGGAGGTGTTTGGCATAGAACGTAATACCTTCGTCTTGCATGAAGATATTACCCAATTTGCTGGCATGGAGGAAATTGAGGCTACTGTAGTTGCAGTCTATATGAGGTTTGTCCTTATCAAATATTCATTTGACACTCTCCTTTATGTTGAAAAAAAAAACACTCATGGTTTCAATTCATATATTTAGGTGCCTATTTGATCATTTGAAAGCTGCAAATATGGTGAATATGGTTGGCTTTATAGACCCTGCTCAAGTTAGTGCCGATGCTAGTTCATTAACTGAAAGATCACGTATCGTAGCCAGTCGTCTTCAAAAAACAGATGGTGAACAGATTTTCATGATGCCTTACAATCCAGGGTTAGTCTCCAAACAAAAAACAGGATTTTGTTTGTATGATGCTCTGCATATAACACTATTTAACCTTTATATTTATTTTGTGCAGCCGTCATTGGGTCTTGATCATTGTGAGAGCAAAGAAGGAGACCGTCTATTTTCTGGATCCACTGCCTGGAAATCGAGTGGTGGATGAGGACGGGAAAAACATAGTGAACAGTGCTTTAAAAATGTATAATTCACACATAGGCAGAGTAGGCCGTAAAGCACCTCTTTGGAAAACTCTGCCCGGCACTCCAAAGCAACCAAGCAGTGTAGAATGCGGGTATTATGTCATGCGCTTTATGAGAGACATCATCTTGGATCCTTCCCTGGAATTTGAGAAGATGGTAAGAAGAAAATTTTCAGATTTATTTTTATGTGGGTTTTTATATTATCAATGACGGTAAATTAAAAATATCGTCGTTGAATTTATATACTACGTCGGTAAATGAAAAACAGCGTCACCTGTGAGATTAATCTTTGTTTATGGACTGCAGTTTGCCAAGGGAAAGGATCAAGCGCCATACCCCCAAACTGCCATTGAAGAAGTTAGGAAAGAATGGGCAGATTTTGTTTGTGTTCATATGGAGTAGAGGAATTTTAGCATACTTAAACATTTTTATAAAATGTACAAATTTTGTTAGAATTAGACAAGTTTTTGTGCAAATTTTATGTATAATGTACATTCTTTTTTTCCCTATGAATTTCAAATAGGTTTTCATTATTTTTGAATAACAGAAATTGTGTGACCGACGTGTAATCACACTTGCAACGACATAATTATATAGAATACCGTCGTCTTTATATCTATCAAAATTCAAAATATTCAAAATAAATTTAAAATATAACCAAAAAATGCACCGTCAACGTCCCTGTAAATTTGTTGAGGTTTTCATGTTGTGAAAAACCCAAGATCGTGCTGAACCAAATTTGTTGAGGTTTTCATGTTGTGAAAAACCGTAGTTTCTTCAAAAAGACGTTGTACACACATAACAACGTCACAGTTTTTTAAAAAGCGACGTCAAATGTTGTTAAAATGACGCTCTTGGTTCTATAGACGACGTTGTTTTCTTGATAGTAGACGGCGAGAAGTTAAGAGTTTAGGTCGTGAAAAATTGTTTGTACGTCGTTTTCTGTGTAAAAATGGCCATGGTTTGAACTTTAAATGACGTTTTTTTTAAAATTAAGTCATTTATTATAATTTAAAACGTCGTTAATTTATTAACGCCGACGTGGTTTGTGGGTTTTATTAATAATATTTTATTCTATTTAATTAGAAATATTCATAATAAATTTAAAATAAATCCAAAAAATGCAACGTCAACTCCTATGAAGTCATTGCGATATTTTCTTCCCACCCACTTAAGCTTTAAAAAATTAATTTTGAGTTATACAAATTTAAAATTACCACCAAAAAGAAAAATGTTTTCATGAGTCACAACATCACTTATACTTTAATGGTTTAGGGTTTAGGGTTTAGGGTTTATATAAATTTAGAAAACTGATTAGGGTTTAGGGTTTTATGGACGAGATATTTAGGCCATAAAACCCTAATCCCTTTTGAAAAATTATTTTTAAAAACAATATATATAATTTAGGTTTTATTTATTAGGGTTTAGGGTTTTTTAGGGTATATTTGTCTATTTAATTTTCTAATACGTCTGTTTTTTTTTACGACGTATGGAGATACCACGACCCAATTATTTTAATAGGCGTCATATGTCTTTAGACATGTTAACGACGGTAGTTTGGTTTTGCGTCGTAAGGATATTTACAACGACGTCATTTTTAAAATAAGCGTCATGTTTAGGTTGAAATTTAACGACGGTTGTTTTTTTGTTTCCGTCGATGGTTTTTAAAAAGCGCGCTTTCTAAAAATTTCACATCGACCTAAAATTTTCAGATTTCGCTCTAACTCTTATACTTGTAACCCTGAACCAAGTTGGCCATAGTCTGTGACCTAAAACATTTCGCTCCGCTCTCTCACTTCAACTCTAATTCAAAGTTGGGCTCTCCATCAAATCCAAGTTGGCCAAGTTTACAACTCCGTCGAATCCAAGTTGGCCATAATCTGTGAGCTCTGCTTACCTGTAAGTACAAACCCTAATCTCATGCTTGTAAATTCATTGAATGATATTCAGTTCTGTGGTAAAGGGTTTTGTGATTTTTTAATGTTGTCGACGGTATGGGTTAATGGATTTAATGTTTAATGTTTTCATGAATCGGGAATGGATTTAATGTTGTCGGATCTTTTAATCACTCTCTGTAATTATGAATCGGGAATGGATTTGATGTTTTCATGCTTAGTATATGTTGGTTTCGTGCTTAGTATACGTGTTCTTAATACCCTACATAAAAATTAATGTATATGTTGTGTTCTGAATATATTTTGGGTTCTTGAAAATAAACTGGGATTTCGATATCTTTTTTTATGCATACGACGACGGTTTTTTAACAAATAGTCGTCTGTAAATATAAACCACAACCCTTGTTTTAACTACCGTCGTAGTTTAAGTTCGCTGGTGTCTGTTTCTTGCTAGCATTAGACGACGTTTTTTTAAAACCCGTCATCTATATATGTGTAATACGTTTGTTGTTGTTTAAAAACCGTTGTTTGTATACTTTATTATTTGCTATTAAAACCTTATATAATCTGCTATAGTGATAGTCATTGCTTGTCTTTTCACCTTATTATAGATAATAGGATATAGTGTCCAAGATGGATAAGTCATGGATGCACTCGGATAGAAGATCGAAGGCATATGAGTTAGGGGTGGAAGCATTTTTGCAATTTTCTGTAGAAAATCTTCTAACTACAACGCATATCCGTTGTCCATGTGTTAAATGTGCGAATTTGAAATTGTTTGGGGTTGGAATTATAAGGGATCACTTATACTTTAATGGAGTTGACCAAAGCTACAAGAATTGGACATTTCATGGAGAACCTTGGAAACCAACTACTAATGCTAGTAGAAATGTTGAAGAAGATGATGACCATAGTAGGTACAGTTTTGTGTATGAAGAAATAGAGATGGATGATAATGATTTTGGTGATTTTGGATCCGATCCTTTTGAGTTTGCTAATGTGATTGGGGATGGAGATCAACCATTGTACCCTGGTTGTAGAAAGTACACCAAGTTATCGGCATTGGTGAAGTTGTATAATTTGAAGGTAAAACATGGGATGAGTGATGTATGTTTTACAGAATTATTAATACTTCAGGGTGAGTTGCTTCTAGAAAGAAATACAATACCGGCCTCTATGTATGAGGCAAAAAAAACTTTGTGTGCATTGGGGCTGAGTCATGAGAAAATCCACGCATGCCCCAATGATTGCATCTTGTATAGGAAGGAGTATGAAGATTCAACTAATTGTCCTACTTGTGGTATCTCAAGGTGGAAGGAAACCAAAGATGGATTCTTGAAAGAGGGTGTGGCAGCGAAGGTGTTGTGGTATTTTCCTCCAATTCCAAGGTTTAAAAGGATGTTTCAATCACATGAGACAGCTAAGAATTTGACTTGGCATGCTGCTAGAAAATCAATTGACGGTCAGATGTCTCATCCGGCGGATTCCCCATCTTGGAAACTTGTTGATGATAAATGGCCCGAGTTTGGTAATGAGCCGAGAAACTTGAGATTGGCTCCTTCATCTGATGGATTCAATCCCCATAGTTCTCTAAGTAGCAGATATAGTTGCTGGCCAGTTATCTTAGTTACATATAATCTCCCACCATGGCTGTGCATGAAACGAAAGTTCATGATGTTGACTTTATTGATTTCCGGTCCTAAACAACCCGGAAATGATATAGACGTCTACTTGGAGCCTTTGATTGATGATTTAAAATCTTTGTGGGATGGGATTAGAGGAGTGTATGATGCACACATAGGAGAATACTTTACACTCAGAGCTGCATTACTGTGGACCATTAATGATTTTCCTGCCTATGGAAACTTATCTGGTTGTGTTGTTAAAGGATATAAAGCTTGTCCAATATGCGGCGATGATACACCTAGTCACAGGTTGAAAAATGGCCACAAAATTTGTTACATTGGGCATAGAAAATGGTTACCAATCAGTCATCCATATAGGTGGCAATGTGCAACTTTTAATGGGAAACCTGAATATGGCACGCCTCTGAAGCCATTAACGGGAGAAGAAGTGCTGCATATGGTTGAAGATATTAATTACATATAGGGCTCGAAAAAAGGGGGAGGTGGAGGTGAAAATGATGGTGACAGAGTTTGTTGGAAGAAGAAGTCAAAATTCTTTGATCTTGAGTATTGGAAATACCTTCCAGTGAGGCATGTCCTAGATGTTATGCACATTGAGAAGAATGTTTGTGATAGTATCATTGGTAAATTGTTGGAGATCCCTGGAAAAAATAACGATAGGATTGCTGCTAGGTTAGATTTATTGAACATGGGGGTCAAAACTGATTTGCAACCCGAGTATGGAGAAAGAAGTACTCGTTTGCCTCTAAGGCCTTGGAATTTGTCAAGAGCAGAGAAGAGAGCGGTTTGCAATTCTTTCTTTGGTATGAAGGTCCCTGAAGGTTATTCTTCAAATATAAAAAATCTTGTATCTCTACAAGATTCAAGACTTCTTGGCCTTAAATCACATGATTGTCATATCTTAATGCAACAATTGCTCCCTGTGGCAATTCGTTCTGTTTTGGAGAAGCCTGCAAGGTATGCAATAACTCGTTTGTGCTTCTTCTTCAATGCTATATGTGCAAAGACTGTTGATGTTTCCAAGCTAGATAAGTTGGAAGAAGATGTAGTAGTTACTTTGTATTTGCTTGAAAAATACTTTCCACCTTCATTCTTCGATATCATGGTTCATCTAGTAGTACATCTTGTCAGAGAAGTTCGTTTATGTGGGCCAGTATATTTTAGATGGATGTATCCGTTCGAAAGATATATGAAAGTTCTAAAGGGGTATGTTCAGAACGGTACTTATCCCGAAGGTTGCATTGTGGAGCGTTATATAGCTGAAGAAGCTGTAGAATTTTGCACTGAACATTTATCTGATATTAGTACAATTGGAGTGCCATCAAGTCAGAAGATAGGAGTTTCAAAGCCATTATCAGGTTGCACAGTGAGCTTAGTTGATCAGGACCTGTTGAACCAAGCACATCTATATGTCTTGGAGAATACAGAGGAAGTCCTACCTTATATCGAGTATGAGTTTTATTCTTTAAGTTTCCATTTTAAATTATTCCTTATGTTTATCTTATATGTTTGGGACCGTAATGCTTGAATTTTTTGTGTCAGGTAGGGAACATATGATCCACATCAAGGCCGCTTATCCAAAATTTAGAAAGAGAACAAAGTGGCTGCAAGATAAGCCCAATAGCACTTTTATTCAATGGCTACACTTTAAGGTATATGTTATTCAATAACATATTGGACTTTTAATTTTCTTCTTTCTATGTTAGATTGAATTAAGATATGATTAATTTGCAGGTTCAAAGTGAACTTGATGAGGGAGACAATCATGGGGTATCAGAAAATTTAAGGTGGCTAGCAGTTGGTCCAAACATGGCCGTGCCATTATATAGGAGCTATCTTATTAAAGGTGTTAAATTTAACATCAAGGCACAAGATGATGTGCGGACAGTTCAAAATAGTGGAGTTTATTTACTTGCACATACCATGCAAGTTGCTAGTGCCAAGGATAAAAACCCAATTCTCTTAAATATGGGTTTTTATGGTGTCATTCAAGAAATTTGGGACCTTGACTACCAAAAGTTTACAATCCCAGTCTTTAGGTGTGATTGGATAGATAGTACTTCCGGCCTTGTAGTCGACGAACTTGGATTTACCCTTGTAGATTTGAGTAAAATTGGACATAGGAATGACCAATTTGTTTTGGCTTCTCAAGTCAAACAAGTATTTTTTGTTGACGACCCGATGCATCCTGGTTGGTCGGTAGTGTTATCAATGCCTAATAGAGAATATAATGATGATGTCTTAGGTGATGTGAGAATTGAGTGTGAGCCATTTACTAGAGGGATGCCAAATGTTGACACATTTGATGAACTAGTGGGTGAGTTTGGGAGTCAAAATATTCGAGATGGGTGTGAAGATATATGGATTGAATGATGCTCTTGTAATTTATGAAATTACTTATGCCCTAAACAGCACTACTGTATGACATTGATTTTGTAATAAATTGTAATGTGTTTTCTTTACTTTCATTATGCAGGTTTTGGCCAATCAGTACATTAAATACTGGTTCAGTATTATAAAACGACGGTCCTCATAAAACTTTGAAAAACAGACGTCTGTTTTCATAAAATTGTCAATAAAAAACGACGTTTCGGAGCATTCAATGACGACATTGAATTTACCGACGTCTAAAAGCGAAGTAAAATGGGAGAAAGACGACGGTATTGTGAAACAGTTATTAATGATATCACGTCGGATAAGCATAAAGGGCCGACATGTAATTACAAATAACACGACTCCAGTAACATAATACCAACGTCTAAAAGGATAGATATCGAACCTGTATGATACAAAAGATGACGTCTTAGATCATGAACTCATCCAAAACAAATCAAAAAACGTCGTCTTAAAATTTTACCACGTCGCTTGTTATATCAAAAACAAAGTAAAAAACAACAATTCACGATGTAATTTGATATCCAGAGGTAAATTTGTCGACGTAAAAAGATATTTGGACGTCGTTCTTTTACAAAAACAACGTTATATGGAATATCCACGTCTCTTTTTTTATTCTTCTGTCGTTAAACACATTTTCCACGTCGATTGGCTGGAAACCTTCGCCGTCTCAGATGGATTAGACGATTACTAATTTGGTAAGGACGACGTATAAATAGAGAAACACGGCTGTCTTTTGCATGATCAGGACGTTGTATATAAAATACTACGACGTTTATAGAAATAAATATGTCGTAAGTCATGAGCCTATCATATTTTCCACGTCGTTTATTTTATATACAAAGAAGTGGAAAACCAATTTCACGACGGTTATGAAAATATATGCGACGTAGTATATCTTAATAACGTCGTATTTTATTTATTTAAAGACGTAGTATATTTATGTACACGACTGTGTTTGTATAAAATAGGTCGTCTATTCTTATCCTTGACAATTATTTGGCTCATTTTTCAGTATACAGACGTCAGTTTGTTTTGTTTGTGATGTTGTTTGTTGTAACAACGACGGTGATTTACCCTAACCGCTATTTCCACGTCAATATTAATGGAAAAAACGAAGTGAAAAAACTATTTCACGATGGTTATATAAAAATATTGGACGTCGTATGTTTGAATAACGTCGTAATTTATTTATTTAAAGACGTATTGTATTTATTTACACGGCGGAGTTTGATAAAATTGGTCGTCTATTCTTCTCCACGACAATTTTTTGGTTCATTTTTTAGTATACAGATGTCGGTTTTTTTTGTTAATGACGTTGTTTGTTATAACAACGACGGTGATTTCGCGTCGTGGTTTGACTTTGCAAAAGATGTCGGTCGATTTTACGACGGTTTGAAAACCTGATACACGACGGTGAATTCCCGTCGTCTTTTTCCTTTTTTGTAGTAGTGACTGCTCATCTGCAGACTAAACCAGCGAACATGACTCTGTATCTAGTTCCCAGAAAATTCCACATTTAGGGCAAAAATGCTATTTTTGGTACAAACACTTGTTACAGACATTTTCTACAATGATTGCCTAGGGTTCTTAAACTAAGATTGTTACACATTGCGGCTTTAGCAAATGTCCATAAAACATTTGAACTCACCAATTCTTTTATTTATTTATTTATTTTTATCAAGGATTCTTGCGCTGGACCTGGAGCCATGTTGTTTTTTACTTGCCTTGGACCCCAGTTTGTGTTGAAATTAATTCATACAAGTTGGGAAAGTTGGATTAAAAAGAAAAAACTTTGGGCTCTCTTTCTCTCTAAACTGGTAATTGTTTTTTATTTTATATAACTCACTAAACTGGTAATTCATCCAAAAAACTATCCTTATGCATGAAAATTCAATTTTTAAACAAAAGGGCAGGCCGACAAAGGGCTATGAAGCATTTCCATCAATTGTAGTGGCTACTGGCTTGGTGTCACAAAAAATCCTTCAGAACATAGGTGTGGTGTTAATGGGTGTGTAAATGGCATATTTTTACCATTCATTGAATACGGGTGGTACCAATAGACAAAAGCCATCTATCAAATTTGATTTTTGGTAACTTTGATCTTTTATACTATGAATAGGGTGAAAGATTCACTCCAGAATACATTACTCGAAGATCAATGGTTTAGTGATATGATTTAATTTTTCATAGTATTTTTCGTCTTCAAAAATATTTAAAAACTTGTACACGTTGGATCCACCACTGTATATACTAATTAAGTTTTTAATAACAATGATGATAGTTAGGAGTGTTTTAGTGTAAAATTTCCAAAATGCTCTATTGCATGGAGAAAATTTTATTTTTGATGAAAGCCTTTGACATGCCTTTCAAATATGTAATTGTTAGGAAAAATCCAATATTCCTAAATAAGATGGGTATTGGGGTTGGAGTCCCTTCCATATCTGGTTAGGGTTTAGAAAATAAGGTGTAGGAGTTGTTGCCGCAACTATCTGTGTGTGGAGCGAGTTAGGGCTGGAACCTTTCTCATCGCTTGCGTTGTGTGCTGGAGTGGGTCGCTTGGTTATGAGTTCTTTCTTCTCAGGGTCTTGGTTGCGGGTTGTGGTTTTCTAAGGCTAATGGATTCCATTGATGAGATTACACATGGGCTTACCAGATGATCACTTGCGACTTCGGATGTGGAGGCCGTTGAAGTGGTTGGTCTTGATGATCTCGATGGCTTAAAAGCGACTCACTTTCTCTTGGTAGGGCGGTTGGTGACGACTAAAGATTATCACAAGGATTCCTCGATAGGTACACTGAAGCGCATTTGGCTTACATGGGAGGATTTCACTTATGTTACCTTCGAGGATCCTAAACCTCTTCTTTTTTCTTTCAAGAGTGATATCTTGATTGTAAGAGGGTGATGAGGGGGTCGCCATGGACTTTTGATAAGGCGTACGTTATTGTTATTGTCGGCAACTAACGGTAGCATTGATCCCCATATTGTTCTGTTGGACTTACAAAATTTCTGGGTTAGGGCTAGGGGTATCCCACCTCTTTTCCTTACCCCAACAATGGGAGAAAAAAATTGGGAATTTTCTAGGAACTATTGTTATGGTAGACAAGGGTCTTAATGGTGACTGCTTGGGGAGTTTCCTGCGCATCTGAGTGGGTTTAAAGATGACAAAACCTTTGAAATGTTGTGTTACTCTAAGACTTGTACCAGAGTGTTGTGCGAAAACACACCAAGACCTTGTCATTGATGGATTATGTGACGGCACACACACAAACCCCTTGAGATAAAACACACACACATCGAAGAGAGAAAGAAAACACACTCAAGAACATAAAGATTTATAGAGGTTCGGCCTCGTGCCTACGTCCTCTTGGTGATCCACCCGAGAAATTCACTAGTATGTCCGAGGCCTGCGAGGAATGTGGCTCGGTTAACTTTGTGTTTCCGAGGCCTGCGAGGATGGAATTGAAGGGATATTCAGAATTGATGGAAAAATATCAGAATTCACGGATCAGGAATGGGGGTATGCCTAGGTGGAGAGAATTTAAGTTTTGAGATACTTTTAAACTAAAATGGAGGATTTTATACAGGAACCATTATTTTCTTCAGTGACAAATTTATTTTACAAGTGAAGGATGAATATATATATATCCACCTATTATTATACAGGACAAAGTTATCATAGGAAAAATTATTAATGAAGTCAATGCAAAATATCCACCTATTCAGATGCCTACTGATCCAGTTAAAGAAGCCTCTCCAAGCAGTTCAAATGCCTCCCTCAAAGGGAAATCTAAAAAAGAATTAACAGAATTAGCACAGCAGCTTCTTGCCCAAGTCTCTCAAATGAATGATGAAGATGATGAAGTTGCCAGTCCAAAATCAGAATTTTCCTCCAATCAGATGCCTAGTCAGCAGTTCAGTTAGATGCTTCAACTGGGGGGTTAGTAATTTCTTTCAGTTTTCAAAGTTCTCTCAGTGTTGTAGACCTGAGGCAACTACAATAGTTGTGAGTAAGAGTGGAGTGTAAGTGTCCTGCGTGGCATTGCTTACTTTCACTGAACTAAGATTTCTGTAAGTTTTTACTTTGTTTTCAAAGCTTCCACAGTTAATAATATTTCCGATTAATATTATTTTCTGTGTTTATTTTCATAGTCCTTCAAATTCTAATTTATGAGCCTTCAATTATTTTCAATTATTTGCATTTTCAATTTATTGCACTTCAGTCAGCTCATAGTTTTTTATTTATATAATTTATTCTCATATGTTAATTTTCTTTTAAATTTATGATTAATTTATTAGTTTCAATATACATTTATTCATTAATTTATTTTATTCATTATTTTTCTATTTTTTATTCTTTAGTTGCACAAGTTATTTTCCGTGCCAACTATTTGGTTATTCTTTCAATTCTCTTCCCTGAGTCTAGAAATTAATTAAACTCAATTCTTTATAATTCTGCAGTTAACTAGTTAAAAAGCATGTTTTCTTATTTTATAGGTCCTAGTCCCCTTCTGGTATCAGAGTCGTAACAGTTAAAAAGAGTTGAGTCTAAGTCTGCTACTCATATCGCCCAAGTGGCTGATTTAAGTTTTATGAGTTAGCAAAGTCTCCCAAGTTTCTTCTAATCTAGTAAGCCTCCCAAAGTTACTTCCAAGTCTACTCTTAGTTATCTAGTTCCTTAGGTTCCCCTCTCTCAAGAGTCCGTAAGGTGAGACCTTTTTACCAAACAGTAAGTCCCAGGTAGAGGCATGAGCGGTTAGGCACGAGAAGGTGAGAGAGAGAGACAACCTATAGGTTCTTAGGTATCTTAGAGTCAGTCTTAGGAGTTACCCAAGAGTCTTTCTAATTAAGAAGTCATGTAAGAGTCTTTCTAATTTAGTTAATTTAAATTAAACACGTAAGCAAACTGAGTCGTTTATTTAGAACCAATTCAATTAGTTCTTCCAGTTCTAGAACCAGTTTAAGCCAAATGCTAGACATAGTTAATGAAGAAGAAGTAGAATATGAATCAAGTAGTAGTAAATTACATTGTGATGATTGGAATATACCTAGAGTTCCTAGTAAGGAAATTTATAAGCAAAAATCATCAATTAATGCATTTAAGACAACTACACATATTAAGACAGTAGAACAAGTCTATGCCCTAGGAAAAGAACATGAAACATGCCAGTTACTTAATTTAGATGCAATTAAAAAGCATAGGAAAGAAGGTAAGTATTTCTTGCACATAGGATTAGTTCAAGTCGCAATTAAACCCTTAACCAAGTTAGGTCTTAAAGCCGCAATTTTATTAAGTTTAAGAGATGCTAGATTTAATGATTACAAGGATGGAGTTTTAGGAATCATTGAGTCAAGTCTATGCCATGGTCCAGTTCATTTTGATTATTACCCAGATTTTACAGTAAGTCTTAGTGATCTCCATATTTTAAAAGTTTTAACTTTAAATATTAAAACAAATGGTTATAATGTCTTGCCAGGTACCCAACCTTTAGCTTTAATTTATAGAATTTATTATAAAGTCACAGGTACGAATATGGATTTCCAAGCCTTAAGCAAAAGTCCAAAGAATCAAACACTATTAATCCAGAGTCATACATCTAATGCTAAGGTCATAGGTCCTCAAATGATTAAATGGTCTAATGTAGATTTACCTAAAGATTGGTTTTTAACCACTGAATGCCCTCCTAAGCTGGTTTAACGCAGCCTAAGTGAATTAGATTATATTCAACCATATTTAGATGGTACGGTTAAAATTAGTTTTGATAGGCCAGTCAAGTCCACAGTACAATTAGAACAATTACCTACGCCTAGTCAATCCTTCAAGCTTCCAGCTAGACATTCGTCTGCATTTTCAATTACAGAAAGAGATTTAGAAGCCGATAAAGCCCTAATTGATTTTAAAATTAATGAATTAAGAAAAGCTAAACAAGTTGTCCAACCAAGTTACAATAGAGCCCCTACTGCACCTCCTAAGCCAATACAGCCTGAGTCGCCTACTAGGTCAGATATGCAAGATTCTACTTTTGAAATTTATAATTGCGATGCCCAATTAAGAGTCCTTAATAAACCATTTAAAAATTCATTGGTCAAAATTAGATGCCCATTTCCAAGCCCCTGAAAATGCCGAAAGAAAAGCCAAATATCATGGTACTTTCTCCCAAGCCCAAAGAAAAGAAATTTTCAATGAATGGAAAGATTATCTAAAAGCAACTAGGTTTGAGTCACCTTATCTAGATTATGTAGAAAGCAAGTACATGAGTCAAAAGTTAGTTACTTTAACACAAGAAAAATGGGAAAAAGCCGATAATACTAAAGTCACCAGTACTCACCCCCCAGTTGAAGCAATAGTAATCAATCATAGAAATACCAAAGTTATTGCAAGTCCTTACAAAATAGCGGAGCCAAAAGATGAGCCAGTCAAAAAGGTCATAGAACAAGTTAAATATGCCAACACAAGCCTAATAGTAATAGGTAACCAGTTAGATAAAATAGAAACAAAGGTTGATAAGTTAATTACACAAGAAACTACCTCTAAGCCTAAAAAAGAAAAGCCCTTAGTTCACTTCAATCTAAAACCTGAGTGTGCCCTTAAGGTTAGTCCGACGATGCGTAAAATAGAAGAAATGTTTCAAGAGTTAACCTCAGTTGAACCTAAACCTAATAAAGATAAAGATAAAGGAAAAGAAGAAGAAGCCTCAGTTAAAGTTTTACAATTTGAAGTTAATTCCGATAGTGAGTCAATAATGTCTTTAGATTCAGTTTCTAGCCAAGAGTCAGAAACTAGTAATATTTCCAAGATTGAACAAGCCTTTAGTAATTTACAAGTTAATCAAGATGCCCAGAGTCTTAAAATTAGCAGATTAACAGGAAAGGTCAACCCTACAAGCCTTACCAAAAATTGGTACCCTAAGCCTACGCCCCCAGACGTCTAGTTTGAAGGAAGAACCCAAAGCAGTTTTCAGTGTCTTCTGATAAACTATATGAATGGAATATTGATGGTTTGTCCGAACAAGAAATACTTAATAAATTACAACATATGTCTATGGTAGCCAACAGTTGTGCCACTAATCACCAATTAAGACAGTCAGAAATAGTTCCCCTTTTAGAAACAAGTTTTACAGGAACACTTCGTTTCTGGTGGGATAAACATCTCACAGAAGTCGCTAAGTCAACAATAATTCATGCCTTTAAGATAGATGAAAATAATTATCCAATTTTAGATGAACGTATAGGAACAAGCATAGAAGATGGAGTCAATGTCCTTTTATATACAACAATTGAACATTTCATAGGAACGCCTAGTAGTACAACGGCTAGAATACATGACCAGCTAAGTGATCTTCGATGTCCTAAGCTAAGTGATTTTAGATGGCATAAAGATGTTTTCATTTCCAGAGTCATGCTTAGAGATGATAGTAATCAAGCCTTTTGGAAAGAAAAGTTTATTAATGGTCTCCCTAATTTATTTGCCCATAAAATTAGAACAGTCCTAAGCAATGAATCAGGTCAAATTAATTAAGAAAACTTAGGTATTAGACATAGATAACTTTACTTATTAGTATTTAAGACATTTGATATTTTGGTTTGGATTTTAATACCTAGAAAAGAATTGTTATTTTGGATTAGACCAAAGAGGAAGACCAGATTTGTTGACCCACCTTACATTAGTCATTAAAAAGACAATTATACCCTTTTCATTTAAAAACCTAAACCCTAATTATACCCTTTTCAGATCTCTCTCTCTCTCTCTCTCCCTCTCTCCCCGCGTCTTCTCCCTTTCTCCTGCCCTCTATTTCGACCGACACCGACAAAACCCCCCAACCACTGTCAAGTCGGCCACCCAGCCACCGGACCGGTCAAGTTTTGACCGGCGTCGCACCCCAAGCCAGCTCCGACCTTCCTCCTACCTCTGCTGCTGCTGTTTTGCCGGAAAACCTCGGTTTTGATTGGATTTTAACTCGTTTTTCCAATCCCTCGATCTCTCTCATTCGGCCCTCAAATCCTTCAATTGAGGTATGGTTTTCTAGTTATTTTCCACGATCTAGCTGTTAGTTGGGTATGATTTCAGAAATTTTGAGGTTTAATTGGTTAATTTTGGAGTTATTTTCCACGAAAACGAAACTGCAATGCAGAAACTGAACCTGCGATGCAGAAAATGAAATTGCGATGCAGAAAACAGCAGAAACTGAGATGAAGAATCGGCTTCGATCGTTGGTGGTCTTCGATGACGGTCGCGCGAATGGGTTGGTGGTCTTCGATGATCGTTGGTGGTCTGGAGGTTTCTGGAGGTGAAGTTGAAAAGGTTTCTGGAGGTGAAGTTGGTTTAGTTTTGGTTTGATTTCGTTTTTCAGCTTTGGTTTAAAAATAAATACTAAAAATGGCATATGTTGTAATTTTCATATTTTGTAATGGTATTTTTGTTACATTTTGGTGTTTGGCCTTTTGCTAATTAGACTAAATTGTATTTCTTTCTACTAAATTAGTAAACTATATTATGATTTAAAACTAAAGCTCCCAATTAATTACAATGATTTAACCTATGGTAATATAATTAGTACAATTAATCAAGTTGGTATGAAAATGTGTGTAGATTTAAAAATAGGAAAATCAATTCAAGCCGATAGTAAGAATGCCAAGTATGAATTAGGAAATTTCTGTGAACAATATGGTCTAGCACCGGTCCCGCCGTCTAGACAAGTCAAAAGAAGCCATGATAGACGCTTTAGTAAAAGACGCCATTATTCCCGCAAAAGAGATTCCTTCAAAGATAATGATGAATTCTATGGTAAAAGAAGATTTACCCCTAGGAAAAGCAAATGGTGAAAATGTTATTCAAAAGGTTTTAGGAAAAGCCCTCGACAAGGTAAAAAGAGTTACTTTAAGAAAAGCATAGATAAAAGTAAAGTCAGATGTTATAAATGCAAAAAGCAAGGTCATTATGCTAATGAGTGCAAAGTTAAAGACACAGTTAAGCAGTTAAAATTAGCATCTGAAGATGAAGCCAAGTTAATTCAAGTCCTAGAGTTAGCCAATAATGAGTCAGATCCTATGCCTTCAGATAGTTACAGTTCAGACAGTTCCCAGTCCAGTGAGCCAGAAATTCAATTAGATTGTAAAGATAAATGCTATAGAATTTTAAATAAATCAATTTGTGTTTTAACTAAGCAAGAAGAACAAGAAGAATTATTAATCGAATTAATTAGTAAAGTCCAGGATCCCGAATTAAAATCTGAGTATCTTAAGAAACTTAGGAAAGTCATAAGCTAGGAAGAGTCCTGCTCCCCTACGCCTCCTAAGATAAGCCTTAATGCCACTTTAGAAAGATTTAATAAAAAGAAAGAAGTTACCCTTCAGGATCTCCAGTTAGAAGTTAAAACAGTTAAAAAGGAAATTTTAGAGTTAAAACAAATAAGTCAAAAATTACAAACTGAGAATTACGAAATTAAGCAAGATTTAGTCAAATTGTTAAAATCAAAGGCAGAGTCTAGTAATCCTTTTGGAAAGTCTAGTTCAGAGTCTGAGCCTGAATTATCCGATAAAGAAGATAAAGTTATTAATTTAATTAAACAAATTAATTTTAGGAAATGGTACTCCAAAGTTAGTATTTTTATTAATGAATTTGAATTAAATACAATCGCCCTATTTGATTCAGCAGCCGATTTAAATTGTATTCAGGAAGGTTTAATTCCAACCCAATTTTATAGGAAATCAAAGGAAGTTCTAGGAATAGCGTCCGGTAAAGCCCTTAAGTTAAAATATGAGTTACCCAAAGCCCACGTATGCCAAAACAAAATATGCTTCAAAATGTCTTTTGTTTTAATTCAAAATATCACAGATGAAGTCATTTTAGGTTTACCCTTTATTTCCTTACTTTACCCCTTTCAAGTAGAATATGATGGAGTCACTTCAAGCCAATTAGGTGAAAGAGTTAAATTTGAATTTTTAACTAAGCCTGAATTACACAGTCTTAAGTTACTTCAGAAGTCAGCAGTATCTAAGTCAGTAAAATTAATTCAGAATAAAAATAAACAAGTCAATTTTCTTAAGGAAGAAATTAAGTTTAAAAAAATAGAACAACAGTTAGCCGACAAGTCACTTCAATTACAGATTAGTAAGTTTGAAGAAAAATTAAAAAATGAAGTTTGTTCTGATATGCCCAATGCCTTTTGGCATCGAAAGCAACATGTCGTTTCCTTACCTTATGTCAAGTCATTTAGTGAAAAGAATATTCGCACTAAAGCCCGTCCAATTCAAATGAGCCAAGAGTTAATGGAATTATGCAAAGCCGAAGTCACGGACTTAGTTAACAAAGGAATAGTTAGGAAAAGTAAATCTCCCTGGTCTTGTCCAGCTTTTTATGTTCAGAAAAATGCCGAATTAGAAAGAGGAGCCCCACGTCTAGTTATCAATTATAAGCCCCTTAATTTAGTTTTAGAATGGATTAGATACCCAATTCCTAATAAAAGAGATTTAGTTAACAGATTAGAAAAGGCAGTAATTTTTAGTAAATTTGATATGAAAAGTGGTTTTTGGCAAATTCAGATTAAAGAGTCAGATAGGTACAAAACTGCTTTTGTTACCCCTTTCGGTCATTATGAATGGAATGTTATGCCTTTTGGATTAAAAAATGCCCCTAGTGAATTCCAGAATGTAATGAATGAAATTTTTAATGATTACAGTCATTTTTCCATAGTTTATATAGGTGATGTGCTTATATTCTCTGAGTCAATTGAACAACATTGGAAGCATTTGTATAAGTTTTTCCATATAGTTAAAACCAATGGTCTAGTTATTTCTGCCAAGAAAATCAAGTTATTCCAGGCCAATGTCAGATTTTTAGGTTTCAACATAAGCCAAAGCCAAATAAGCCCGATCAATCGAGTCATCCAGTTTGCCGATAAATTTCCAGACCAAATTCTTGAGAAAAGCCAACTTCAAAGGTTTTTAGGATCTTTAAATTATATTTTTGATTTCTATCAAAATTTGAGAAAGCTGTGTAAGCCCCTGTTTGATCGTCTCCAGAGCAATCCTCCTGCCTGGACTCTGAGTCATACAGAAATAGTCAAGCAAATCAAAATTCATGTCAAGTCTCTTCCATGCCTAGGTATTCCTTCAATTGATTCTTTCAAAATTGTTGAAACAGATGCCTTTGAAATAGGTTACAGTGGTATTTTAAAGCAAAGAATTAACCCTGAGTCCCCTGAGCAAATTGTCTGTTTTCATTCCGGAGTATGGAGTGAATCTCAAGTTAATTAGAGTACTATTAAAAAAGAAATTTTATCTATTGTATTATGCATAAGCAAATTTCAAGATGAATTATTAAATCAAAAGTTTCTAGTTAGAGTAGATTGCAAATCAGCAAAACATGTTTTAGAAAAAGATGTTAAAAATATAGCTAGTAAACAGTTTTTTGCACGATGGCATCCTGAGTGTTTTTGATTTTGAATTAGAATATTTGAGAGGTAGTGAAAACAGTATTCCAGATTTTCTTACAAGAGAGTTTCTACAGGACAAACAAGCAGAGCCATGTCAAGCAAAGAAAAAGATAAGCAGAAAGACAAGCAAGTAATGCAATATAGTCAAATAAGCCAACAAAGCCCGAGCCCAAGTCAAGCAAGAGCCCTTCCAGCTACCTTGATGCCTATGCCAGTCAAACAAGAAGCCAATGCCCAACTTGTGCCTTTTCCAGGTTATTCTCCAATTCCAGTCAATAATAGGTTTAATCCTTTAAGCCAACCTTCTCTACGCCCTAATTATCAAACAGCTTTAGTTTCTCAATATGACCCTTTTATTGTTCATTCTGCTATGCCTTCTCATAATCAAAGCCCAGTCCAAAGGTCTAGATATCACCCCAAAAGCAATTCCCATCTTTTTGTTGTTGAACCTTACCTCGAAGACTTGAATGACCCAGCCAAAATAGCTAAGAAATTCTTTCCTCCCAATTTCCACTATTTTCCAAGTCATCCTTCAAAGTCATTAAAATTTTATAGGGATATTTTATATGAAACCCAGTTAGTAGATATTAGGCCCATTAAGGATAAAGAAATAGATGCCACAATTTTTCATTCTCTTTACATACGCCAAGTCATTAAGCCAGAACATTGGAGTAAAAATGCCTATGACCAGTTGCCACTTCAAACAGGCCTTACTTATAATTATGGTGATTACATTGATGCCTGGTATACAATTTTATTTCATTAGCACCCAGATTTTAGCCATTCATGGTTTATTAATTTCGATACCAAATTCAAGCCCTATTTTCCATGCTGGTTTCTCCAAAGGTGGAACATTATTGGCCCCTGTTGGGAAATCATTCCAGAAAGCCTCCGACCCACAATTAATTATTTCAGTCAGAAGCACCAATTAACTAAGCAAGAAAAATTCTTCCCTATGCTCCTTCATTTCTATGCCAAATTCAGAGTTCCTTGGATTCTAAAATGGAATTATCAGATTAATTGGGACACCAGGATTCTAAGCCGTCATTATGTAGTGAAATGGTGGGACAAAGTTATCATAGGAAAAATTATTAATGAAGTCAATGCAAAATATCCACCTATTCAGATGCCTACTGATCCAGTTAAAGAAGCCTTTCCAAGCAGTTCAAATGCCTCCCTCAAAGGGAAATCTAAAAAAGAATTAACAGAATTAGCACAGCAGCTTCTTGCCCAAGTCTCTCAAATGAATGATGAAGATGATGAAGATGCCACTCCAAAATCAGAATCTTCCTCCACTCAGATGCCTAGTCAGCAGTTCAGCCAAAAGCCTAAGCCCAGATGGTCCGACTATGTCCCCAATAGTCAAGACCCTTATGATTTGAATGAAGACTAAGCCTCCCAGTCAAAGATGCCTCTGCCAAAGTTAAAGTAGCCGAAATCAGAGTTAAAGTTCTTTCCCCAAGAGTTAAAGTAGAAGATGCTCTTCAGTTAAAGCAGTTTCACCAGAGTTAAAGCAGATGCCTCGACAAAGTGCAAAGTTAAATGTTTTCACTTCAGTTAAAGTAGACGTTAATCCAAAAGTTATTTTGTCTTATCCTGTAAGCCGAGGCTATAAGTTAGAAGTTTTTCATTTGTAAGCCTCAAGCTTTGAGTAGTAAGCATTATAATTTCTTTCAGTTTTCAAAGTTCTCTCAGTGTTGTAGACCTGAGGCAACTACAATAGTTGTGAGTGAGAGTGGAGTGTGAGTGTCCTGCGTGGCATTGCTTGCTTTCACTGGACTAAGATTTCTGTAAGTTTTTACTTTGTTTTCAAAGCTTCCACAGTTAATAATATTTCCAATTAATATTATTTTCTGTGTTTATTTTCATAGTCCTTCAAATTCTAATTTATGAGCCTTCAATTATTTTCAATTATTTGCATTTTCAATTTATTGCACTTCAGTCAACTCATAGTTTTTTATTTATATAATTTATTCTCATATGTTAATTTTCTTTTAAATTTATGATTAATTTGTTAGTTTCAATATACATTTATTCATTAATTTATTTTATTCATTATTTTTCTGGAATTCACTAGGGGCATTTTTTAATCCAAAAGGCATAACATTCCTGTTGAGGCCTAAAAAATCCATGGTTAGGCCCAAATAAATTCCTAGCCCAAAATGATATATTATTGGAAAAAGACCCAATTTGGAGTACACGAAAGTCTGCCATGCACAAGCCACACCTTGCATGCCAAGCCAAAAAAAAATCGGTCATGCTAGAAATTGAGATTAAAATTATAAAGATGCATTTAGCTATGCAAATCTATGCCAATTATCCTATCAAGCGTCATAATTAAAAGCATGCCAAATGACATGCCATGCGAAGCGACATGCCATGCACAAGCCACACCTTGCATGCCATGCCAAAAAAAAATCTGTCATGCTAGAAATTGAGATTAAAATTATAAAGATGCATTTAGCTATGCAAATCCATGCCAATTATCCTATCAAGCGTCATAATTAAAAGCATGCCAAATGACATGCCATGCCAAGCGACATGCCATGCCAAGCGGGAAATTATAATTTCACACCCAATCGCACTACAAGTTTAAGTGGGCCTAAGCCACTCGAATGCCCGGGGCTTGCTTGAGTGGGTTGTGGTATGGATGGTAGCAAATTGTCATGGGGCCCATCGATGGGTCGAGAAATGGAAGTCTCGAGTCGCTTGGGACCTCGGGACTCAAGCCCATTTTTAGGCCCAAACGTGGGTAAGCACAAGAGGGAAAATAGCCCATTGCTTCAATTGTAGTAGCCCAACCAAAATAGCCCATTTCTCCAATTAGAATAAGCCAACCAAAAAGCCCAATATTTGATAAAGCCATCTCATCCATTAGATAGATCATGTGGTTGTCTTAAAAAGCCCATATACTTAGAATAAAAAAGCAACACCAGCTTTGGTATTCGGCTGAAAGACAAAAACACAGGGGCTGCTGGGAGGTTACACATGGAAGGAGCAAGTTCCAAGTGAAGGCAGTAAAAAGTCCAAGGGATATTGGCGTACAAAGGAGGGTGCCGTCCTCTGAACCAGCATGCATACCCACTTTCCTTCCTCCATCAGATATTGGCCATGAAAAGAGGAAGAAAGAAGAGGAAAAGATGGGTGAAAGTAGAAGCTCCTCTCTGAGGTAGCCGCTGGAAGAAGCCTGGAGCCCCCAAAATCTCTGATTTTATGGGATTGGGCAGAGTTGACCTTGCCACCACGAGGTAAGTCAAGAAGGAGGAGAAGAAAGGAAGGAGAAAGCTTAGCTAGGTTGGGAAGAAACCATTAGGGTTTCTTGGAGAAGAACAAACCCCAGCAACTATAAATAGGGCCTCTTCTACCCAACACAAGACAACCCACAACCTTCAGAGAGCAAGCTTCCTCTCCCACATGCAAACCCAGTAATTTTCGTGCTATCCTTGCCTATTTCCTCTATTTCCCCTGTTTGACAGAAGCTTTGACAGAGTCACTGTCAAGCTGCCGGAAACTGCGAAAGTCACCCAAAACTCTTCACCATCCTTCTCCCTCTTTTATTAGACCTCCTTAGAACCCCTTTCTCCTTCCATTAGAACCTCTGTCCTTCATAGGAACCCACAGCTCTCTCTCCTCAAGTGCTAAACCCATGATAATTTTGCTCCCATGCCATAATCTTCTCATGCAAAGCTAGAAGATTTATCTGTAATTTGTCATTATTTTCATTGGTGAAGGTAACCAAGGAGTTTCCTAAGGCATAATCACCCTTTCGAGACATCTTTGGGGCTTAATCTTTGAACTCAGATACATGGGGGTAATTCCACCAAATCGCTCCTTACGGCGGTCCAATCCAGTTGTAGCTGCCGGAAGAAAAAGACATAAATTGGCCACTCTGCTGGGGATTAAGCCATTATCTGCACCAAGGCCTCCAAAGAAGAAGACTAGAAGGAACAACATGACCTCCCAAGATGGGCCAAACCAGGGTGATTCAGAATCAAGGCAAAATGCCTCCTCTAGAGAAGAAGAACGTGCAAGTGAAGGATCTTTCATCCTCTCATACCTCATTGCTGCCATCCATGCCATGAGAGAGACTCAGAAGGAGATGGCAGACACGATCAAGGAGCTAAAGAGTTGGGTCTCTAAGCCAAGCGAAGAAAATAAGAAACACCCACAAGAGGAGTTTGTTGCTACTGGAAAGGGGTCTGAACAAAAGGGACCATCTTTTGTCACCGAAGAAGATGTCATTGCTATGCTGGAAAAAGAGCTGAGTAGAAGCAAAGAGGATGGGAAGTAAATTCCTCAACCACCATATCCATAGAGCTTGCTCCAGCAGCCATATCCCAAGGGCTATGAAACACCAAGCTTTGTCCTCTTCGATGGAAGGAAAGGAAGCCCGAAGGAGCACGTCAACCGTTTTCTCGATGCTTTGGGACCACATGCTACCAACCATAATCTCCGGCTCCGTGAGTTCTCGAAGAGCCTTACCGATCGTGCTTATACATGGTATACGATAGTAGCACTAGGCTCTGTTCGTTCATGGGAAGATTTGGCGAGTAAGTTCTGCAAAAAGTATTTCCAACATGAGGAGAGAGTTACAACTACTCAACTCAACAACACTCGCCAAAAACATGGTGAAGACCCCGTGGACTTTATACGCAGGTTCCGGGACCTAGCCTTGGATTGCTATGACGAGAAAGATGAGGCGGCGCTGGTCGAAATTTGCATCAGCAACATCGTGGCAAATTATAGAGTTTTTTTGGAGAATATTGGCATCAGTCAATTCTCTCAGCTGCTGGAAGCAGCAAGCTCTTTGGGCAGGAAGCTTGGAGGAGTGAAGACATTAGATGAGGATGAAAAATCCTTTAGTGACTACAATTCATGCAAAAAAAAGGACAAGGAGATGGCTGCTGTCATTACATGCTTTAATGACTTGTTAGACGACGGCATATCATGCCACCAGTTGGAGAATGACCCAAGGCCATCGAAGGCTATTTGGGAGCCTTGTGGAAACACAGAGAAAGCTTACTGCCATAAATATTCAAAATCCTTGAGCTATAACACCCCATGGCCACTTGCTAATGGATGGGAGAATGGTTCTAGCAGCGAAGTATTCACATTAGACATGCTGGAAAAAAGCCACTCAGGGGCTTCATTTGGTCATCAAGATTATCAAGAAGCAGCTACTGTAACCTCTCATAACCTCACAGAGGTTGAAGAAAGTACAGTGGGTTATGAGCTGCAAATCACTCTTTAATTAGTTGGGTTATGAGTTGCAGGCAAGCAAAGCAGCAACTATGGCTCTGTTAAATATCTCTGCAGAGCCTGACATCCTAGTACAACACATACCAAATACATGCCAACCTAAGCCACAAGCTTTCATGCTATTGCAAGTCATGCACACCCCTGGGCCCTTTCCTACTTGGGGGCTTGATTTGATTGGAGTATTCATCAATGCAAAGTGGCTCAAAGTCTTATTATTGCTGAATTGCTTTTGCACCTTTCATTTTGTTTTTGGCTTTTCAAATTTATTTCAAAAAAGTTTTTGGCTTTTCAAATTTATTTCAAAAAATGAACTCCTTATGTATTTTTACCCTACGCTTTCACAACTTTTGTAAAATGCACCACCATTATAGCATGCCAAGGTGTAAGACGATATTTGCAATGAGAATGGAGTATTTTGGAAAAAGAAAAAGCCTCTAGAATTCTTCCTTGCTCTTACCTTATTCTGTTTTACCAAAACATGTTATTGGAAAAAATAATAATAATAAAAAATAGACAATCAAACTTTTCATTAAAGCTAAGCCTCTCAGCAGTAACTATACCAAGCAAAGCCACTTAGATGGGATCCCGAACTGAAACAAGCATCAAGCCTAAGCAAAACGATGTCGGGCATGCAAAGTCAAGCTATTACAAAGAAATGAGCAGTAAAAGTGTATTTTGAGGCGCTGGAATAATGAAACCATTGACTCCCAATCGGAATGCTCAAAAAACTTCACGACATCTGGGAATTCTTATAGGAGCCTTCGTGAAAATCATGCATACAATGGCCTGACCCTTTTAAGGTGTGGCAAGAGGGTGCATTTTAGGCCAAATGAGTAGACAAGCTTTACAAAAATTTTAAAGAGCAATGCATCGAAGATTTAGCTTAAAGGTCATGTCAAAATTTCGGCAGCATGTACCTTGTTTTTAAGGCTATCCAACTTGTCAGAAAATCTCAAGAAGTTCACAAGAATGAATTCTCCCAACCAAGCAATATATATATGTATAAGACATGCGGATTACAACCTGCCTCAAGCATTCATAAATTAATACAAGTTCCAGCGGTTCAATAGCACATTACAAAGTATTTGAAAAATACACAGCCATCGCAAAAACAATGTTACACATGCTAAAGATTAGTACATCCTATGGTTTCAAGAAGGATGGGAACTGTGCACCAAGCCAATTGACCCCAAGCCTAAGGAAAGAACCTGCAAAATAAAATGAGGGCATATATCAAGACCAAACGGTGCTAGAAGAAGTAACCTAACAATAAAGGAAATGACGACGAGAAGAAAGACAAAGAAATGGAAAATCATAAGTATTACACACCTGGAAATTACGAAGAATGCCCAAGGAGATCGGAGGATGCCTTACGAGATGACCTAGCTGCTGCCTCCGCCACACATCCAGCACCATCAACAGAGACACCTTTGGTAAGAAAAAGGGCGTGCAATTCCCAGCGCTGGTTCTCCAATTCCCGTTGCTTAAAGTTTAAAGCTTCAGCTACAGCTTTCACTTCATCAGGACCGGGTAACAAACTCATGCTATGGATGGCCCGCGCTCCGAACACAACATGGGCTAGGTTCCTCACTAAGTCAAGGAGAAAATCCACGTGAAATCTCAAAGTTATAGCCTTGCAGATTGCATCTCACCAATGAAGAAGCCTATGGTCTGTGATATCCAAGAGCTACATGGTGACCATCCCGTGAAGCACCAAGCCAAGAGCTCGGAAGGCAGCACTCCTGGAGAAAGATGAAGTCACGCCCGTAATATCCATAAAACCCCCATTCTTATCCATGAACTTCCTCAAAACTCCAATTGTTTCCGGATATACAAAGGCACTCTGGAACATTGCATATCCGTCAAATTGGTAACAAAGTGGAAGAAGTTCGTTGATAGACCGGAGAATCTTGACACCACCATCGAAAAAGGCTTTGAACGCAATAAAGGAATTTTCCCAATCCTGCCAAGATAAGCTTTTCTCTGATGAATGCCCCATGAAGGTACTGTTGGTAGAAACATCACCGACCTGGTAGCTGCCATTAGTAATCTTACCACGGGTGGCGCCGCTGAAAGGTGCAGGGCAGTGTTAGCGGCCATGTCAGATGTTTTGGGAAGAGGAGGAGTAGGAGGCAACACTGTTGGAAGGTGCAGGGCAGTGCCGGCAGCTATGTCGGATGTTCCGAGAAGAAGAGGAGTAGGAGGCAATGCTGTTGGAAGGCGCAGGGCAGTGTCAGCGGCCATGTCGGATGTTCCGGGAAGAGGAGGAGTAGGAGGCAACACTGTTGGAAGGTGCAGGGCAGTGCCGGTAGCTATGTCGGATGTTCCGAGAAGAAGAGGAGTATGAGGCAGCACTGCTGGAAGGAGCAGGGCATTGTCTACACATGCATCGGATGTCCCAATAAGATGGGCCTAGAGGAAGCACACTGCCACGTGCTATCGTTAAGGCCAAAGGAAACACCCGCTCATGCAAACAGTCTTAGGAAAACGATATAAGCGCTGCAAGACAACATGGCTCATTCTTGTTAACATGTCTGAAAAACTGTATCCAATTGCTAAACCATAGAGAGGTGCGAGGAGAAGTTGGGGCACCCTTCCGTAAAGCCTCAAGCTTTAGTTCATCTTCTGGAGTCAGCACGATGTGGAAAGGATCTTGGCTACCGCAAATTGGAAGGTGGAAAATATTGGCTACGTCCTCAAGTGTGGGAGTAAAGTCTCCCCATGAACAGATAAAGGTGTGTGTCTCGGTGCTCCATCGCCTGGCCACATGACGGAGTGTCTTGGCTTCAATATGAATATCACACGCCTTGGAAAACAAAATTGCATGCAGCACCCCAGTCCGGCGTAGGATGTCGCAAGTAGAAGGGTCCCCCAATTCATGGTCAACCCACTCTAACCAACCCTTGCTGATGCCGCACAGATACTGAAAAAATATGGGGATTGTCGGAAACAAACCATTCTCTGTGCAGCATCCGATATAGACGCAGGATCAATCATTGAAGCAGTTTTCGGCATTGGCTCTTCGCCTACTGCAACATCTTCACAAGCATTCTTGAGCAATGGAAGGGGCCTTCCCCTCTTCAATTTATCATCCAGTGAATAAAGGTTGTCACTAATAATTGACGACGGGTTAGTGGATGCCATGGCAGGTCTTGACAAGTGATGAATCCCTGCAAGAATTGCCAACAAAGAATATGCTGAAAAATGGCAAAGCATAAAGCTAGTTCTCTGTATTAAAGCCAAGCAATCTCCGCACTAGCATGCAAGCCATATGAACTTTACAAGCCAAGCAAAGCAAGCTATCTCATGCCAAGCGAAATACATAAACAAAAAATATTTTCGAAGCATCATGCAATCTATTACTCGAGCTCGTGACAAGCAAATTTCCCCTTCCATGTTCAATCCATCATTCAAGCAGACCCTTTTTCACAAAGCAAGTGCTACAAATTGAACACTATTTACCTCATAGTAACCTTTTTCATAAAAACAAAATCCCTATGAGTTACACAGCATTCTTGCCGACCCATCATACACATGTTTATATATATCCCTAGAAAGCCAAAAAAATAAGTAGTCATCCATGACCAAGCTCTAAGCTCATAAAAAAGAAACCAATTGTGCTTTCCTCAAGCTTTCAAACAGCCTCTGATCTTACATATTAATCATGCGATTACAAGCATACGCTCTCAATGCATATAGTTCAACAACAATCAAGAAGGGGGCCAAGAACGTAGCACACACAAAATTGTACCTCAAGCATGGCAAGTCAAGCTCATGCCAAAGGAAACGCTCAAGAAAATGCCCAAGCAACATGCAATTTACCCATGGCAAGCAAAATTCTTATTGACAAGCAATTCCCATGGCAAGCAAAATTCTCTCTCAAAAATGCAAAAAATTCAAGCATTGCAAAACATGCATTCTGTCAATCTCTATTTCCCACAACATAAACGAAGGTCCAAGGTTAATCAAGCATGTGTTCACAAGAAAAGTAAGCCTAGGCCAAGCACCATTCTATGCTTATTCCTGGAATATTAAAATTGGCAGAGTTACTTACCAAAGGATTAAAACAGAAGCTCAAATATCTGAGTCAGAAGGTTGGAGGATTTGGAGGTTCCAGCAGCAAAAACGTCAAAGCTTCCAGCACTTGCCTTCCCTTTACCTGTGTCTGAGACGTATACACCTACATAGAAAAGGCGCATTGTGCAAGGTTCAGCCTTTTCACCAGCTCAAAAGGGGCCAACACATGATAAAAAGGGGGAAGAAAAATGGAGAAAAGGAAAGGATGTGGTCCATACCAGGGATTTCTTCTTGCAATCCTTTAGCACTTTTCCAGCGACTTGCAAAAGAAAGAAATCGAAAAGAAGAAAACCCAAAAACTAATGCGAGCCCTTCCTTGCTAGCACCCATGCTGTGAGTACCTTTGTTGCGACGGTGACAAAATGGGTAGAAGGGGTTTGGTGTTTGGCTGCCAAAACAAAGAGCAAAACCCATGGGCATGAAGAACCCAACAAACCCCTCAATAGATTCAAGAAATTTCAAGAGAAAAAGGCATACCTTGTTTCACAAAGGAATCCCCCTCAAAGGATGGCCTCAGATGCACCAAGAAAGAAGGAATTGGAAATTTTGGAAGTAAAGCCTGCACAGAGACAATCTCCTCCAACAATAGCAAGTGGGTAAACCCCATGAGGATGAAGAACCCAACAAACCCTCAATAGATTCAAGAAATTGGAAGAGAAAAGGGCATACCTCGTTAATCCCTCAAAGGATAGCCTCAGATGCACCAAGAAAGTAGGAATTGGGAATTTCGGGTGGTTGTTGCCCGATCTCACTCTCCCTCTCTCTCTCTCGCTCTGATATCGTTGGAGGAAGAAAAAGAAAAAAAGAAGATGAAGGTGATGGGGAGAGGGTTCCTCTGGTGCGCATAAAGAGGAAGAAGAAGGAGGAAGTTCGTATCTGGGAAACCACAAATAGCTGCTGGAACTTATAAATTTGATTTTTGGGTCGGGTTTAATTATTCGGCCCATTCCAGCACTTATCCATGGTCTTAATAATTAAGGGGGCTAATGTTGAGGCCCAAAAAATCCATGGTTGGGCCCGAATAAATTCCTAGCCCAAAACGATATATTATTGGAAAAAGACCCAATTTGGAGTACACGAAAGTCTGCCATGCACAAGCCACACCTTGCATGCCATGCCAAAAAAAAATCTGTCATGCTAGAAATTGAGATTAAAATTATAACGATGCATTTAGCTATGCAAATCCATGCCAATTATCCTATCAAGCGTCATAATTAAAAGCATGCCAAATGACATGCCATGCCAAACGACATGCCATGCCAAAAAAAAATCTGTCATGCTAGAAATTGAGATTAAAATTATAAAGATGCATTTAGCTATGCAAATCCATGCCAATTATCCTATCAAGCGTCATAATTAAAAGCATGCCAAACGACATGCCATGCGAAGCGACATGCCATGCCAAAAGGGAAATTATTATTTCACACCCAATCGCACTACAAGCTTAAGTGGGCCCAAGCCACTCGAATGCCCGGGGCTTGCTTAAGTGGGTTGTGGTATGGATGGTAACAAATTGTCATGGGGGCCATCGATGGGTCGAGAAATGGAAGTCTCGGGTCGCTTGGGGCCTCGGGACTCAAGCACATTTTTAGGCCCAAACGTGGGTAAGCACAAGAGGGAAAATAGCCCATTGCTCCAATTAGAATAAGCCAACCAAAATAGCCCATTGCTTCAATTAGAATAAGCCAACCAAAAAGCCCAACATTTGATAAAGCCATCTCATCCATTAGATAGATCATGTGGTCGTCTTAAAAAGCCCATATAATTAGAATAAAAAAGCAACACCAGCTTTGGCATTCGGCTGAAAGACAAAATCACGCAGGGGCTTGGGGAATCCACATAAAAAAGGGGCTGCTGGGAGGTTACACATGGAAGGAGCAAGTTCCAAGTGAAGGCAGTAAAAAGAACAAGGGATATTGGCGTGCAAGGGAGGGTGCTATCCTCTGAACCAGCATGCATACCCACTTTCCTTCCTCCATCAGATATTGGCCATGAAAAGAGGAAGAAAGAAGAGGAAAAGATGGGTGAAAGTAGTAGCTCCTCTCTGAGGTAGCCGCTGGAAGAAGCCTGGAGCACCCAAAATCTCTGATTTTGTGGGATTGGGCAGAGCTGACCTTGCCACCATGAGCTAAGTCAAGAAGGAGGAGAAGAAAGGAAGGAGAAAGCTTAACTAGGTTGGGAAGAAACCATTAGGGTTTCTTGGAGAAGAACAAACCCCAACAACTATAAATAGGGCCTCTTCTACCCAACACAAGACAACTCATAACCTTCAGAGAGCAAGCTTCCTCTCTCACATGCAAACCCAATAATTTTCGTGCTATGCTTGCCCATATCCTCTATTTCCCCTGTTTGACAGAAGCTTTGACAGAGTCACTGTCAAGCTGCCGGAAACTGCGAAAGTCACCCAAAACTCTTCACCATCCTTCTCCCTCTTCATCAAACCTCCTTAGAACCCCTTTCTCCTTCCATTAGAACCTCTGTCCTTCATAGGAACCCACAGCTCTCTCTCCTCAGGTGCTAAACCCATGATAATTTTGCTCCCATGCCATAATCTTCTCATGCAAAGGTAGAAGATTTATCTGTAATTTGTTGTTATTTTCTTTGGTGAAGGTAACCAAGGAGTTTCCTAAGGCGTCATCACCCTTTCAAGACATCCTTGGGGTTTAATCTTTGAACTGATATACAAGGGGGTAATTCCACCAAATCGCTCCTTACGGCGGTCCAGTCCAGTTGTAGCTGCCAGAAGAAAAAGACCTCCACAATTCCATTCATAATGACCGAAAGGGGTAACAAAAGCAGTTTTGTACCTATCTGACTCTTTAATCTGAATTTGCCAAAGACCACTTTTCATATCAAATTTACTAAAAATTACTGCCTTTTCTAATCTGTTAACTAAATCTCTTTTATTAGGAATTGGGTATCTAATCCATTCTAAAACTAAATTAAGGGGCTTATAATTGATAACTAGGCGTGGGGCTCCGCTTTCTAATTCGGCATTTTTCTGAACATAAAAAGCTGGACAAGACCAGGGAGATTTACTTTTCATACCGACTTGATTAATTGTACTAATTATATTACCATAGGTTAAATCATTGTAATTAATTGAGAGGTTTAGTTTTAAACCATAATATAGTTTACTAATTTAGTAGAAAGAAATACAATTTAGTCTAATTAGCAAAAGGCCAAACACCAAAATGTAACAAAAATACCATTACAAAATATGAAAATTACAACATATGCCATTTTCAGTATTTATTTTTAAACCAAAGCTGAAAAACGAAATCAAACCAAAACTAAACCAACTTCACCTCTAGAAACCTCCAGACCACCAACGATCATCGAAGACCACCAACCCATTCGCGCGACCATCATCGAAGACCACCAACGATCGAAGCCGATTCTTCATCTCAGTTTCTGCGGTTTTCTGCATCGCAGTTTTCGTTTCTGCATCGCAGTTTCGTTTTTTGCATTGCAGTTTCGTTTTCGTGGAAAATAACTCCGAAATTAACCAATTAAACCTCAAAATTTCTGAAATCTTACCCAACTAACAGCTAGATCGTGGAAAATAACTAGAAAGCCATACCTCGATCGAAGGATTTGAGGGCCGGAGGAGAGAGATCGAGGGATTGGAAAACCGAGTAAAAATCCGATCAAAACCGAGGTTTTTCGGCAAAACAGCAGCAGTAAAGGTAGGAGGAAGGTCGGAGCTGGCTTGGGGTGCGACGCCGGTCAAAGCTTGACCAGTCCGGTGGCTGGGTGGCCGACTTGATAGTGGCTGGGGGGTTTTGTCGGTGTCGGTCGAAACAGAGGGGAGGAGAAAAGGAGAAGACGCGGGGAGAGAGGGAGAGAGAGAGAGAGAGAGAGAGAGAGATTTGAAAAGGGTATAATTAGGGTTTAGGTTTTTAAATGAAAATGGTATAATTGTCTTTTTAATGACTAATGTAAGGTGGGTCAACAAATCTGGTCTTTCTCTTTGGCCTAATCCAAAATAACAATTCTTTTCTAGGTATTAAAATCCAAACCAAAATATCAAATGTCTTAAATACTAATAAGTAAAGTTATCTATGTCTAATACCTAATTTTCCTTAATTAATTTGACCTGATACATTGCTTAGGACTGTTCTAATTTTATGGGCAAATAAATTAGGGAGACCATTAATAAACTTTTCTTTCCAAAAGGCTTGATTACTATCATCTCTAAGCATGACTCTGGAAATGAAAACATCTTTATACCGTCTAAAATCACTTAGCTTAGGACATCGAAGATTACTTAGTTGATCATGTATTCTAGCCATTGTACTACTAGGCATTCCTATGAAATGTTCAATTATTGTATATAAAAGGACATTGACTCCATCTTCTATTCTTGTTCCTATATGTTCATCTAAAATTGGATAATTATTTTCATCTGTCTTAAAGGCATGAATTATTGTTGACTTAGCGACTTCTGTCAGATGTTTATCCCGCCAGAAACGAAGTGTTCCTGTAAAACCTATTTCTAAAAGGGAAACTATTTCTGACTGTCTTAATTGGTGATTAGTGGCATAACTGTTGGCTACCATAGACATATCTTGTAATTTATTAAGTATTTCTTGTTCGGACAAACCATCAATATTCCATTCATATAGTTTATCAGAAGACACTGAAAACTGGCTTTGGGTTCTTTCTTCAAATTGGACGTTTGGTGGCGTAGGCTTAGGGTACCAATTTTTGGTAAGGCTTGTAGGGTTGACCTTTCCTGTTAATCTGCTAATTTTAAGACTCTAGGCATCTTGATTAACTTGTAAATTACTAAAGGCTTGTTCAATCTTGGAAATATTACTAGTTTCTGACTCTTGGCTAGAAACTGAATCTAAAGACATTATTGACTCACTATCGGAATTAACTTCAAATTGTAAAACTTTAACTGAGGCTTCTTCTTCTTTTCCTTTATCTTTATCTTTATTAGGTTTAGGTTTAACTGGGGTTAACTCTTGAAACATTTCTTCTATTTTACGCATCATCGGACTAACATTTCTTCTATGATCTTTTTGACTGGCTCATCTTTTGGCTCAGCTATTTTGTAAGGACTTGCAATAACTTTGGTATTTCTATGATTGATTACTATTGCTTCAACTGGGGGGTGAGTACTGGTGACTTTAGTATTACTGGTGAAAATAATTGAGTAGTAAGCATTGTAATTTCTTTCAGTTTTCAAAGTTCTCTCAGTGTTGTAGACCTGAGGCAACTACAATAGTTGTGAGTGAGAGTGGAGTGTGAGTGTCTTGCGTGGCATTGCTTGCTTTCACTGAACTAAGATTTCTGTAAGTTTTTACTTTGTTTTCAAAGCTTCCACAGTTAATAATATTTCCGATTAATATTATTTTGTGTTTATTTTCATAGTCCTTCAAATTCTAATTTATGAGCCTTCAATTATTTTCAATTATTTGCATTTTCAATTTATTGCACTTCAGTCAGCTCATAGTTTTTTTTTTATTCATTATTTTTCTATTTTTTATTCTTTAGTTGCACAAGTTATTTTCCGTGCCAACTATTTGGTTATTCTTTCAGTTCTCTTCCCTGAGTCTAGAAATGAATTAAACTCAATTCTTTATAATTCCACAGTGAACTAGTTAAAAAGCCTATTTTCTTATTTTATCGGTCCTAGTCCCCTTTTATATATATATATATGAGCCTTACGTGAGTTTCGAAGTAAGGATAAAAGTGTGTTCAGAGCTTGTTGGTTTTATTTTTATTTCTATTTTTACTTTATTCTATTTTTATCTTTATCTTTTATTATTAGGTTATATATATATGATTTCAGCCAATAACATATAATTGTATACACTACTACAAAAAGGGCAAAAGACGACCAGTAAACAACGACGGTAGATCAAAAAATCGTCGTTGTTTTTTAAAAGACGACGGTAATAGAAACCCGTCGTAGAAACGTACTTTAAACACCTAAAAAAGGGGCACACGTATAGATATTTTGAAACCACGACGCACCAAAATAAAAAAGAGTCGTCTTATTACAAAGGTATTTTCAGAGTTAAAATCTGAACCTAAAAACAACGACTGCATCTATGAAATCACCGCCGTAGAAAGTAAAGACGACGATATAAAAATAAGACGCCGTGTTAATTGATTAATAAACACGACCCAATTTTCTTAGTCAGCGACGCATAAATTCAAAGGAATCTACGACGGTTAATTACCAAAAAAATTGACGATTTAAATTAAGTTACCACGACTGTAAATATAAATTTATCGACTTTTTAATTATACTATACTACGACGGTATCCATAACTCTACTATCGCATAATTGTACTAACCACGACGGTTTGTTAAATTAATGACGTACAAATTTTATGCCATTATTCGTCTATCATTACCAGAATGAACTCTGTTCCTCATCATAATCGAACTAGAATGAACAAAGGCAATGTTTTAGAAGTGGATGATGTGCCAATTACTCTCACAAGGAGTTTGAGGGCAAGAAGCTTGTCTCAGCCGCCAAGGAAGGTCTCAAGCTTGATGAGAGTGAAGACGAGGCAAAGAAGAAGGAAGAGTTGAAGGAGAAGTTTGAGGGACTCTGCAAGGTTGGCAAATACATCGTGGTTTCTTTTCTGCCTTCACCCTTAGCTTGTTCAACTGTTTCTTCCTCTCATATGCAAGCTGGGCCCTCTCCTTCCTCTTGTTCTCAAGCTCCTGCACAGCCATAGATGAATATCTAATAATTTCATAAAATCAAAATCAACAAAGTATGAAAAGCTCACTCCTCGATTCCCATTTTCATCAAAATCAACTGTTTCTTCACAACTCCTGTGTAGCAATGGTGGAACCAGACTTAGAAATTGTTGTGGGTTGTGCCCTCGTATGCCTTCAAACGGGCAAGTGCGGCTGCAAACCCATGCAGGTTCTAAGGCTGGTTCCACCCTTGCTACACAGGAGGATGTAGCAAACCCATGCTTGGCCCTGATGCAGACCTTGTTCTCCTTCTGTGCAGAAAGACAATTTTTTAGATGATGTGTGCGTGTTTGTGTCTTTCAAATACACACACATCAACATCCAAACTGAAAAATGAAAGCGAGGTGAGACAGAGAGGTGATGTGCCTCTAGAGAGGTGAGAAAAAGTTGAAACCCTAATTGAAAAATGAAGACGACAGAAAGACAGAAAACCCATTATTTATAAACAAATCTTTTATACCACGTCGGTTTTTTTACATTATCGACGTTTATATATAACATACACGTCGTTTAAATTTAAAATAAGGTCGTATAAATTATTTAACAACGACGCTATATAAAAACGACGTTGTAATTTTTTGGAAAATTAATTTATTGTGTAATTAAAAAACTTACACGTCAGTATGAGAAATTAAAACGACGTGGTATTAATGTTTCACGTCGGTATTATTGAATATAAGGTCGTTGGGTAAATTGGAAAATGACGATTCATCTTTTTTGAAGAAACATGCGTCGTGTAATTCGATTTAAAAACGTCGTTTCATTAAAACATACCGTCGTGTAAAGTAATATTATAGGGCAGTGTTAACAATAGCGCCGTATAATGTATCATACTAGGGCGCATACTATTAATAGCGTCATTTTTATGAAACGGTTTTTTATTATTTTAAACTTTTCGCGTTCCTGACCCATACTTGCACTGTTTCCAAACCCGAGAAAAACTTTCAAGCTTCTCTCATTTTTCATTCTCCAAGAACTGTTTCAAACTTTCAAGCTTATCTCCTCTTCGTCTTCATCTCTGAACTGAAACACCAAACTCCAGAAGAAAGCTTTCGTCGCAAGCAAAGGGTAAGCATTTCTGGAAGGATTTTTGTTCCTGTTTTGCATGCGCATATCATTTTCGTTTTTTTAAATCTTTTTACATTTTTTCTTTCCAAGTTTGATAAAATTTGCAGACAAAGACGAAAAGTTTCCAAGTTTGAACACTACTCTGGTTCTTTTACTTCAACTAAATAAGACGACGGTGGCTTGTTATTTACGTGGTTAGATTTATAGACCACGACGGTTCGTCAGTCACCCTAGCGTCGTGTGAAAGTGTTCTTCGTTGTTTTTTAAAATGATATCCTTTTTTTATTTTTGATTTTTAAGGATATATTCATCGCATGTTTGATTTCTCTGAACAATGGTTTTTGTTTTGAAAATATTTTTAATTATTTTTCTGCTGAAAATATTTTACGTTGTTCCTAATTTGTTTTTGTGGTATAGACGACGGTATATTAATATTTACGTCGTTTTATTTTCAATACCACGGCGATTTTTATTATTAACGTCGTTGTAATATTTAATACTCTGTTTTTGATTACATCATAAGACGTCGGTTGTTTATTATTGACGTCGTCGTAATATTTTATCACGTCGGTGATTATTTACCGTCGTGTAAATTTATTATTACGTCGGTTGTTTTGTTCTTACGTCGTTTGAAATATTATAATACGTCGTAGTTTATAAATAATCGTCGTCGTTTTTCTTAATTTCACTGATATATTTTCACTTGCAGGTTTAATTTGTCTGTAACCATGGTTTCTCAATCCCAAAGTAAGGTGTCTGGCTTGAAAAAAAATGAATCCTCGCAGAAGGAGCTTAGAGTTTTAAATCCTCAAACCAAGTCCTCGAAGAAGATGAAGTTTGTTTCATCTTCTGAGACAAAACCAGGCAGCACGGCAACTATTTCTGAGGAGCCAAAGTCAGGTCGGGGTATGAGCACAATGCCCCGTGTTCTGCAGAGAAAAATTCAGAAAATCAAGCCTGTGGTTGAGTACAATGAAGAAGGGAAACCATATGGCCTTGCACATAATGAGATGCAGTCCTACATTGGTGTGTTGGCACGCTCCAGAGTCCCACTTGTGGACAAGAAATGGGTTCAAATATCCAAGGATATAAAAGAGTAGATTTGGGAAGCCGTTGACATGGCTTTTGTGGTTGGTAAAGGGGGCAAGCAAATGGTGCTATCTTCTGCCGCCAAGAAATGGAAGGATTTCAAGTCTACACTAACGAGGTTTCATATCCTTCCATTCATCAAGGAGCAGGATAGATTAAGGCAGCCCCCTGAAACATACAAATTCATAGAGAAAGCTCAATGGGATGCCTTTGTAGCTTCAAGGTTATCTGAAAAATTTGAGGCTGTGCATGAAGAACAATCACAGAGGAGGGAGAAACTCAAGTACAATCATCAATTGTCTCGAAAAGGATATGTTGGTTTTAAGGAGGACTTGAAGGAAATCATGCCTGGGGTAGATATTGATCGATCTACCTTATGGAAAAAAGCAAGAGAAGACAAACATGGTAACATCCCGGATCCAAAGACTGCAGAGAAAGCAAAATTAATTGTAAGCCTACTCACTCTGTTTTAAAAATTTTATTATGTTTGCTGTTATATTTTTATGTCGTGTGAAAAGTTTTACTACGTCGAAATATTTTAAAACGCGTCGTTAAAGGTCTAAATCTGGAATCCATGCTCTGTTTTTTGTAATCATATCATAAGACGTCGATGGTTTATTATTGACGTCGTGTTAATAAATTAATAATGTCGGTATTTGGTTAGCGTCGTCTGAAATATTATATTACGTCGATTGTTATGTTATTCAGTCGTGTGAAATATTATATTACGTCGATTTTTTATAAATAACCGTCGTTTGTTTCCTTATTCTGACTTTTTATTATGTCTTTTTGTTAGGATGATTTGCAAAAGCAAGTCTCTGAAGGCACTCTTTCTCTGTCAGGAACCAATGATGTTTTGACAATGGCTTTGGGTCCCGAGCATCCAGGAAGAGTTAGAGGGGTAGGGGATGGGGTTTCCCCTAAGCAATACTTCAATTTACCTAGACAACAGAAGGTAAGGTTTGCTGATCAATTGAAGGAAAGTGTAAGACTTGTCCTTCAAGAAGAGACTTTGAAAATGGAGGCTAGGACTAAGCAATTGGTAGAAGCTGAGAGGGAAAATTTGCTGAGTCAGCTTTCCAAACTCATCCCCAATTTTGATCCAAGCGTGCTGAAACTGAATACATTGTCCCAAATCCAAGGGCAAAGTCCCAAAAATCCAATGTCGGACAAAGCAAGCTGCTATGGGGCACTTGATGTTAGAGCCCTACAATTTGAGAAGGATACTGCCAAGAATGGGGAAAAGCATGAGGAAATGGTAACGTCTTTGAACTTTGAATTCTCTGTTTCTCTGTTTATATTTACTGCCGTGTTAAAGTTATACCACAACGCTTTTTATTAAACCGTCGTTTGATGTTATTCAGACGTCTGTAATTATTTCATACCGTCTTCTGTTAATGTTTACCACGACGGTTTATTTATTTGTTTTAATTTTTCTACAAGGTCATTTATATATTTCTTTATTTCTTAAAACAGAAATCCGGGGAAGTAGAAAAGAGAGTAGAAGGAAACATACTTGAGATAGTTGAACAGGTAAATTCTCATAACTTTGCATTTTTCATTTGTTTTTCAATAAAGGAATTACCACGACGTTTATTATTTAACGTCGTTTAATGAATGTTACACGTCTGCAATTATTTAATTGAATGTTTAAATTGTTGTACAAGCTTACATACCGTCGTAGTATATGAAATACCACGACGTTTATTATTTACCGTTGTTTTATTAAATATACAACGTCAGTAATTCTTAAATACCGTCGTTTGTTATTATTACCACGACGGTTTAATTTAATTTTTTTACTTTTTTTTTTTGCCCTTTTTGTTCTATGTCTTATATATATTTCTTTATTTCTTATAACAGAAATCTGGGGATGGTGAAAAGATTGAAGAAAAGAAAGATGAAAAGGTAAATTCTCTAAACTTTGCCTTTTTCATTTGTTTTTCAATTTTCAGACATCTATATTTACTTTCAACCGTCGTTTGTTTTAAATTTCCACGCCATTTTTTATTTAGTTGAATGTTTAAATTTTTGTACAATCTTTCTTATATATATATCTCTTTATTTATTATAACAGCAATCCAGTGTTGGAGAAAAGCAAATTGAAAAGGTAAATTCATATTAATTATGAATTTTGCATTTGAATTAGACGTCGGTTTTATTTAAACGACGTAATAAAGTATTCATTACGACGGTATTTTTTTTCTCGTCGTTTAACTTAACTTCAGACGACGGTTTGTTATTTAAACCGTCGTATTTAATTATTTACCACATCACTTTATGTTGCTTTATTTCTTCAAACAGGATGCTGAAGTACCAGATTATTCAAAGCTGGAGTTGCCATCTTCTTTACAATCCCTTTGTAGTTATGTTGAATCGACACTAAAGCCTTAGGAGAAGGCTATGAGCTTTACAATTGAGAAGGAGGTGTTTGGCATAGAACGTAACACCTTCGTCTTGCATGAAGATATTACCCAATTTGCTAGCATGGAAGAAATTGGGGCTACTGTCGTTGCAGTATATATGAGGTTTGTCCTTATCAAATATTCATTTGACACTCTCCTTTATGTTTTAAAAAAAAAACACTCATGGTTTCAATTCATATATATTTAGGTGCCTATTTGATCATCTGAAAGCTGCAAATATGGTGAATATGGTTGGCTTTATCGACCCTGCTGCAGTTAGTGCCGACGTTGGTTCATTAACTGACATATCACGTCTCGTAGCCAATCGACTTCAAAAAACAAATGGTGAACAGATTTTCCTGATGCCTTACAATCCAGGGTTAGTCTCCAAACAAAAAATAGGATTTTGTTTGTATGATGCCCTGCATATAAAACTATTTAACCTTTATATTTATTTTGTGCAGCCGTCATTGGGTCTTGATCATTGTGAGAGCAAAGAAGGAGACCGTCTATTTTCTGGATCCACTGCCTGGAAATCGTGTTGTGGATGAGGACGGGAAAAATATAGTGAACTCTGCTCTAAAAATGTATAATACACACATAGGCAGAGTAGGCCGTAAAACACCTCTTTGGAAAACTCTGCCCGGCACTCCAAAGCAACCAAGCAGTGTAGAATGCGGGTATTATGTCATGCGCTTTATGAAAGACATCATAAAGGATACTTCCCTGGAATTTGAGAAGACAGTAAGAAGAGGAATTTTCAGATTTATTTTTATGTGGGTTTTTATATTATCAACGACGGTAAATTAAAAATACCGTCGTTGAATATATATACTACGTCGGTAAATGAATAATAGCGTCGTCTGTGAGATTAATCTTTGTTTATGGACTGCAGTTTGCCAAAGGAAAGGATCAAGCGCCATACCCCCAAGCTGCCATTGAAGAAGTTAGGAAAGAATGGGCAGAGTTTGTGTGTGTTCATATGGAGTAGAGGAATTTTAGCATACTTAAACATTTTTATAAAATGTACAAATTTTGTTAGAATTAGACAAGTTTTTGTACAAAATTGGTTAGAATTAGCAAGTTTTTGTTGAGGTTTTCATGTTGTGAAAAACCCAAGATCATGCTGAACCAAATTTGTTGAGGTTTTCAGGTTGTGAAAAACCGTAGTTTCTTCAAAAAGACGTTGTAGACACATAATAACGTCACAGTTTTAAAAAGCGATGTAAAAGGTATTTCAAACGACGCTCTTGGTTCTATAGACGACGTTGTTTTCTTGATATTAGATGGCGAGAAGTTAAGAGTTTTGGTCGTGGAAAATGGTTTGTACGTCGTTTTATGTGTAAAAATGGCCATGGTTTAAAATTTAAACGACGTTTTGTTTTAAAATTAAGTCGTTTATAAATATTTAAAACGTCGTTAATTTATTAACGATGACGTGGTTTGTGGGTTGTATTAATAATAATTTATTCCATTTAATTCAAATATTCATAATAAATTTAAAATAAATCCAAAAAATGCAACGTCAACTCCTATGAAGTCATTGCGATATTTTCTTCCCCCTTAAGCTTTAAAAAATTAAGTTTGAGTTATACAAATTTAAAATTACCACCAAAAAGAAAAATGTTTTCATGAGTCACAACATCACTTATACTTTAATGGTTTAGGGTTTAGGGTTTAGGGGGATAAAGGTTTATTTTTGGGGTTTAGGGTTTATGGTTAATATATATTAGGCCCTAAAACCATAAATCCTTTTCTATAATTATTTAAACATATATATATAATTTATGGTTTATATTTTATGGTTAGGGTTTAGGGTTTAGGGTTTAGGGTATAGATGTCATATTTAACGACGGTTTTATTGTTTTCCGTCGATGATTTACGAAGTGCGCATTTCTAAACCGTGGTTTCTTTAAAATGACGTTGTACACACATAAAAACGTCATATTTTTCTAAAAAGCGACGTAAATTATTGTTAAAACGACGCTATTTGTTATATAGACGACGTTGTTTTCTTGACATTAGACGGCGATAGGTTAAGAGTTTAGGTCGTGGAAAATGGTTTGTACGTCGTTTTATTTGTAAAAATGGCCATGGTTTGATCTGTAAACGACGTTTGTTATTAAAATTAAGTCGTTTATATTAGTTAAAACGTCGTTAATTTATTAACAACGACGTGGTTTGTGGGTTTTATTAATAATATTTTATTCTATTTAATTCGAAATATTCATAATAAATTTAAAATAAATCCAAAAAATGCAACGTCAACTCCTATGAAGTCATTGTAATATTTTCTTCCCCCTTAAGCTTTAAAAAATTAATTTTGAGTTATACAAATGTAAAATTACCACCAAAAAGTAAAATGTTTTCATGAGTCACAACTCACTTATACTTTAATGGTTTAGGGTTTATATAAATTTAGAAAAGGGATTAGGGTTTAGGGTTTAGGGTTTTATGGACGAGATATTTTAGGCCATAAAACCCTAATCCCTTTTGAAAAATTATTTTTAAAAACAATATATATAATTTAGGTTTTATTTATTAGGGTTTAGGGCATATTTCTTTAGACATTTTAACGACGGTAGTTTGGTTTTGCGTCGTAAGTATATTTACAACGACGTCATTTTTAAAATAAGCGTCATTTTTAGGTTGAACTTTTAACAACGATTGTGTTTTTGTTTCCGTCGATGTTTTTTAAAAAGCGCGCTTACCAAAAATTTTAGCTCGACCTAAAATTTTCAGATTTCGCTCTAACTCTTATACAAGTTGACCATAGTCTGTGTCCTAAATCATTTCGCTCCGCTCTCTCACTTCAACTCTAATTCAAAGTTGGTCTCTCCGTCGAATCCAAGTTGGCCATAAGCTGTGAGCTCTGCCTACCTGTAAGTGCAAACCCTAATCTCATGCTTGTAAATTCATTGAATGATATTCAGTTCTGTGTTAAAGGGTTTTGTGATTTTTTAATGTTGTCGACGGTATGGGTTAATGGATTTAATGTTTAATGTTTTCATGAATCGGGTTTAGGGTTTAATGTTGTCGGATCTTTTAATACTCTCTGTTATTATGAATCGGGAATGGATTTAATGTTTTCATGCTTAGTATATGTTGGTTTCGTGCTTAGTATTAATGTATATGTTGTGTTCTTAATACCCTACATAAAAATTAATGTATATGTTGTGTTCTGAATATATTTTGGGTTCTTGAAAATAAACTTGGATTTCGAAATCTTTTTTATTCATACGACGACGGTTTTTTAACAAACCGTCGTCTATAAAAATATACCACGACGCTTGTTTTAACTACCGTCGTGGTTCAAGTTCTCTGGCGTCTGTTTCTTGCTAGCATTAGACGACGTTTTTTTAAAACCCGTCGTCTATATATGTGTAATACGTCTGTTGTTGTTTAAAAACCGTCGTCTGTATACTATATTATTTGCTATTAAAACCTTATATAATCTGCTATAGTGATAGTCATTGCTTGTCTTTTCACCTTATTATAGATAATAGGATATAGTGTCCAAGATGGATAAGTCATGGATGCACTCGAATAGAAGATCGAAGGCATATGAGTTAGGGGTGGAAGCATTTTTGCAATTTTCTGTAGAAAATCTTCTAACTACAACGCATATCCGTTGTCCATGTGTTAAATGTGCGAATTTGAAATTGTTTGGGGTTGGAATTATAAGGGATCACTTATACTTTAATGGAGTTGACCAAAGCTATAAGAATTGGACATTTCATGGAGAACCTTGGGAACCAATTGCAACTAGTAATGCTAGTAGAAATGTTGAAGAAGATGATGACCATAGTAGGTACAGTTTTGTGTCTGAAGAAATAGAGATGGATGATAATGATTTTGGTGATTTTGGATCCGATCCTCATGAGTTTACTAATGTGATTGGGGATGGAGATCAACCATTGTACCCTGGTTGTAGAAAGTACACCAAGTTATCGGCATTAGTGAAGTTGTATAATTTGAAGGCAAAACATGGGATGAGTGATGTATGTTTTACAGAATTATTGATACTTCAAGGCGAGTTGCTTCCAGAAGGAAATACAATACCGGCCTCTATGTATGAGGCAAAAAAGACTTTGTGTGCATTGGGGCTGAGTTATGAGAAAATCCACGCATGCCCCAATGATTGCATCTTGTATAGGAAGGAGTATGAAGATTCAACTAATTGTCCTACTTGTGGTATCTCAAGGTGGAAGAAAACCAAAGATGGATTCTTGAAAGAGGGTGTGGCAGCGAAGGTGTTGTGGTATTTTCCTCCAATTCCAAGGTTTAAAAGGATGTTTTAATCACATGAGACAGCTAAGAATTTGACTTGGCATGCTGCTAGAAAATCAATTGACGGTCAGATGTCTCATCCGGCGGATTCCCCGTCTTGGAAACTTGTTGATGATAAATGGCCCGAGTTTGGTAATGAGCTGAGAAACTTGAGATTGGCACTTTCATCTGATGGATTCAATCCCCACAGTTCTCTAAGTAGCAGATATAGTTGCTGGCCAGTTATCTTAGTTACATATAATCTCCCACCATGGCTGTGCATGAAACGAAAGTTCATGATGTTGACTTTATTGATTTCCGGTCCTAAACAACCCGAAAATGATATAGACGTCTACTTGGAGCCTTTGATTGATGATTTAAAATCTTTGTGGGATGGGATTAGAGGAGTGTATGATGCACACATAGGAGAATATTTTACACTCAGAGCTGCATTACTGTGGACCATTAATGATTTTCCCGCCTATGGAAACTTATCTGGTTGTGTTGTTAAAGGATATAAAGCTTGTCCAATATGCGGCGATGATACACCTAGTCACATGTTGAAAAATGGCCACAAAATTTGTTACATTGGGCATAGAAAATGGTTACCAATCAATCATCCATATAGGAGGCAACGTGCAGCTTTTAATGGGAAACCTGAATATGGCACGCCTCTGGAGCCATTAACGGGAGAAGAAGTGCTGTATATGGTTGAGGATATTAATTACATATGGGGATCGAAAAAAGGGGGAGGTGGAGGTGAAAATAATGGTGACAGAGTTTGTTGGAAGAAGAAGTCAAAATTCTTTGATCTTGAGTATTGGAAATACCTTCCAGTGAGGCATGTCCTCGATGTTATGCACATTGAGAAGAATGTTTGTGATAGTATCATTGGTACATTGCTGGAGATCCCTGGAAAAAATAAAGATGGGATTGCTGCTCGGTTAGATTTATTGAACATGGGGGTCAAAACTGATTTGCAACCTGAGTATGGAGAAAGAAGTACTCGTTTGCCTCCAGGGCCTTGGAATTTGTCAAGAGCAGAGAAGAGAGCGGTTTGCAATTCTTTCTATGGTATGAAGGTCCCTGAAGGTTATTCTTCAAATATAAAAAATCTTGTATCTTTACAAGATTCAAGACTTCTTGGCCTTAAATCACATGATTGTCATACCTTAATGCAACAATTGCTCCCTATGGCAATTCGTTCTATTTTGGAGAAGCCTGCAAGGTATGCAATAACTCGTTTGTGCTTCTTCTTCAATGCTATATGTGCAAAGACGGTTGATGTTTCCAAGCTAGATAAGTTGGAAGAAGATGTAGTAGTTACTTTGTGTTTGCTTGAAAAATACTTTCCACCTTCATTCTTCGATATCATGGTTCATCTAGTAGTACATCTTGTCAGAGAAGTTCGTCTATGTGGGCCAGTATATTTTAGATGGATGTATCCGTTCGAAAGATATATGAAAGTTCTAAAGGGGTATGTTCTGAACCGTAGTCATCCCGAAGGTTGCATTGCGGAGCGTTATATAGCTGAAGAAGCTGTAGAATTTTGCACTGAACATTTATCTGATATTAGTACAATTGGAGTGCCATCAAGTCAGAAGATAGGAGTTTCAAAGCCATTATCAGGTTGCACAGTGAGCTTAGTTGATTGGGACCTGTTGAACCAAGCACATCTAAATTATTCCTTATGTTTATCTTATATGTTTGGGACCGTAATGCTTGAATTTTTCGTGTCATGTAGGGAACATATGATCCACATCAAGGCCGCTTATCCAAAATTTAGAAAGAGAACAAAGTGGCTGCAAGATAAGCACAATAGCACTTTCATTCAATGGCTACACTTCAAGGTATATGTTATTCAATAACATATTGGACTTTTAATTTTCTTCTTTCTATGTTAGATTGAATTAAGATATGATTAATTTGCAAGTTCAAAGTGAACTTGACGAGGGAGGCAATCATGGGGTATTAGAAAATTTAAGGTGGCTAGCAGCTGGTCCAAACATGGCAGTGCCATTATATAGGAGCTATCTTATTAAAGGTGTTAAATTTAACATCAAGGCACAAGATGATGTGCGGACAGTTCAAAATAGTGGAGTTTATTTACTTGCACATACCATGCAAGTTGCTAGTGCCAAGGATAAAAACCCAATTCTCTCAAATATGGGTTTTTATGGTGTCATTCAAGAAATTTGGGACCTTGACTACCAAAAGTTTACAATCCCAGTCTTTAGGTGTGATTGGATAGATAGTACTTCCGGCCTTGTAGTCGACGAACTTGAATTTACCCTTGTAGATTTGAGTAAAATTGGACATAGGAATGACCAATTTGTTTTGGCTTCTCAAGTCAAACAAGTATTTTTTGTTGACGACCCGATGCATCATGGTTGGTCGGTAGTGTTATCAGCGCCTAATAGAGAATATAATGATGATGTTATTGGTGATGATGTCTTAGGTGATGTGAGAATTGAGTGTGAGCCATTTACTAGAGGGATGCTAAATGTTGACACATTTGATGAACTAGTGGGTGAGTTTGGGAGTCAAAACATTGGAGATGGGTGTGAAGAGATATATGGATTGAATGATGCTCTTGTAATTTATGAAATTATTTATGCCCTAAACAGCACTATTGTATGACATTAATTTTGTAATAAATTGTAATGTGTTTTCTTCACTTTCATTATGCAGGTTTTGGACACAAAACAATCAGTACATAAAATACTGGTTCAGTATTATAAAACGACGGTCCTTATAAAACTGTGAAAAACAGACGTCTGTTGTCATAAAATTGTCAATAAAAAATGACTTTTTGGAGCATTCAACGACGGCATTGAATTTACCGACGTCTAAAAGCGAACAAAAAGTGAAAAAAGACGACGTTATTCTGAAACAGTTATTAACGATATCACGTCGGAGAAGGATAAAGAGCCGACATCTAATTACAAATAACACGACTTCAGTACAATAATACCGACGTCTAAAAGGACAGATATTGAACTTGAACGTTACAAAAGACAACGTCTTGGATGGATTAGACGACTATTATTTTACTAAAGACGACGTATAAATAGAGAAACACGGCTGTCTTTTACATGATCACGACGTTGTATATCACATACTACGTCGTTTATAGAAATAAAAATGTCGTAAGTCATGAGCCTAACATATTTTCCACGTCGGTTATGTAAATATATGAGACGTAGTATATATTAATAACGTCGGAATTTATTTATTTAAAGACGTAGTATATATATACACACGACTGTGTTTGTATAAAATAGGTCGTCTATTCTTTTTCATGACAATTTTTTGGTTCATTTTTCAGTATACAGACGTCGGTTTTTTTGTAAACGACGTTGTTTGTTACAACAACGACAGTGATTTACCCTAACCGCTCTTTCCACGTCAATATTAATGGAAAAACTGAAGTAACAATTCTATTTCACGAGGGTTATATAAATATATTGGACGTCGTATGATTTAATAACGTCATATTTTATTTATTTAAAGACGTATTGTGTTCTTTTACACGACGGTTGATGTATAAAATAGGTCGTCTATTCTTCTCCAGGACAATTTTTTGGATCATTTTTCAGTGTACAGACGTCGGTTTTTTTTGTAAATGACGTTGTTTGTTACAACAACGACGGCGATTTACCCTAACCGCTATTTCCACGTCAATATTAATGGAAAAAACGAAGTGGCAATACTATTGAACGACGGTTATATAAATATATTGGACGTTGTATAGTTTAATAACGTCATATTTTATTTATTTAAAGACGTATTGTATTCTTTTACACGACGGATGTTGTATAAAATAGGTCGTTTATTCTTCTCCAGGACAATTTTTTGGTTTATTTTTCAGTGTATAGACGTCGGTTCTTTTTTGTAAATGACGGTGTTTGTTACAACAACGACGGTGATTTACCCTAACAGCTATTTCCACGTCAATATTAATGGAAAAAACGAAGTGGCAATACTATTGCACGATGGTTATATAAATATATTGGACGTCGTATGATTTAATAACGTCATATTTGATTTATTTAAAGACGTATTGTATTATTTTACACGACGGATGTTGTATTAAATAGGTCATCTATTCTTCTCCAGGACAATTTTTTGTTTCATTTTTCAGTATACAGACATCGGTTGTTTTTTGTTAATGACGTGGTTTGTCATAACAACGACGGTGATTTCGCGTCGTGGTTTTACTTTGCAAAAAGACGTCGCTCGATTTTACGACGGTTTGAAAACCAAATTCACGACGGTGAATTCCCGTCGTCTTTTGCCTTTTTTGTAGTAGTGATATAAGTTGATTTATGAACTAGAGGAAATTCAATAAGTGACTTACATATGTTTTGAGTATGATCTATTTCGAGGATTACAAATCAGGTCGACTAAACATCCCCTGAGTCCTGCGAGGATTGAGGCTCGAGTCGACTCTGTGTTACCGAGACCTGCGAGGACGTGTCACGAACTGTGACACGGGAAATTGACAAATAATGATAGACACACCTAAGCGGAAGAGAAATGTTTATTTTACAATTTTTTAAACTGGTGTGAAGGTTTATGCAAACGTATCCATTGTTATATAAATATGAATAAACATGTTTGGTTTCTGTACAAGTATAACAAGTGCAATATAAAAAATAAAAGAACTACGTGTGGCTTGATCCCTCAATAAGGGTATGTAGGCAACCTAATATTATAAGGTGCAGCCACGAGTTGGAGTGATTGAAATTGTTAATGTACTATTAATGTCCTGAAAGTTGAGATGAATTTTAGATGACAGAATGGTTATTTGGGTCAGAGAGGCCTGAGGCCAAAATGATGTGTTGACGGTTGCATGAATTTCATTATTATGCTTGTTGAATGTTTGAGATTATAAATTCATGTTTTATACAGGTAAAAATTTTGGGGAATGAGCAAATTACAAGGGAAACTTCGGCAGACGTCAAACTTGTAGGAAATTTGGTTTTTAGTTGAAGGGCAATTTAGTCATTTGTGTCCGTCACCCGCCAGGTGTCGGACACACACAGGGTTCAACTCATATTCCAAAGTGGAATTCAAATTCTTACCCTGGAGCTAATCCATTCCGTATCATCTATAAGTTTGTAGAAAAAGTTCGGGCCCCCTGCACATGATTCTAGCTGCACCTCCGCACTACAATACGCAAACTTCCAACGGTGAATTTTGTAATCATTTAATCATTGGAACATTGCCAGAAGATGACAAATATAGACATGTATATTAAAGGTAGCTACATTTTCTTATTGGTGTATCATTGCATACTACAATAACATGGAAATTGAATTTCCAAGGTAAAAAACCCTACCCTTATATTGTTTTTCCAAGCAATGCAAAGCTCTATTACTGCCTTGATATCTTCAATGGGCAGGGGTTTAGTTGGATCAAAACATGGTAGGGTTGCCTCCGCATCCGCAATAGTCATCGTACTCTTCTTCCTCAAAGGATCGGTAAATGGACTCAACAATGTTTGGGCCGGTCGCTTCTTTCTGCGCCCTTTACCTTCCACAACTTCTTTTTAACACTGGCACTACTTTCGTCATCACCAGGCACAATACATTGGGTATGATGGGATGATTCATCTTACCTCCCGAAGGCATAATGTCGCCCTTTTTCCAATCCTTTAACAAAGACAACAGCTTTTTGCAGATTTCTCCGCACCCGTCCACATCTTCCGGAGTAGGAAGCTTCTCAGATTCTGGCTCCTCAGCTTCTTGCTGCACTTGTATGTGAGGAACTGAAGTGCCCATTTCTGCCCCTTGGACTTCCATCGCTGAGCAGGCTTCGGCTCCATCATCAGGGATTTGTGTTTCCATTGCTGCCGGTTCTGTAGTCGGAGTAACATATTCATGTAAGGGTGACATGTCATTGTCCCCTCCTTCATTCATATAAGGACTACCAACTTCCTCATGTCCTTCCCCAAGTTCATTGAACCCACCATTTCATTTTTTCAACTGCTCTATCTCTAGCTTAAAATAGTGTTCCATTGAAGCGAGGGTCTTGCCAAAATTCTCCACACACTTTTGATTTATTTCGCACTCCTTCTCAAGTTTCAATGACTCCTTCCGTACCATTTCTTCCAAGTCATGCACTTTGTTTCGAAGCACTCGATTTGAACTGGCTCCCTTTGCCAATCCATCCTTTGTCCTTTGAAATTCACGCTTCAAATTGCTAACTCAGTGGACGAGACTTTACCCTGCATTCAGTTATAATGCAACTGTTACATTACTTACAAAATATAACCCAAATACAGTTACTGTTTTGGTATTATAATGTCTATATATTGACTATATACTAATTATATAGCAGCGCCATTAAGTTTTGTATGACGTATATATTGCAAAATGGCCATGCTTACCTTAGAAGACGACGAAAGGGTAGCAGTTTCGTCAAATTCATCATCTTTTTCTTCAACAGAAGTGCTGGTTTTTTCTTTGGCGTCATCGCCAAACAATTCAACAATTTCTTCACTGTTGTCAACACTGTCACCCCAAGTCCTGCTGCTTGTCAATTACACTTGAGCGAAGAAGTTGCACATCAACCTGCATTTTACACATACAAAATACATATCAGTAAACTTATTATATTTTCATATGCATAACATTTTCATTAAAAACATAACTAACCGCATGGTTCTCGAATACTTGGCTCATTAGCTCATGAAAACAAGCCGAAGTATTGCTCCTCCACTGTAGTATACGAGGGATGTGGGCATTCTCTTCATGCACAACAAAATGCAGTGCAGCCAATGCTGGAAAGACCTCAAAAGCCCAAATCTAGTTTGAAGAATAAAACGTCAATCACTGAACAAATGAAATTGAACTTATACATTAATGGAAATTTGCTCACTTGAAGTGCAAAGTCAAAACCTTTGATGTGGTACTCTCTTGTTCTACCACTTGCCGTTGTCTTTGCTTTCTTTTCAAATTTTTTTGTTTTTGTAGATTTTTGGGGCACTTTTACTCGCTGGTAATATGCACAAAGTGCCCTTAAAAGTGAGGCATTTGTCTTAGCATAAGAAACAGCACCCCATGAATACTTCACAAACTCTTCAAGGTCTTCTGTCAATTTCAAATACCACATGTCAATGTGGACATGTTTTTCACTACCCAACAGCACAAAAACAGCAAAGTATACAAATCCAATCTTGAATACATCCTCCTCATCAACGCAGGCGAGGAAGGCTTTTTCTAGTTCCAAAAGGGTGATAGTTTTGTCATCGCAAAAGTACTTTCTTTTCAATGAGCAGTTCTCATTAGTTGCAATCGGGATGAAAGGAAGGCTTCCAAACCTTAGCCCTGTCACGACGCAAAATTGTTGCGTCATGAATTGTAGTATCACCTTATTGCCAACGATGAATTTTATCTTGTTCACTTGCGAAACTGTCTTCTGATCAGCCTTCCTCGGCAACAAGCCGTGGACAATTTGTGAAGTCCACTTAAGGTCCTCAATGAGTAAGAGATGACCAAAACAACTGTCTTCAAACCTTCGTAGCTGTTGCGGACTGAATTTCTCCTTTATGGTGCTGATTGCGGTCTTTGTATGGGAAATGGACAATGCCTTTCCCTGGAACTTTTCTTCCTCAGCAATCATCAACTTCACTTTTGAAACCATATTTCCCTACACACCAACATTATACAAATAATTTCAGGCCGTTGAAATCTACCCAATAACAAGCAATAAACACATAATACACAGGCATATAAAGGCAATAGGCAGGAGATATATCAGTGACAAACATATAATATAGGGGCAATAGAACCTGATATGCAATGCATGTATGTTCACCAATGTCCCATGACAAAAAAAACTGTGGAATGAAATGGCCATTCCCATCAACTGTCATTCCCCCGAAATGTGAAATAATACCAATTGCATTTTTTACTCAATTTCAGTTTCTTATCTACTCTCAAACTCTCTCCACACTCCAGTCTTATCTACATTCCATTTTACTAAATCTGGATTACATTTCATCCACAAACCAAACAACACCCAACTATCAAAGTGATTTCATGCCCCAAGGATGAACTTCATACACGGTTTCAGAGCAAAGGCTAAAAGAACTACCCCAATTGCATCAATCCTTCCCTACTTAGTCACAAACAAATTAAAAAATAATCATTCAATTCATGCTTCAAAATTAACGCATGCTTACAAACATACACAATCAAAAACCACATAATATGGATTAGAAGAACTTGAATAATTGAGTCAAGGCAAGCGTTGGACACTCTGACCTTAAGACGAATTACGCCCTACACAAGGACTCTTTGAACCAGATTATGTAGGAAACCCTCTCTGTATTCAAATAGATAAACATTGACTGAATCAATTCCCTTATTTTAATTACAGGAACACTACTGTATTTATAGATACTAAATAACCCTTTTCAAAAGGGTATGTCCCAACCATATAAAAAACCAACTAATGCATCCATTGAAAAAACAAGTGCTTTGATACCTCTTCCTAAAAATTGACAAAGGACACCATCGTCCAATGAACTCTATTAATTTCCATTGAAATAGGAAAATAAATATTAGTTAATATTAAATTTCCAACAAAAGCTACTGCAACTGCAAAACAAACTATAAAGATTCATGTGCCTAATGTAGAAACTATATATGAACACTCTTTGGATGAAACAAAACAACAAACAAACACAGAATTCAATTGCATAAATCACCAAAACCATTAAAACCACAATGGAACAGGAATAAAACCATAATAAACTAGCAATAAAACAGCACTACAATGCCAATATAATACCACTAAAATGGCAATCCAACAGCAATACAACACCAATCACAACAGCAAAACAACAGCAGTTTCAAACAATGAACAAACAACACACTCCTTCACTGTTTCAAACAAGGAATTATCAAATCAGACAGTTTCAGAGAAACCCCTAAACCTTAAACCAATTTCAGAGAAACCCCTAAATCAATTTCATAGAAACCATACACCCTAAACCAACTTCAAAGAAACCCCTAAACCCGAAGAAAATGACGATGAACAATACCTTTTGGATGTGCATAGTGGAGTTAAGCTTCGATGAACAGACACCGCTGAGGAAGGAAGACCACTGCGTCAGAGAGAGAGAGAGAGAGAGAGCTGAGCGAAGACAGAGTGAGAGTTGAGCAATAGAGAGACAGAACGAAGAGAGAGTGAGAGTTGAGCGACAGAGAGAGAGACGGAGCCAAGAAACCTGAGAGAACAAAATTTCTGAAAAAGTTATATGTGTGCAATAAATGGACAATAAATATATATATTTATAGGTGATAGTTTTAAAATTTTAGGGAAGGGGTGGTATTTTCAGTTAAAATTATAAAAATGGTGGCATTTAGAGCTATTTCCATTAAAATTATAGGGGAGTATGGAGTTTTTGTATTGCCACTGTATAGCCCTATATTGCCTTGGTATTGCCACTGTAGTGCCCCAGTATCACCTTTTTTTTTTCCAAGCCTTTGTTGGAATGAAATTATAGTGCGAATGTGGAGTTTTTGTATTTCCATTATATTGCTGCCCTATTGCGTTTGTATTTCCATCGTATTGCCATTGTAGTGTGGTGGTATTGCCTGGTTATTGCACTTACAGTTGTTTCTTATCACCTATTTTTTCAAGTCTGTCTTGTAAATGAACTTATAAGGTTATTTTGTAAAGGAAAATGCTAGATCATTATTCATTATCATATAAATAAGGTACAACAACTTATATAAGAATTGAAGAAATATTATTACATAACATTCTATAGTACTAGTAACTTCTATATTTTCACATCAGAAAAATAGTAAAAAAAAAAAATTAAAAAAATCACTGCTTTTATCATCGACCTCGAGGGTCTTGCCATCTGTTGGTACTAAGCAATGAATCCCATCCTTTATCTACAATTAAGAATCATACGAGATATCAACCATACATGCAAAACCATATAGAAAAATGAAATTTTTGACGATCATTCGTATTCAGCTCAACACATGACCTCTATCAAATACAAGGGCATTATCAATTCTCACAAAAACATATTCTTCATGAAGTTCTCTGAGTTGTAAGTGACATGTTGCAGGACATTCATTGAAAAAGTATGTAAGCGTCATAAGGTCACACACTCGTTGAACTTGGCTGGGACTCTGAGACAGATACCAAGATCAATTAGAACAAGTATTCTGAAGCTTATACATATGTGATTAAGATATTCTATTTAAGCATTGAAGTCCTAATATAATTAAAAGAGTTGGGCATAGTCATCCGGTTACTTGGTGATTAAGTTGAATTCTAAAAGGATTATAATGGAAGAGTACTATCAGAATTACACCAACTAAAGCTCATTATAAATAGGATAGGTCCCTGCCTCTGTCAAGCATCGAATCACAAAAGTTCTTGAGCCCCATTGAGATAGAGTGATATACAGAGCTTGTTAAAGAGGTGGAAGACTTGTCTACTGAAACAATGGTTTCTTCTGGAGGTATTTTGTGTATTATTTGTATGTCTGCTAAGATGTTAAAAGGCTAAAAAAGTGCTGCAGAGACGGATTCGATCAACTGATATGTTGTATAATACGACATAAGAAATTAAATCTAACATAAGAAATTAAAGCAAGCGGGTGTGAGTGAAGCATCATAAAATATCATACATCTTTGGAGACAAATAGCTCAATCAACCCTCTACACTTGGAACCAAAACTCTGGTCCCATCTCTTTCCTGCAAAATGTGAGTAGAAGTATACTGTTACATTTAATTATATGTTCAGAAAAGGACTTTCTTTTGGAACTAGCTAGGAAAAATGGGAACTTGAGCTCACTACCATGGCACTTGAATCTCTGTTGGAAGATGAGTTCAACCAAATGGGCTGGTTTGATATTAATGGATGTGCATAAATCCTGCCCATGAGCAGCCATGGTTAATGACATAAAAACACTAATTAATTTATTTTGTCAAGATATGTATGGTAATTGGTAATTATGATTGAATGAGTAAACAAAAATGCTAAAATGAAAAGGATACATAGGTACCCAGAGTCTAAGGTCAGAGAATAAGGAAGCTGGGAAAGAAGATCACAGGAATTTGTTCTTGAGTGCTGCATGGAAGGACTAGATAAACTGGAAAATAAGTTCATTTCCTCCATTAGTCTGAGGGTTCTCATCAACCCCAGAAAAACAACAATCCATCAACTCAATAAACGTAAAAAATAATAATAATAACCAATCTAAAAATTAGTCACAAAGAGAAACATGAATTAGTAATTGTTAATTAAAAAGTTCCTCTAAACCTTTGGTCTTCACTCAATTTCCAAATAACACAATAATCCCAGCCTTTCAAACCCACAAGGGGCCTAAGCCTCTCAGTCAGATTTTGCATAATAATGGCATATCTACAGAGAATTTATTCAATAATGGATATTTCTTTAAAGAACAATCTATCGAATCTCATAATATGCAGAGATAATAATCTCCCAAAAGCCACAATAGACCTCAATTTATGAAATTCTTGTTTCAATCATTCCTCAAAAGCTCCTTCACCCAGCTAGTCATGGCCAAAAGCTCCTCAATAGCCACGCATGGACAAAACCAAAAGTTCCGGAACAGAAACCAAAAGGCATAAAAGTAAGACAATTTGTAACCAATATAAGTAAAAACAATAACCGATTACAGCTAGCCAACATGCTAATCTAATGATTCTAGAGTAAAAAGTAGAATCCAACCACTTTATCCACATGCAAAATAAGAAGAAAAACATATTCGGATCAAACACTTTCCTCAAATTACACCAACCAGTAGTGACACAAAAAATCAACGGATTATAATGCAACTGCAAGCCCATTCCCAAATCTTTAATGTTGACTGATATGAAATCCACAGTAACTGAGTCAAAATGGTACTCCTTAACGGTATGGCATGAAAATTAGAACATACTATCAAGTAAATGGGCCAAGTTTCAACCCCTCATTCATAACATTGTAGCAAATTCACAATCAGACCATTCAAACCAATAGGATGAGAAACTAAAAAGAAAATCATTCTAATTATGGTAGCAAAACTCACAAGACAAAATAATCCCCAAGTTACTGATCCTCTAGGCAATCATGTAGCTAACCAATTCAAATTGCAATGCCAAACCCACATCTAATACTAACAAAGCTGCTTCTGCTTTCCATTTCGTAACAAAAATAAAATAAACCAAATCAACTTAAATGTCTAAGCATCACCCAACAGAAGAATTCAGCAATCAATGCCCAAATGCACCACAAACATGCATAACACAATTATTGGATTAGTATAAGGTGATTTTAGCAAAACTACAAAAACCCACATAAATCAGGCAAAAAGATTCGACCTTTTCCCGTTCTTTTTCACTTTCCAGAAAATTTTCTCAATAACCAAACAAGGGAACTAGATGAAAAACAAAAAAGACAGATGCCAAAGGCCATACCCCACTCATCTTCTTCATCAAGAAGAAGTTGAGTGGTTCGCACTGGAGAGAGGTCCATGGGACATTAATGATCATGGATTTGACCAGCCACAGGGCGCAAAAGCCCAGGTCAAGATCAATCCAACAACTCAAATCTAAACATAGCAAGTGAAGGGCTGCGGGGCAAGAAAGAGAGAGGAAGAGGAGAAAGAGATCTGTTAAGTTGAAACGAGTAGGTCAGAGAGAGCGACCCAGAGAGAGAGAGAGAGAGAGAGAGAGGAGAGAGCTAAGAGAGAAGAAAAAGTGAGAAGAAAAATGTTAAAGTGGCCAATAAGTATGTATTTATAGGTTATATTTGCAAATGTGTGGGTAAATGTAATATTTGCATATTAAATTTGGATTGCAGTGGCATTCAACATTATTTCCCTTATAAGTTTATATAGACTTAACAATGTTAACTTAGCCGTTAAATTGGAGTTTGATTTGTCATACCTTAAGTCACTAGATTATTGGAACGGTTGATATGTAATGAAATGCAGGTAAATGCATGGTCATTAAATGTAGAGGCTCAAGATCTGGGGGAGGGGGGCAAACTCATACACACGGAAATCATGGGGGCTTAAATCCAAGACCACTTGGTAGCAGAACAAAGGACTACACCAATCCAACTAACACCCCATTGGTAAATAAAATTTCTTATTTACATGTGTGTAAGTGACCCTTGCATCCGAACAATTACACATATAATAGTCATATAGATTAATTACTTGAAAGTCATTAGAAATCTAATACTTCCCTTATTCTACAAAGTTTGGTTATATTTGAAAAACAACATACTAACCTCACCGTTTGGAAAATGATACTAAAAACATGCAATTGAAACTATTCATACGTAATCAATGTGAAATCGAAGTACTCTCACATCCCCGATATAATATAATAGTATCCAAGTCAAATCTTTTGACTTCAACCCAACCCGTTCCCGCATAGGCTTATAAAACGGAATATGTAAGAATGGCTTTAAAATAGTCGACGTATATATATACAAATATATATAGTTATATACATATAGACCACAATATCTCACACTGTGTAAATATATACCCCAAATTCCATAAGTATACAATAATATATATATATATATATATATATATTTATATTTATATTTATATCCACCATGGGGATTGTTTGACTAGCCCACAGGGTTTCAATTTTCTACCCTGCGTCTAGGGATGAGCTGTCCAACCAGGGGACTACCACTATGTAGCACACACGTTGGAAAATCCAACGCCACGTGTGGACAAGGTCAACCAACTAAGTCCTACGCGAGTAGACTGCTTTGTCACACGCTGGATAATCCAATGCCACATGTGATAAAGTACTAACATAATCAAATGTGCCCACATGCTAGATAATCCAACGCCACGTATGGGTACAGTAACCGGGGGAAGGTACTTAGCATGGTGCAATCACATATTCACATAATAATTGACAAACCACAAAGTACCCCAACTCATATCAATCCCTTACCCAGCTATTTAAATTATAGAGTGAATGACAATTTCTCAACAAATATAATCCATATTCAAATTAATTATAAACCTCAAATATCAAAATAGCCAAAATTTCCAAAATTAAAAAATATATAATCACTCCATAGTCAGAACAATTCATTTTAAATGCATAGTAATTTAATCATTGAAAATAATGCTATTTCAAAACAAAGTCCACTCACAAAAAATCCGACGCTGCGTGACCCTAATAGGGTCCTGCTTGCTGAGTGCGCTGACTCGGAGTACCCATTGAAGGATACGAGAACTGGATTAATTAAAATACTTCGAACCAGAAATTTAAAATAAACTCCTAGTTTTCCCAGGATTGAAGCGTGTGTGTGTGTACGACGAACGAGAAGTTCCTAAGGTCCAACTACGTATTTCGAAAAGGTGAAATAACCTCGGAAGACGCTCAGTCAACCGAGTGGTCAAACATCCCAAACTTGGTCAACCAAGTCCGCAGGGCCCATGACTTTCGATTTCGAATATGAAAGTTCCAACGGGTTCAACGGAGTTTACTAAGCACGTCTCGCAAGTTTGGTATAGATCGAGCAGTCAGATTGCTCGTGATCGCACGATCAGATGGTCATCGTTTTATGCAAACTTTGAGTCATTGAATCGGAGCATCCGGGACTCCAATTCTTGATCCGCGAATTTCTACACGATCCTAGAGGTACCTAGATCAACATATTTGAAAATGGAGTCGATCCAATGGTCCAAACATATAGAACCCAGATAACACCTAATATGCGTAAATACAATCCACTACCAAACGATAACTAAATTTAAATCTTAGCATACTGACGTGCTCAAGACAACATGGGGAATATTTTAGATCAAATGGGCCACCCAACCATGGCCCACTCACCTCCACATGCACGGGCAGTGCGTGGATGGCTTGAGAAAATTCCGATGACCGGAAAATTCTCAAACCAACCATCAATACCTATACCTATGTGATCAAGTCAACTAGTGGAACAACTTTTGTTCTTAGGCCATGGTCAAAAAGTGGTTGGAACTTGCCGGAAACTTGAGTTGAAAACAGGAAAAAACTAAGGTTGTAAAACGAGTTTCAAAACTTCAAAATCGATCCTAACCAACACCTTCTTTCACACACTTCAAAGGGGATTCCCATCCTAAGAGCCATCTGAAGCACTTCAAAAGTGTTATGATTCTTTACAAAGCCGAAGATGTGCTGATGTGCAAGGTATCTGCCATGACCTTACGAGGAGCAGCCCAGGATTGGTTCCATACCCTGCCATCCATATCGATGAGTAGCTTAAAGGAGCTACCTTTCGTCTTTACCAAGGAGTACACTCCCTCTACGACTACATCAAGAGATTCAAGCTAGAAAAGACAAACATCATAGATTACAATGGTCGAATCACATCCACTGCCTTCAAGAAGGGCTTGCCAATAGACTACTTGGCAAATGGAAATCTGCCAAAGGATAAGTTCAAAGCTAGGAAGGTCCAACAGAAAGCCGCGAGATAGTACATCCACTGCCTCATCTCATATGCATAAGGTACCCTCAAACACTTGAGGTACTCTGCAAAATTCACAACGATGAGTGCAACAACCATTCTCGGGGTAGATCACTCATTCAAAAGGTTATAAGCTTTGGCTATTTCTGGCCTACCATGCGCTATGACCGCCATAAAAGCATCCTAAGGGAGACACATGACAGCTTGAAGTGTCTTAAGGAAGACGCAGGACAACCAAGCCATCGTCCATAAGGAGCGTCTGAAGGGAGACGTAGAGAGACTGCCTTGAAGCATCCTAAGGAAAAATCAGAAGAGCATCCTTGAAGCAAAAGGTGGGTAAACATTCAAACATCCCAAAGGAAATGCGGAACTAAGGCTCCAGCCGGCCACTCAAGAGATTAACAAGCCACAATGCGAATTGAAGTTAAAGAAATAATTGAAGTTTCCATAGTAAAGTCACCAATCGGCCAAGTTCAAAAGAAAGAAGATGGTCAAATAAGACAAATTATTGCAAACAGAAAGCATATTACAAAGCTTGAAAAGATAAAAGAGCCTCCATCTACAGGCCGGCAACCTCCTCAATTTCCGCTTGATCAACTACGCCCTCCGTGGCTCCGCCTAGCTCAGCTATAGGCTCATCAGATGCAACCATCTACTTAGCAGCTCCAACTACTTGCTCCGCCAAGTCTGCTGCCACCTCGTCAGCTGTGCCCTCCTTAGCATCATCCTCCTCGGTTGCAATCTCGTCAACCACCTGCTCTTCGGCTATCTCCATATCCACATCATTGATCTACACACCTTGAGCAGGAGGCATGTTAGGTTAGAACATCTCAATATCTTTATCTTCAATAGGATGACAAGGAGCGACCCCACTCTTGCAGTCTAAGTAGTCCAACTTGTATGTGTCCATGACAGCTTTAGGCTTGGATTTGTTCAGCAGCCTTGTGGTAGGCATCAAACTTGGCCAGAAGTTTGTCATAACACTGGGATACATCAGCATTCTTGCTCTCAAGACGGAAGTAGGCTTCTTTGCGACCATGCAGGGTAGCCACAGAAGAGTTGAGTTCACTATCTTTCTGAGTAAGGGAACTCTTTAGCACAGACATGCTGTCACGTCCCGATGGCCCAGTCAAGTGATAGCGACACATACCTCGAGAATCCCGAGAATACAACACTCACCTGCTCAAGTATCATACTCCCAAGTGTTCTCAAAATACGTTAAGCCCTTTTTTTTTATTTTTTTTTATTTTAATGGTATGAGTTAGACTAGAATATTTCAATCACAGCTGAAAACAAAACAAAATAGTTAGATACAAATATTTACATCATTACCAACCCAACAGTTACAAGAGTTTGTGTTCCAAGTAACCAAGTTTAAAAGCAAAGATATAGAATATGAGGAGTTTAAACACAACCCTAAACAAACATAGTACAAGCCAAGAGTGTGTACAAGGTCCACCAAACCCAGTTACAATATATTTCACAAGGAGACAAAAGATGAGTTTCTTGACCTGCAAGTAACGTGAAGCACGAGAAGAATTGACAAGTCTCAAATGTCGAGCCACGAACCTAATCAAGGTCTAGGTTGACAGGACCCGACCCAAATTTCACTTTGGAATATGAGCCGAACCCTGTGCGAGTCTGACACCTGGCAGATGCCGGGCACTCTTGACCAAAATGCCCTTCTAAGTTTCCAATTTCTTTTTCTTCAAGTTAGACTTCTGCCGAAAATTCGGCAGAGTCTCCCCTGTAATTCGCTGGATTCCCAAAAATTTTACCTGTATAAAACATGATTTTTATAGTCCCAAACGTTCAGCATGCACAATAATAGACTTCATGCAACCAAACATCACATCAATCAGGCCCCAGGCCTCTTTAAACCAAATAAATCATTCTACCAACTAAAACAGATCTCAACTATTAGAATGTCAAGAGTACGTTAACAAATCTCAAAATAGCTTAGCAGAACAACCTTTCAAACACTTGAACTTGCAGCTATACCTAGTAACTTTAAGTTTCCTACGTACCCTTCTGAGGGATCATCCACACGTAGTTCTTTCACTTATATATATATATATATATATATATATATATATATATATATATATATATATATAATTAAGTTGTTACAAGTAAGTAAGAAAACAAGAAAACTATTAAAATAGCATTAACTACTAGAACCTTACCAACGATTTAAGTAAAATATACTCCCCTCTTTCACATGTAAAACAAATCCATTCCTTAAGAGAATAGATATAATTTGTAGAAAATCATTATAACTTGGAAACCTTAAATTCTTGTCTCATATTATCATAAAATAGATATTAAAACTTGTTCTCAAAAATATCAAGATGAAATCATCAGTTTAGTTTAAACCTCTTAAAATCAAAATACTCTCCACCTAGGCGTACCCCCATTTGTGATCCGTCAATTCCACATATTTTCCGTGAATTCCATGATTTTCTATTCATTTCCCACATTATACCGTCAATTTCGATAATATTCCGTCAATTCCAAGTATCCTGTCAATCACATCCTCACGGGCCTTGGAAACACAAAGTCAATCGAGCCGCATTCCTCGCAGGCCTCGGAAACACAAAGTCAACTCGAGCTGCATTCCTCACAAGACTCAGGGGACCATTAGTTAGCCTGAGTCGCATTCCTCGCAGAACTCGGGGGACATGTAGTCAGCCTGAGAATGCACATCCTCGCACATGGTTCAGGCATCCCCGAAACTCGTGGGGCATTAATATAAATGACAAAACTATTTCAAGGCAACTTAGGGGGGGCGGGAGGGAGGATACTCCTGAGGTGGGTTTGAAAACCATATTTTGAATCTTATCTTGAAATTCCTCTTATTTCACAAACCCTACTTAAATTCTTTTCTCAACTTTCCAGAAATAAGTTCTCAACTACCTTTAAATTTATTACATACTATTGAGAACTAGTGTCCATAATTCCGCATTTTCCCCTACTAAGTATATATATATATATATATATACACACATATATATTAAATATAGATATGCACTTAATAGTAATAGGTAACTAAATAAATAATCAATCAATAACCACAACCCCTAGAGATTTCTCCATTTCCAATAATGCATAATCTTCAAATATCGGAAATAACATTTAGGAATACTATAAAGTACTATAATATAATCTCAAATGTCAAAGTAATAGCAATATTCACAATTAGCAATCTATATATATAAATATATACATATATATTTTCATTCCATATTCATATAAACCCATAATGGGTTTCATGGTAATTTAATCAATGAAAAGTAATAATCTTTAAAGGAAATCCCATAACGAATCAATTTCCACTCTAAACCTATTATACAAGAAATTCCATACGATAACAGAAAGACAAATCCCAAAATCCCTTCCAAAATCAACATAGCTCCACTAACAGTCAAGACTCGTTAATAAGGTCATTCTAGTACTTCTCAAAGCGTGAAGTTACCTCAGACGACTCACGGTCAACCTAGCCCATAGGGCCCACGACCTCCACTCGACGATCTGAAAGTTCCTATAGGTTTCACACATTTTATACAACGCAAACTTTAAATTATTGAATCAGAACATCCGGGGCTCCAATTCACGATCCGCTAATTCCTACACGATCCTAGGAATGCCTAGATCAACATATATTAAATTGGAGTCGATCCAAAGGCCTGAATATATTGAACCCGGATAACGCTTGGTATGCGATATCCGATCGATGATCAAACCATATCCAAATTTATATCCGAGCATACCATTGTGCTTGGGATGACATAAAGATGATTTTAGAACTCAATGACTGGCCCAAAAGTGGCCCACGCGCCGCCACCCTCTCCGGCAACGCGTGGTGGTCCAAAGCAATTTCGGCGATCGGAAAATCTCCAAACCGCCAATCAAGACTTATACCTACATGATCACAACATAGAGTAGAACAACATTTGTTCTTGGACCTACCTCAAAAAGTCGACGGAAGTGGCCGGAATCAGAAGCCGAAAACCGGCAGATTTTCAATCGCTTATTTAACCCCCTAAACGCATAAATTTCTCCTGTGCAACCCAACCAACAGCTAGAACGTCTAAAGAGGTTGAAAAATCATACCTGGATCACGGAAATGGTGGTCGGAAGTGGGAGAACGAGAGGCTGGAATTTTTCGAAAATTGGTCGGTCTTTTGCAAAATTTGGTCGTGTCACTGGCATTTGGCGTCGAAGAAGAGGTGGGGAAGGATGGTGGAGTCTCGCGGGTCATTTTGGGACCGGTCCCAGCTCCGGTGGTGGACCGTGGCGCGGCGGCGACTCAAAGAGCCGTATGGCTGAATAGTAACAATCAGGGGGGGTCTGTGCGCAACTGGACTATTTTTTATCGTAACTTCCTCGTTACAACTCTGATTTGAGCCCACTACGTGTCTACTAACTCATCTCGACGTGCTCTATGCAACGATACTGCTAAAATCCCCAAATTCTTTCCTGAACAAAAAGTCAACTTTTAAACCCTTAAATATTCTCGGGGTAAAATCACCTTTTTCTTGAATAATTTAATATTTAACTATTAATTTAGGACCAGGTTGTTACATAGGTAGTTGACCTGATCGATCATATGGTTGAAAGCATGCATCCCAATGGTAACTCCTCCTTCCAAACTTCTTAGAAGTATGTTATCGAAAAATAGTACAACTATCACTTCCCATAAAAGATTCATGGGAAAAAGTTTTTGTTTTTGAACTCATAGATGCATGCTTAAGCTTCCGTTGCCATAATTTTGTTTTCTATATTGATGTTGAAATGAAACTCATGATTTTCTAAAGGTTTCCTTCAATTGGTATTAGAGCCAAGGTCAAATGATAAGTTGTATCATTTTTCGTTTTTTTTATGAGTATGGGTAAAAGTTCTTTGTGGCCTAAATATTATGTGTTGTGATGCCTTGATTGTTTCATTATTTGAAAAGTCTTGCATCTTTAAGTGTTATAGATGTTTTAAGAGAAGGCATTAAAGTTTTGAACGAATGGATAGAAAAGGGGTTTTGGCCATATTGGATTTTGGTGGTTTTATGATGTTTCAATGCTAGCTTGAGCATTGTAAAATTTCTATGTTGATAGCCATTTTTATTTCCAAGAAATTTGACACTTGAAAATATGATTTTTGTGTTTTGTGTGTTCTTGAGTTCATATGAATGTTCTAGTGAGTTCATAGGATGAATGCCTGTGTTCTAGTTTTTGATCCATTTTGGTGGGATTAAATTTCAAAATTATGTTGGTCTTGATTTGAATGGGAACATTGACCTTGGTTATGTAAGATTCCTTTTTGCCTTGTCCCCCTAGTCAAAGCCTGCTCCTCTAGTTTTTTTTAGAAATTTAGAATATCAAAACATAGGCATGCCTAGTGTGCCATTGGTCTTTGGGAATGTTTCCTTGGTTGAAGAAATATTCCTTTGCCCTCTCTTCTTTTCCTAGGAACTTGTTATCTTGGGAGACCACACTCTTGGTCTTCGAAATGTTTCCTTGAAACTTGATAAGGCATGCTTAACCCTTTTATGGGACAAACCAACACTCCCACGCATGTCACACATAGACACACACACAGACACACACACTTCACATGGCCTGCCCCACCTTGGAATCCTCTTGGGTTCCTCATGCAATTATATTATTTATTTTGGACTTCTATGCAATTACTTTACTTTGCGGTTTGGTCCACAAGTCTTTAATTAATTGCATACTTACCCCATGTTTTGAACTAGGCCCATATACTAAAAACCTAAAATGTTTAAGTTGCATTCTAAAGTTTAATTATTTTAATTTGATTAAAGTAGGTGAAAGGATGATTATGGACTAAGGCCCAAATTGCAATCGAACTATGTGATTGGGCAAGTATAAATTTGATTAAACCTTGGGATGTGATTTATTCATTTATTGGGCTCGTAATTAATAAGGTTTAACTCTTTTGTTAAAGACTTTTGTTAAAGAGGCTTGCATGTCTCTTTTTTTTCTTTTCTTATGTAATTGTTAAAAGGCTTGCATGCCTTTGCTTTTCATATGATGTATAGAAGAAGAAGAAAGAAGAAGATGAAGTCCAAGGCTCAAGTTAGATGGGCCTCAAGACCAATCAGGATTGCATGTTTAATTAGTTAAATGTGTAATTAAAATGAATCACCCTCCCTAGACCAAGATCCAAAATTTGGCTCATGTTGGATCAAATATTAAAAGTCCATAATCATCCTAAGGGCCTAATATAACTATATGTCCAAAATTCGAGAATGCAAAATTTTAATTAGTAGTAATAAATACTCATTGATTTCTAAAACAAATAGCGGGAGTATCATATGCTACTAATAATTGGACCAATAGTTATCATATGACCAATTTAATTTTAATTTGATTGAAATGAATGTTGTATGATGAGATCTAAAACTCCCTCAACTACTAATAATATTAAGTTGATAAACGGAGAGATATTTTGAATATCTTTTCATGGCCTTCCACCATTGTGGGACCTCATCGATTATAACTAATACACCATGCTTCACCCCAATATGAGGAACACAAAGTATGTGTTTATTTTTGAAAGGGCTCATTTCAAAACATTTGATATTATGAATATAGGCAACGAGTAAGGCCAATATTCTATTATGATGAGGTCTTACTTGAACCCCTACGCTCACGGGAATGGTGGGCATGACTTACTAGTACAATGGTACCTCACGATAACATTTTGGCCAAAGTGATGGGTAAGAATACTCTCTCTTCACCGTTCAAGCAAACCAATATTCTATTATGATTTGGAAAGCTTGTTGGTGGTGAGCCTCCCATCCCCACTAAGAGTTGAAACTAAAACTCTCGGATTCCATTTGAGGGATATGGAAATTGCCAAAAATAGTGGGAGATGTCATTTGATTTAAAAGACCCAAATCATTGGTTGTCTAAAAGTAATCTAATTTAAATTTCTATATGTTATGTAGATATTTCTGGAAACGCACTCGCCAAAATTCTTGACAAACATTGCCTTGAGGGGCAGAATTTCCTGAAATGGTTTCGAAATCTCAAGATCGTTTTGATTAGTGAGAAAATTGCATATGTGCTTGATAAGTCGTTCCCTCATCAACCTGCTGGTGATAATGTCACTGAGGAGGAACGTGCTCAATATGTTAAGCACATACAAGACGACACACAAGCTAAATGCTACATCCTTGCTTCCATAAACTCTGAGCTTCAAAAGCAACATGAGCACATGGATGCTGCAATTGATATCATCCTTTATCTGCAAGAGTTGTATGGTGAGGGTACTCGTAACAGATGGTTCAATGTTGTTTGTGAGCTTGTGAATACCAAGATGGTCAAGAGAGAAAAAGTCCACCAGCACGGGCTGAAGATTATTGGACTTATTGAGCAGTTGGAGAACTTAGGTACTCCACTAGATGGGGAATTGGCCCAAGACCTTACCCTTGCATCCCTCTCAAACTAGTTCTCCCAGTTTGTTATGAACTACAACATGGGAAAAATTGACAAAACTCTTGCTGAGTTGTTGCACATGTTGGTCACAGCTTAAAAGAATTTCAAAAGGGAAAGTGGGAGTAAGCTGCCTTTGAGAAAGGCTCTTCTTCCTCTACCAAACCTAAGTCTAAAACCGAAGGCAAGGACAAGGGAAAGGAGAAGAAGACTACTGTAGTCGAGCCCAATGGTAAAATCACCAAAAAAAAGGCAATGGAGCCCAAAGGAATATGCTTTTATTGCAACGAAGATGGGCACTGTAAGAGGAACTGCAAGAAATATCTTGCAAGCCTGAACAATAAGAAGAAATATCAGTTCTAACAGTTAGTTCTTCTAGTTGCATATTTGATTCAGGCGCCAGCCAACATGTTTGTAATTCTTTGCAAGGACTAGTGGGAAGTAGAAGAGTGAAGAAGGGAGAGATTGTGGTACGTGTTGGAAACGGAACAAGAATATCAGCTAACGCAATTGGCACCTACCTTCTCAAGCTACCATCAGGAGAAGTTTTGGAACTAGTAGATTCTCTTTATTTTCCGGCTTGTATTAAGAACTTAATCTCCATCTCTATGCTTTTAAAAGATGGGTACTCAGTCATGTTTGACAAACTAAGTTGTTCCTTATATTTGAATGGATGTGTAATTTGTTATGCTCATATCGTTGATGGCCTCTTTCATTTACAATTGAATGGTAGTGTTAACTATTTAAAAGGAATGATGGATCAAGGCCTAAAAGGCCAGGGGATGAGATCAATCCTACTAAAATGTGGCATTTAAAACTTGGGCATATTAACCAAGACAAAATTCACAAGATGGCCAAAGATGGATATCTTGGACCGTTAGGTTCAGAACCGATGCCTACTTGTGAGTGTTGTCTAAAGGGTAAAATGTCTAGGTCTCCTTTCTCTAGCAAAGGGGAAAAGTGATCCAAGAGGATCTACCAACAAAAATAAACATAATATAATATAATTATAATTAATTTTATTATATTATTAAGGGGTTTTTAGATCTAGGTCCAAAACGATTAGTTATCATTGGGTCTAGTCCTCGTGTTTTTGGTTTTAGATGTAGGTCCTTCGACATTTATTGTCACATCTTGGGACCGACTCCGTCGTAGCACGATATTGTCCGCTTTGGGCCCCCCCTCTCTGGCCCTCACAATTTTGTTTCTGGGAGCTCACTACCAACTTCCCAGTGGGTCACCCATCCTGGGATTGCTCTAGCCCCCAACTCGCTTAACTTCGGAGTTCCCAAGACTCTGAAGCCAGTGAGCTCCCAAAAGGCCTCATGCTAGATGGATGCGGGCATGTACATATAAGACACATCAACCCTCTCTCCGTTGGTCGATGTGGGATCTTACAATCCACCCCCCTTAGGGGCCCGATGTCCTCGTCAACACACTTGCACCACACAGTAGAGTGGCTTTGATACCAAATTGTCACATCCCGAGACCGGCTCCGCCGTAGCACGATATTATCCGCTTTGGGCCCCCCCTCTCTGGCCCTCACGGTTTTGTTTCTGGGAGCTTACTACCAACTTCCCAGTGGGTCACCCATCCTGGGATTGCTCTAGCCCCCAACTCGCTTAACTTTGGAGTTCCCAGGACTCCGAAGCCAATGAGCTCCCAAAAGGCCTCGTGCTAGATGGATGCGGGCATGTACATATAAGGCACATCAACCCCCTCTCCGATGGTCGATGTGGGATCTTACATTTATTCCTTTTTTGTTGTGTTCATTTTACCCTTTAAGGTAAATAAGGAAAACACATTGAAAATCTAAATTTAATGTATTATTTCCTTGAAATTGAATTCCAAATTTTGAATTTTGAGTTTTTTTTCCTTGATAATATTCCTAATATATAGATAAAATACAATTTAATCAATAAAAAGTAAAGACTCACATATTATACCAATCGATCAGACAAGCACCCACATTAAATTATGTACCTGACATACAGTTAAATAATGTTAATACATACAGGTATATATGTACCTACCTTACAGGTAAGTGTATTTTTCTTAAGTTTTCTTAAGCAATTTTTTTTAGAGGTTCATATTTATATACATACGTACATGTCTTCCATGTAATAGTGTTTTTTTTTTCCAAAGAAATTTTGTATGGATTTTTATCTCAGTTGAGTTTGAAGATCCATACCAAGATATTATATGAGTTCAATTAGCTGGGCTAGAGGGTATACCTACCTAGACTAGAGGTAATTTATGGGTTTAATTACCTACATACTGCATACGAGGTGTATGCATAGGTACCTTACCTATTGTTAAGGTAAGAAGTTTTTATTAACTCTTATTACAAATTTTGATGTCGGTATACCTTGGGAAAATTTCAGAATTCAATAAATAAATTTGCAATTAAATTCAAATCAAATATGATAATTAATATCCTACAAATCAATAACTTACCAGTTTTAGGAATTCATAATTTACCTTATTTATGTTTTAGGTGCATAACTGGAACAAAAAATAAAAAATGAAAAAAAGTAAATATCAATAAATTGAAATAGGCATGTAATCTTATGTGGCGCAAAAGTCAAAGGACTTGGATCAACAACAATTTCTGCGTGGATTGCACCCAAAATCTCTCCTCATAATTGGACTTATGCCAAATTTTCTATATTATTAAATTATTTAAAACCATACCAACTAATGGTTTATAACAAATTGTTATAAACCATATAATGTGCAAAAGATAAAATTTGTGAGTTTGAAACTTTCAAGCCATGCCCTTACATGGTGGAAGTCCTATCGGAGACGATATGATGTCTTAGAATTGACTTGGAATAACTTTAAGACACTTTTGAGAAAACAATTTTATCCAGTTGGCTATGAAGATGAAAGATGGTATAAGTGGCAACACTATAGACAAAGATTTGGGCAGCCTGTATAAGAGTATACAACAAAGTTCCACAACCAAGCTATGGTTCTACACATCGACATCGACGACTACGATGTTTTCATGAAGTATACCGGAGGTCTTGCTTACTACATATGGAAAGAACTAAAATTGTTCACCGTAGATACTATTGAAGATGCTACTGTGAAGGCCATCGCCTTTGAGACGAAAAATAAAAGAACTAACAAGAAGGATGACAAATCAAAACTTGTCAACGAAACTCACTGACAAAAAAAGGGGAAGCAGAGCAAGGAAGGTCAGACACTGAAGGTCTAATGTGATTACTGTCAAACTAGCAGACATGCCAAAGACAAGTGCTAGGATACTGCATCTTGAGTTGTGGCGAAAGCCTGAGAAAAACAACCAGGGAGAAATGACAGAAAAACCACCTTAACTACATAATAGGCAGAAGAGCTTCCAGAGTTGAAGCAACCTGATGTTACACTTACCCTTATGACAAGACCAGCAGATAATGCAGACATGTACAACTGTGAAGATTTGTTTCATGTGAATATTCAGGTGAATACAAAGTGTTGTACAAGCTATCATTGACCTTGGAAGTCATAAAAACTTGATTTCAGAGGCTTTAGTAAGAAAAGTGGGTTTAGACACCACACCACATCCTAAGCTGTACCCCGCTGGGATGGATTTAGAAGGACGTTGACTTACAAATCACAAAGCAATGTACCTTCAAACTTGCTATCACCAATCAATATATCGATAAGGTGACATGTGAGGTGGTTCCTTTGGACGTTTTCCAAGTTATATTAGGCATCAATATTTATGGGACTGAGAAGCCATTCACTAGGCTTCGCAAGTATCAACTTGTGAAGGATGGGAAGGAGTTCCACATTAACGCTTGCAAGCCTCAAGCTACAGATAATTTGTTGATAGCTAACCAAGCCAAGAGGTTAGTCAATTCTTGTCGGTGATTCATTTTTTTGATGATTCGATCACAAGATCAGAGTTGTGGAGGTGTGACGTTGTCTACTTTGTCTTTATCTCTTACGCAATGCTCAAACATAGGGAAATTGCAAGAGAAGTTCAAGGAATTATTTCAGGATGTGCATGGTTTGCCATCCGAGTAGAGCTGTGGAGCATGATATCCCGTTGGTAGGAGATTCACCTCTACCAAACTTGGGTTTGTATCACACTTCTTTAATGGAATCTGACGAGATCAAGAAGCAAATTTAGGGACTTCTTGAACAAGGAGTCATCGAACCTAGCTGCTCACCATGTGGTTCACCAGGTGTTACTTGTGCTTAAGAAAGACGAAGGCTGGCGTATGTGTGTAGATTATTGGGAACTCAAAAAAATAACCATCAAGAATCGGTATCCATTGTCGAGGATTGATGACTTGTTAGATCAATTACGTAGTCCTCATTACTTTACGAAGCTAAATCTCAAATCCGGCTATCACTAAGTTCGCATACATAAAGAAAACACTTGTAAGACTACTTTCAAGATAAAACAGGGACTCTTCAAGTGGTTAGTCATGTCATTCGGGTTATGTAATGCTCCAGCTACCTTCATGTGATTGATGTATGAGGTACTCCGTCCTTTCATTGACGACTCGTCATTGTATACTTAGATGACATTCTCATATTTAGTGTCACATGGGAGGACCATCTTCATCATATTGCTCAAGTTTTGGAGGTTCTACGAACAAATCAATTACAGTTAAACTAAGAAGTGTGAAGTTGGGAAACAACACCTTGTATACCTGGGATTCATTGTTGGTGCAGGAGAACTGAAAATGGACCTAGAGAAAGTACATGTGATTCCTCAATGGCGTACGCCCCATTCAATAATTGAAGGTCAGAGCTTTATAGGTGCATGTCAAAGTTTATTTAGCACTTTTCACAAATTGCAACACCCTTACATTCTCTTACAAAGGCCAATCAAAAGTTTGAATGGTCAAGAAACCATGAAGAATATTTCTAGTTGTTGAAACGAAAGATTACAGAGGCCCTAGTACTAGAATTACCAAACCTGCATAAACCATTTGAAGTGGAAGCAGATGCATCGAACTATGCCATGTGAGCCATATTATTTCAGGATAGGAAACCAGTTGCATACCATTCTGAGATGTTTAGTGGATTGGTATTGAACTATCCAACTTATGACAAGGAGCTATATGCAATGCATCAAGCAGTGAAGCATTGGAGAGCTTACTTGTTGGGAAAAGAAGTCATAGTTCACTTAGATCATAAACCTCTTCAGTTTTTAACTACACAGTCTAAGTTACAGCAAGCTCGACATATGAAATGGATGTCTTACCTACAACAATTCAATACTGTGATATAGAATAAGAAGGGAGCAACTAATAAGTTGGCAGATATGTTATCTAGACCACCTACACCAGTTAGTTCCACATTGCTGGTGGATATGCAAATCCAACCCATTGTTCCTTCTGAATATGCCAAAGAGTATGACACAGATGCTGATTTCAACTCAAGCCTCTGCCAAGCTGCTACAAGGAAAGACTAGTGAGTTCCAATTGAAGGATGGACTAATGTACAAGGGAACACAATTGTGCACTCCAAAAGATGGCAACAGATTGCAGTGGATTCGTGAGGCTCATACTTCCAACGTAGCAGGACATTTTGGAGTTGAGAAGACTTTATTGAATCTTCGTCGCTATGTTTATTGGCCAAAGATGCATCTCGATGTTTCACTATACATTCGTGGTTGTGTTGTATGCAACACATCGAAGCCTTCCAATAAAAAGTTAGGACTGTATCTTCCATTACCAATACCTAGCATACCTTGGTAGAGTATCTCAATGGATTTCTTAGGTGGATTGCCTAAAACCAAGTCTGGAAATGACTACTTCTTTGTGGTGGTAGATTGTTTCAGTAAGATGGTGATTCTCATTCCATGCAAGAAGACCGTTGCTAGAGAAGGAGCTGCTAAGTTATTTTTCCAAGATGTTTCGAAGCATTTTGGCTTACCTACATCGATTATTTCTGACAGAGACGTTTGATTCTTAGGCTATTTCTTGAGGTCCTTATGGGGAATGATGGATACCAGATTGAAAAGAAGCACTGCATTTCATCCATAGATAGATAGGCAAACGGAGGTCGTAAACTGGACTGTGGTACACAATTCCAAGCATCCGAAAACTTGGGATGAAAGTCTCCCTTACTTATAGTTTGCTTTTAACCGAGCAATTCATGGCTCAACACTCAAATCTCCATTTGAGGTTCCCCAAAGTCCCTTTGATTTATTCACTATGAGTGACCAGCCATTAAGTGGGAAAGAAGAACATATTCAAACACAGAAACTTCTCGAACGAGTTAGAAAGATTCATGCTGAAGTGGAGGCACAACTAAAACAGTTCTCAGCAATGATATAAAGCTTGTCATGATAAGCATCATGTGCCATGTAACTTCAAAGAAGGTGACCTAGTATGGTTACACCTTGGAAAGGAGCGGCTAATCGATGAAGGCAAGAAATTGAAGCCTATTCGTTATGTATTGTTCAAGATCATCAAACAAATTTGTGATAATGCCTTTCACCTTGAATTACCACCATACATGCATATGTACTCGGTCATCAATGCCGAGAATCTTAAACTTTTAGAGCCATCTTTACTTGATGATGATCCTAACGAAGACACACGCCTTCCATTAGTTGATGACTTAAATAGGGGAGCCATGATCCTTTGCACGGGGATTGTATCTTGGAATAGAAGGTTCATGAGACTCGACATGGAAAGTATGAGTATTTCCGTATTGGCAGAAAAGGACAACTTCCTAGCAAGTTGAAATGGTATATTCAAGACATGGCAATAACAGAGTTTCCTCATCTCACAATTTAGCTTGACCAGGAACTCAAGCATCTTAAATGGGGGAGCCATGGTCCTGGAAGATCTACCAACAAAAGTAAACATAATATAATATAATTATAATTAATTATATTATATTATATTATTAAATTATTTAAAACCATAAAAACTAATGTTTTATAACGAATTGTTATAAACCATAAAAAGTTAATAGTTTTAAATGAGTGAGAGTAAAATAATTTACTACTTTAGTTTAGTTAATTTTAGCAACCAAACCTTGTATAAATACGTAAGTTATTAATTAAAATGAATCAAGCAATTGTGAAAGTAGAACTCAAAGCAATTCCTTAGCTTCTTCCTTTTCTTTCTCTAATTGTCTTAAAATTCCTCTCGTTCCCTTTTTCCTATAAACTAGGAATTCATAGTTCTATCGACTCGAAGTTTTGGATCAAAGAGTCACTGAACTATTGGGGTTGATCCACTCTGATGTTTGTGGCCCTATGTCCACGTCATCAAGAGAAGGCTTCTCATATTTTATAACATTCACTGATGATCACTCTCAGTTGGGCTATGTGTATCTCATGAAGCACAAGTCTGAATCCTTTGAAAAGTTTAAGTAATTCAAGAATAAGGTTGAGAAGCAAACATGAAAGGGTATAAAGATTCTAAGATCATATCGAGGAGATGAACACTTGAGTACAGAGTTTCTTGATTATCTCAAGGAACATGGCATCATTTCTCAATGGACTCTACCGGGGACTCCATAACTCAACGGAGTTTCTAAAAGTAGAAATCAAACCTTGATGGGCATAGTTCAGTTCCATGATGAGTTATACGGATTTACCTATATCATTTTGGGGATACGCACTCCTCACTGCAGTTTACCTACATAAAACATGTTAAGATTTGGGGTTGTCCTGCATATGTCAAAAGACCCGATGCATATATGTAACACCCCGTCCCAAAAATCACTGTTCAATTGATTATTGATTGTAAAATTTCATTTTTGCCCTTGGGTGTAGGGGCACTTTAGTCACTTTTTGATCGAGAAGGATTTTGGGGAATTCAGTGGCACTGTTGCGTAGATATCGATGATACGAGTTCGTAGACATGCGGCACGCCCAATTCCAAGTTGTAATGAACGAGAAAAGGTCTAGAAACGAAAAGGACGTAATGGGAATTTTCAAATTTGTTACTGCTACAGTACCCACTACAGTAACCGAGCCCAGCTTTTTATTTTTCTCTTTCTTCTCCCCCCCTCAGACATTTCTTCTTCCTCTCTTCTCATGCAACAATCACTGTAGCAACAATGACTGTTCGACTTCAAGCCACCATTCGACGTCGTGCACCGGTTGGCCATGCCACCTTCACGAAAAGTGTTCCTCTCATCCTCCTCTACAAAACCCCCCAAAGACCTGATCTAATTCGTTGACGATGAGCTCGAATCGAAGCTGAGAAAGAGTTAGGTTTTTCCAGCGGTGTTCTTGCATTTTCAGGCGATGGTTTTCGTTGAATGACGTATGAAACTTCATCTACTCATCACGCTCTACTTGCTTATGTACTTAGAATGGATTGATTTAGAGGTTTTGCAGATCGATTCTTAAATCTATATTTGGCCGATGGTTTCGGCTTCGATACTGGCCACTTTCAGTCAATTTTTTGCCGTGGTCCAAGAACAAAAGTTGATCCTCTATGTAGTCTGAATATATTGGTATTGTAGGTTTGAGAAATTTTCATCGCCGAAAACTTCTCAAGATACCCATGCACTGCCAGTCGTGGGTGGCAGTGCGTAGGCCATTGTGTGGCGACCCATTGAGTTCTAAGTTGTTTTCCTTGTCGTCCTGAACACGACGATATGCTCGAATTTGGATTTGGTTATTGTTTGAAAGTCGAACGGATATTGCGCCTATTATGCGATATCCGGGTTCGATAGGTTCGAACCGTTCGATCGGTCCCAATTTCAATATGTTGTTCTCTGTACCTTTAGGATCATGTAGGAACTTGTTGATTGAGAATTGGAGTCCCGGATACTCCGAGTCAATGATTCTAAGTTTAGGCGAAACGATCGCCTAAACTTCGTGCGATTGGCTTAGATCCGACCGCTCAATCGAGGTAAAACTTTTGGGACTTGTTTAGTAGACTTTGTTGGACCTACAGGAACTTTCGGATACGAAATCAAAGGTCTAGGCCCCACAGGCCTAATTGACCTAGTTGGTGGGCCTCGTTGGCCTAATCGAGATCCTTTTGGTTATGAGGTGTTGTGTTTGGGTTATATGTTTTAAATTGGTCTTTTACTTTGAGAGTTTTATTAACGGTTATGAATTATTATTCTATAGCCTTTATTTTTTCCAAGCATGATATATCTATGTTTATTTTAATATATGTGTTAAATAGATTAATAATTGGATTGTGTTGCCTTCAGAGATATTGATGTCTTTGGGAATCTTGGTTGCCTTCAAAAATATTGATGTCTACGGACATTCTGGTTGCCTTCGAAAATATTAATATCTTCAAACATCCTAGATGCCTTCGGAAATATTGATGTCTTCAAACATCATAGATGCCTTCGGAAATATTGATGTCTTCGGACATACAGTTGCCTTTTGAATGTCATCAGACATATGGTTGCCTTCGGATTATTTTGCGTTCTCAGATTGAGTATATCTCCCTAAATCCTGCGAGGGGAATTGATGGATTATTTGTGTTCTCAAGTTAAGTATATCTCCTTGAGTCCTGCAAGAGGAATTGATGAATTTGTCTACGCACGTATGACATTGCCCAATGAGTATCGGGGACGTCGGAACCATGTGGTGCGAGGATTTGCGTTCTCAAGTTTAGTATATCTCCTTGGGTTTTGCGAGGAATGAGTCTCATGTCGATCGTGAGTCCCTTGAGTTCTAGGAGGAATGCATCTCGAGCTGACCTCGTGTCCCCCGAGTTCTGCGAGGAGGTATCACACATGTGGCCACATGTGTGGTACTTGGAATTAAGAATTATGTTTGAGGTATATCTATATGGAGAATAGTGTAGTACCAACATGTGGTATAGTTAACAGGATATTCTTCGCCACCCTGCTCATATTATCTGCACAGGGTTGGCCAGGATCCCTAGCCACCTGCCCGACTTGTCTACACAAGTGGTTAGCTAGTTTCCCTTTCCCCTATTGCCTTCGGATTTGAAAGTGTTCCCATATACCCCTTGGTGGGTGATTACAGGATATATGCACTATGTGGATGATTGTAGGTATGACTTTCAGGTAAAAGGTTTGGTTATATAAGTATTTGGGTGTACAATGATATACTAATTGAACAGTTAAGTACATAATGTCATGGCATGATATTCAATTATATAGCTTGTTGAAATCAAGGTAAAGAATGATTCTAAGATTTCATCGTTAGTTTGACTTTGATTATTTTTGTACTATCTTAATTGTGATTCATGGTAGAAAGAACTATGTGTGGCTTGATCCCTCAATAAGGGTATGTAGACAACCTAGGCTAACCTAGGTGTAGCCGCAAGTTTATGATTTGTTTGTTATGTTCAGTTATGACAAGATTATTTTGCTGACTTTCGTATGTTGGTAAAGAGAGGGCTGAAGCCCATTGAAAATTTTGCTAATTGGAGTGTGGCTTATATCTTTTGTTGTGTAAGTAGATTTCTGGGTTTTGAGCCTTTTTTAGGGGAGACTTTGCTGGTTTTCAAGTAAAAGTCAAACCCTAAAGCAGTTTTTGGATTAGGGCAAGAAGGGTATTTTGGTCATTCATGTCTGACACCTACTAGGTGTTGGACACGCACAAGGTTCGACAAAGATTCCAAAGTGGAATTTGGGTCGGGTTCTTTCAAGATAGCTTGAAGCTAGGTTTGTTAAGTGTAGATTTGTGGATACTACTTCTATCAACCTAACGAACAAAAGGTGTTTGTCACAAAGTCCGCCAAATTACTTGATAGGGAATTTGCTCTAGATAGGTCAAGCGGAACAGAGATAGAAGTTAAAGAAATGTCTAATGAGCCACAAATCACCACTTAACAATCTGACAATTCAATTCTTGAACCTCAAGTAACACAAGCTCCACGTACATCTAGTAGGGTGATCCAACCACCCCAAAGTTATGGGTTGCTTCATGAAATCATTGGTGAGTTACATCTCCTTGGTGACAATGAAGAAAAGGATGATCCATTTAATTACACTGTGGCTATGTCTGACATTGACTCAAAGAAATGGCAAGAAGCCATGAAATCTGAAATGGATTCTATGTATGCCAACCAAGTCTAGACTCTAGTCGATCTGCCACAAGGCATTGTACCTAGTGGAAATAAATAGATCTTCATGAGGAAGATAGGCTCGAATGGTAAATTGGAAACCTACAAAGCTAGATTAGTAGCTAAGGGCTACAAGCAGAGAAAAGGGATAGACTATGAAGAAACCTTCTCGCCCATGGCCATGATAAAGTCCATTCGGATTTTGCTTGCAATAGCAGCACATTACGACTATGAGATTTGGCAAACGGACATCAAAATGGCTTTTCTGAATGGTTACCTTCAGGAAGAACTATATGTGGATCAACCTGAAGGGTTTGTGTCTAAAACTGAGTCTCAGAAAGTATGCAAGCTAGAACAGTCCATTTATGGACTAAAGCATCCATAAAATTCAAGAATATATATCTCTCAGAGAAGTCAGCATCCTCAAGGTAGTTTCGACAGATAACATAGCAAATCCACTAACTTAGCCAATGACTCAGCTACAATTGGATCGGCATCTCGAGAAGACGGGTATTAGATACATGGCTGATTGGCTTTAGAGTGCATGTGGGAGATTGATGGAAATATGCCCTAAAAGCCAATCATATGATGTAATCTTTTAAGGATATTTCATGCATTAGCTAGACTTATGCTTAATTCTCTTAAAGGGCAAGTTTATTGTTTATTAGTAAATGTCTCATTAACAGTTACATATGCTTAAACAATAAGTCCAAGGGATGTGAGATAAAGAGAGTAATCTAAGGAAGTTTGATTCATAAGACTTATCATGTATTATCCTCATATACTAAATGTTCCTAGTCGTAGGATTGTCAAATAGGCACTGACAATCCGGAAAGACCGGTACATGCTATGTCCTCTCGATTGGGAGGATGACTAGTCTCAAGTCATTTGTGTGGCGACACTAAGACAAGTATGTAGGTGCTCAATGGAGAATGAGTTCACAAAACATGATCAAATGAGAGTTTCTTGTATGAAAATTTCACTTATATGTCAAACAAGAAACTCCAAGTTGCAATAATGCAAATTAGTCCTTAGACTTGAGGCACCATGGTTGTCTTGTGGGAAGATTGTAGATCTTTGATGATGCTATAAAGACATATTGTAACAACCCGGTCCTAAATTAATAGTTAAATATTAAATTATTCAGGAAAAAGACAATTTTACCCCAAGAATGATTAAATAATTAAAATAAGAGGAAATACGTTTAATTGAGAAAAATAAATTGAAATAAGGAATAGGATAAAATTATTTGAATTAATTAATGTTGTTGGAAATTAAAATAGTAATTAATATTGAGGGGCAATTTGGTCAATTGTGCCCGGCACCTGCCAAGTGTCGGACATGTACAGGGTTCGACTCGGATTCCAAAGTGGAATTTGAGTCGGGTCCTGTCAACTTGGTATCAGAGCATTAGGTTATATTCCTGTAGACTCGGCACCTTGAGTGTCTTCTTGTTTTAATGAACCGCTTGACGTTTCTTTATGTTGTTTTGCCTTGTCGACATACGGGTACTAATAGTTAGGTGGGTAACCTTGAATTTTATATTTCTCTTAATCCATCTTTGACCAACTTAACTTTTCTATGCCTGAATAGGACATGATCAGTTTAAAATAGTAAATTATAGCCACAAGGGAACAAAGGCCAAGTTGTGATAAATTTCAGAATATGAGTTTTAAACCCACCATAGGAGTACGCCCCCGCCCCCCCCCCCCCCCTCCAGTTATTTTGAAACAGTTTGCCATTCATGATATGCCCCCACGAGTTTCGGGAACGCCCGAACCAAGTGGTGCGAGGATTGCGGCTTGGATTGACTTAGTGTCTCTGAGGCCTGCGAGGAATGCGGCTCGGTTGACCTGGTGTTTCCGAGACCTGCGAGGCTAGAATTGACGGAATATGATGGGGGGTACATCCGGGTGGTGAGTTTACTAAGTTAAAGGATTTTACATAAATTACAATGAATCTTTTAAACTATGAGTTTGTTTTATACGTTAGAGAGGAATACATATATTACCTTAATAACTTTCTCGTTTTTTCTACTTTCTGGTAATAAGTTAATTATAAATCTATATAAATATATATATATATATATATTTATAATTGAGTTTATATAAGTTTTGAAAGGAAGGCTAAGATGTTATCGGTAATGGTTGTTATATTTCTAATTCTATTTTAATATACATATATATGTACGAATATATTAATCTAAGCCAGCAATACATAAAGTGATCTATGAAACTAGAGGAAGTTCAGTGAGTGGACCTTTTTGTTTTATGAATGATTTATGCAATTTAATTTCATTATTTGATCTTGAATAAGTTTTATTCAAAGATTAGCTGCATAGTTTTGATATACGTTTTTAAATATTTTAATTTATATGCTGCCGGGAGGGATATCCTTAAAGGATATAGGAAAAGGAAAATCTAATGGCAGCATAGTTTTAAGTTAAACAGGAATTCGTTTATTCGTTAATCTTTTCAAAATTTTATATTTCTTTAAGCCACCTTAAGTACCCCAAATATAAATATGCTGCCTTTAGATTTAAAAGGTTACCTTCGGAATAAAATAATTGTTGCCTTCGGATATGTCAGCATGCTTGACTTTTGCCCCATGAGTCTTAGGGATACCCGGACCGTGGCAGCGAGGAATGCAGATCAGGCCGACTAAATGTCCCCTGAATCCTGCGAGGATTGCGGCTCGGGTGACTTTGTGTTTTCCGAGACCTGTGAGGACGTGATGCTACAGTGACACGAGGAATTGACGGAAACTAAAGGAATTGATGGAATAATAAATGGGTACACCAAGGTGGTAGATTAAATTTCATTTATAATGTCTTTGGCGGAAGGATGTTTGAATAAGTGCGTGAAGTGTTATTTTATCCGCGTGGGGTCCATTGCCAATACAAACAGGAGTGGACAGTATAAGTTCTCCAACAGACAAATTCACGAAACTAGATACATTTTGTGCACCCATGTACCGTGTCTATTGTGTCCAAATACGTGGCTAGCTTTTCACTTATTTTACCAAAGGCAGAGGACTTAGTAGTGGATTGATCACCTGAGAAGTTGAGTACATTGCCGAGGAGTGTTGTCTAGATGAGCATAGTAATCTCATCTATAGAGATGGGAAACCTCGTATACGTATAGACGAAACTGGATTCATATCTGAGGATTTGGCTTTACTCTGTCCCAAGAATGTACTCAAAGGAGACTAAGTCAATAAGAAATACATTGAGCCTTTGCTCTTGCGGTTCCGCCACAAAAAACAACTCAGTTTTGACCTTCAATAATTAAAGATGACATTGATTTAATAATTTCAGATGATCAAATAGTGAATTCGTTAGAGAAAATTAAAGTAAGCAAGTCACATAGGAATACATATTTTTCGAGGCATTTAATTATACTTCTATGTCATGGTGGGGTGCCGAAAGAGCACTTCAAGGAGTTACTTATGAAAGATTTGGAAAATACTCATCATACTTTCTGCAATAGGCATGCAGCTTCCTAAGTTGCTAGTAATCATGGTGAGAAGGATGGTGATCATAATCAGTAAAGGTGATCCTTTCTAGATTTCTTTTCAAAGAATTATACTGGTAACGTCGTTTGTCAATTCTAAAGAGAGAAGGAAAATATTAACAAGTCAAAGAATTATGACTTCTCTTAGTGGGAGAGGCAGAGAAATATCAAATCACAAATGGAAGCGTTCAGCTTTCAGAGGAAGATTAAGCCTTACAACAGCTATCTAAGGATACTCTTAGTTAGAGAAGGAGACTTCTCTTTTTCTGTTTGCTTGGCCAGAGCTTTTGACTTGGCTATCAACATGGTTGCGACTTCTTTTGACTCAAAAGAGTCTCTGATGCTAAAGTATCCAAAAAGTGTTGAACTATGTGGAATAACTAGAGGCAAGGGGACATATAGTACTGTTTGAGGTTCCAAATTTGGTTTCATTAGGATTTTATCAGGGAACTTGAGTCCTTAATTGCGAACAAAAGTCGGGGGTAGTATTAGAGTCCCGACATTTAAGTTTGCATATAGGTGAGATTCATGTTTTAAGGCCAGCATTTGGAATGTTTTGGAATCGGGTGAACCTCGGATTGAAGTGTCATCTCGTAGAGCTATGGGAAGCCCGAAAAGTGGAGGGTACCACTTGGGAACTCGAGGAGCTGATGCTAGCCCAACATCCTTGCCTCTTCGAGTGACAGATATGAAATTTCGAGGACGAAATTTTTCTAAGGGGGTTAGATTGTAACAACCCGGTCCTAAATTAATAGTTAAATATTAAATTATTCAGGAAAAAGACAATTTTACCCCGGGAATGATTAAATAATTAAAATAAGAGGAAATAAGTTTAATTGAGAAAAATAAATTGAAATAAGGAATAGGATAAAATTATTTGAATTAATTAATGTTGTTGGAAATTAAAATAGTAATTAATATTGAGGGGCAATTTGGTCAATTGTGCCCGGCACCTACCAAGTGTTGGACACGTATAGGGTTCGGCTTGGATTCCAAAGTGAAATTTGGGTCGGGTCCTATCACATATCCTAATCACAGACGTGGTACAAGCATAGTTGGGGTTCTCGATTAACTCATGGAGACATGTGAAGTAAAAGAAGGAGAATGCTCAGAAGATATGATTAAGCAAATCTTTGATCAAAGTATTCAGTATGACCTAGAAAGATGTTCTAGTCATACTAATACAAATCATATAAAACGTGACAATCTCATTAGGGGCTTGACATACACCATGCCCTAGTAATGAGATTAAGAGTATTGTAATAAGGAAGGACCGTATTGCATTGTAATTTCAACTAAATAGGTTCTCTGCTTATTCTACTTAGCTTGGGTATCCATGACATACTATTAGGTGTCACTCATGGATAGTGGAAGCCCTAAGGACTAATGATTCTAACTAATAGGGAAAATTAAAAGGGGTTTTAATTCACAATCAATTATGAAGAGTTCAAATTGCCCATGACCTTGCTAATTAGAACCTAATGAATTGCACACCGTTAAACTTGAGTTATTTGAGGAACCGTTATAGAGATAATGAATTGAAGAGATCAATTAAACTTAGTTAATTGGTTAAGGAAAAATTAATTATGGAATTAATTTAAACAACACGTGATGTCGAAATAGGCTTTAAACAAGAATTTTGAATCCTAGGCTCACTGGGTTTTATCCTATTGGACATGGAGACTGAGTTGTATGACAACTTAAATAAAATTGAGCCCAAGAGGCCCAATTTTAAGGGATGGACGTTCATAAGGGCTTTTGGTTGCTAGAGTCAACTTGTTGACTCAAGTAAAAGACTATCATCTTTTTGAAGCCTACGGGGTCATAAGTGAAAAACTAGAAAAAGAAAGAAAGCTATAGTCTTCCAAAAACTCTCTCTACTCTTTCATACTATCTTAGTGAGGGATTACTAGCATCATCTTCTCACTAAGCTCATCATCTTCTTCTCAAACTCTAGTTGGTGAAGAGACTTAAAGGTTACCTACTTTGGTGACTTTTTGGAGAACCTCTCAAGGTGGAGATTTTGAAGAAGCCATTCAAGTTTCAACAACTTTGGTGGAATTCAATCATAGGGTTGAAAGCACGCACCAAGGGTAACTCCTCCTTCCAATCTTCTTAGAAGTATGTTCTAAGAAAATACTACAGCTATCACGTTGCTTAAAGATTCAATGGAAAATGTTTTTGTTTTTGAACTCATAGATGCATGCTTAAGCTTTTGTTGCCATGATTTTACTTTCAACGTTGATGTTCAAATGAAACTCGTGATTTTCTAAAGGTTTCCTTTAGACAGATGAAGCGGGTGGTTGTTGAAATCATGGTCACACACCTGTATACTAAAGACAAGTACTAGCACACATTTGTATACTAAAGACAAGTATGGGCAACATCTAAAGGCTAATTGATTGAGCACATCCTCAAATGTCTTACGAAGGGTGCACATAACATGCAAGCCTACAGAATCACTAACTTATGCTCTGATACCAATTGGTAGGACTCGCCCCGAATCCTCCCTTGGAATCCATGATGGACCTTGTGCATGTCCGACACTTGGTAGGTGTCGTGCCCAAATTACCAAAATATCATTCCTCTAATCCTAAAACAACCTTAGGGTTTGACTTCTGTTGACCAGCGCGAGTTTCACGGCCTATTAGTACGGGCCAAGGGGACATGCGTCAACACTGGTCGTCCTTCTTTGGTGCGGTGCGGTTGTGCGCGGGCATACCAGCACGGTCTACTGTGCGTTTGAGGGTGATGTGGTTGGGTGAATAGATGAGTTGCGCGCCTGTTCGAGTCTGACTTCTAATCAGAGCAACTGTGGCCGAGAGAGGAACTGATCTCGGCCGTCAGGTTCACGGCCTGAGCTACAAGGCCGTTAGTGGTGATGCTGATGGTGGTTTTTAAGTGGTGCTCCGGCGCGTCGCTGGGTGGCGACGGTCGTATGATATATGAAATGGATGAAAGAGTAACAAAAATGGTGCTCCGGCGCCTTGAAAATCAAGGGTCGTATGATATATTGATGAATGAATTTTCCTACAAGCTGTCACTACTCCTAAGAAAGTTGGTAAAAGTATTGAGAATACATTGCAGGAAGATAAATAGTAGGAAGATAAATGACAGGAAGTAAATGACAGGAAAATATAATCTGCTCCGTGGGAGGCTTGTGTTTGGTGTTGAACCTCTTAAATGTAGTTGGAGCCTGGTATTTATATGGAAGGTCCTGAGAAGACAATGAGGTTGAAAATCTGCATGGTGAGGCTGATCAGAGCTAGTGGGTAGTCGAATCGACATTTGGGAATGTGAAGTAAAGTGGTGTGACCCCCATAAACCCCGATCGCCGCCGTAATGGTGGGCTCTGCGTCTCGGGCATTGGAGGAGCATTTAATGCCCTGGTCTGATGGTTGGTGACTTAATCTTGCAAGTCGTGAGGATTTCGCACCTAATCCCTGATTTTACTCGCCATATCCTGACTTCAATCACTTCCTCTCCTCTCTACACATTAAATGCCCTTACGTGATGTGAGTCTTCTGCTATATTCAGAAGCGTTACTTCATTAAATGAGGCATGGGACCTTGACCCCACGTGGCGACGCCGCTTGACTTTTCCATTTCGGCCGTGTATCTGAGGAGTTATTATTTTCTTTATCCTTGGCCAGTATCGCCGAGGCCGTGATGACCTTGCCTTACAAGCTCACCTTTGTTTTTAAAAAGAAAACGAACAACGACTCGTAACGTTCGGCCGTGGGTTGGTGCTGGGGCCGAGAAGAAGTTCCCTCGGTCGACTTTCTTGGCCGAGACTTGTTAGGCACAAACAACTTCTACCCGAAAATCGGCACAATCTTCCCTAAAATTGGTTCTGAACTCAAAATTTCCACCTGCAAAGGAAAAACCATTATATCTACCAACCATTCAGCATACACAAACTATAAACCACATCAATTAACAAAAGTTTCAATGGACCTCAGGCCCCTTTGCACGAGATAAATCACTCATCAAACCAAATCGGGTCTCAAACCCTTAGAACAACATAGACAAGTTATCAAGATCTATTTAGACAAAATTAAACATACTACTAAAAGCCTAACCTGGTGGCTACACCTAGGTCGACGCTAGGTTGTCCACGTACCCATTTCAAGGAATCAAGCCACACTTAGTTCTTAAAACAAGCTTTAGGCAAGTGGATAGGCAAATCCTGGCCGGACACCTGTATACTAAACACAGGTACATGCAAACATCTAAAGGCAACTAAGAATGGGGAAACTGGCCAACCACCAATGCAGTCAAATCGGGCAAGTGTCTGGGCAAACACCTGTATACTAAACACAGGTACATGCAAACATCTAAAGGCAACTAGGAACACGGATACTAGCCAACCACCTGTGCATCCAAATCGGGCAGGTGGGTAGAGAAATCCTCTTTAGACAACTCTACACTAAACACAACAACCTGCAAATATCGGAAGGTAACTGGGAAAGGGTGAAACTGGCCAACCACCTATGCAGACATGTCGGGCAGGTGGCTGAGGAAATCTTGGTTGGAAAACAGTGTACTAAGCACTGGAACAGGCAAACATTTCAAGGCAACTGGGAACGAGGTAACTGGCCAACCATCTGTGCAGACAAATCGAGCAAGTGGATAGGCAAATCCTAGACGACCACCTATGTAGTCAAATCAGGCAGGTGGCCAGGGAAATCATGGTCAGACACATGTGTACTAATCATAAGTGCATGCAAACATCCAAAGGCAACTAGCAAACGGGGAAACTGGCTAACCACCTAAGCAGACAAATCGGGCAGGTAGCATGGGAAATCCGGATCGGACACCTGTATACTAAACACAGGTACATGCAAACATTTGAAGGCACTTGGGGAAGGCGGAGACTGTCCAAATTAGGGGTGGGCATTGGAACCGCAAAACCGAGCCAAACCAAACCGGAAAAATCCAAAAAAAAACCGAGTTGACCAAAAAAGTCAAAAATCGAAAAAAATCCAAACCGAACCGGTTCAAACCGGTTTCGGTTCCGGTTTTCCACTTCACAGAATCGGTCCAATCCGAACCGATCCAGTATAATTAATTTTATATATTTTTATATATTTATAATATATATTTTACACATGGCTCTTTTTGATTGGTTCTATATAACGTTACAATAGGCTTGCATGCACAGGATCATCACAAAAATTATAACCCGATTAGGTTTTCATTTCTTCTTTCCTTCTCCAATTTCGTTCTCTCCTTCAGGCTTCAGCCGTCGAATCGAAACCCTTTTGACAGAGGCCCTGTGTGCGCCAAACCTATCTCAGCCATCATCTCTCTTAGCCAAAGCTCTCTCTCAGCCTTCCTCTGTCTCATCCTCTCTAACGGAGGCTCCGGTCCAATCCCCTCTTGGCAAAACCTCCTCTCAGGCAAACCTCTCTATCAACCACGTCTCTGTCAGCCAGCATCTCTCTCAACCTCCGCTTCTCTCTGAGCCGGCACCTCTCTCAGTCGCCGCCATCATCACAGGTAAGATTGTCTCTCTTTTTTTTTCTTTTTTTTTTCTTTCCCCCTTCGAATCTCTGCCTAACTCTATCTGTCAATTTTAGTTTATTTCTTCACCTAGATGGCGTGTAGTACTTAGATTTGTTACTGTCTGCTGTTTGCACAGGATTTTTTTCAAATTGATTTAGGGTTGTGGTTTCAAATTGATTTAGGATGTTTTGTTGTTGAAGGGAGGCTGGGCATACTAAGGGGCATAGGGAGGAGGGTACTGTTGGGCGTAGCCCTTAGGAGGGGGTAACCTATTCCAGTGCAATTTAAACCCACAAAAGTGAATTAAAACCCAAAATCAGAACAAAACCCATATTAAATTCTTCAAGCTTTTATATCGATCTGAACAAAATCAAGAAGAAAAAATTATTAGGAAAAGAAGATGTGAATTGCTTGCTTACCTTGAGGTGGAGGAACACCAACAGGAGGCTGTTGTTGGTTGTAATAGCTCATTCTTGGTGGTGTTCTTTATGAATTGCTGTAGTAAATTAAGCCCAAAAACTCAGAAAATATCATATCTTTTTTTTTTTTCCCTCTTCTTGTGTTCTCAGCCTTACTCTTTTCGTTATGGAAGAGTTGAGAGAATTTATTAATGAGTGGAGAGTCAGAGAGAGACAAGCTGGAGCAGGGGTTCATTTTAAATACTTTGTTTGGTCTTTTTTTTAATGAAATAAAATAAGAATAAGAAAGGCATCAAAGGATGAATGCGACATCAGAGTTGTTTTTGGTTTTTTTTTTTATTGAGGTTTGATTAAAATAAAATGGCAGCCCTAGAAATTTATCAAATTGATTCAAATTGATTTAGGTTTGATTAGTAGCAGTTCGTGCAGATTAGCAGGAAATTTCTGGAGCAGGTTACAGCTTCCAGCAACAGTTCTGCCACTTTCTGAGGTATTCTTCATCTCTCTCTCTCTCTCTCTCTCTCTCTCTCTCTCTCTCTCTCTCTCTCTCTCTCTGATTTTGATGTGTTGTCGAAAATCTACAGATTTTTTAATTGTTTTTTGTGGATATATTTCCTCTGTTTGTAATTGTTTTTATCTGCCAAATTCATACTATAATCCAATCCAGAATGCTGCAAATCATGAAAAGGAACTGTTTTTTTAAATTGAGGTTAATGCTGCCACTTGGATAATGTTTAAGTTTCTGTTTTTTTTTTAAATTGAGGTTAATGTTTTTGATTAATTAGTTGTGCTTAGTTTGTGTTAAATACGTGCTATATATGTTGGTAAAAAAAAATTAGCATGACAATGTTTAATTGGATTGTATAATGTGTTTTGTTTCTTTTAGTTGGATTATAAAAAAAATTAGCATGATAATGTTTAATTGGATTGTATAATGTGTTTTGTTTCTTTAAGTTTCTTTTATTTATTATTTTTATGTCTTTGTATAATGTGTAGCATGATAATCTTTAAGTTTCTTCCACCATTATCTCATTCCGGCCCAAGAGATGGAGTTCTATGAATCGATTCAATTAGGTATGTCTTTGTAATTTTATGTGCTTTATTAATGTATTATATAATATGTATGTTTGACTAATGTTTTAATGGGTTTATGTTTTTTTATGTAGATATTATGAGTTCATCCACACCTACCAAGTGTGCTCATTGCTCAAGCTACTTTTCAATGTTAAGGAGGAATTTAATGAAGTTGGATTGAATTTGAGTTGTAACATATATTTGGATTGAATTTGGGTTGTATTTGGCTTGTAATTTATTTTAGAATTTATTTTGCTGAAGTTTGATTGAATTTGGGTTGTAATTTTTATGTTGTTGAAGTTAGATTGTATTTTTGTTGAAGTTGGATTCATTTTGATGTGTTGAAAGCTTGATGGAAGCTCAAATTTTTGGTATTTTAGTATATAAATGCATTTTGGGCAGGTCTGGAAAAAATGTTAAAAATAAAATTTTAGGCCCAGCAAAAACCGGGACCGTAGGAACCGAACCGAAACTGGACAGGTCCGGGTTGGTTCGGATTTCTGTTTGGATTTTTGGTAGAACCGGTCCAAACCGAACCGATTTGTAACTTCGGTTCAGGTTCCAATTTTTAGTGAAAACCGGTCCAAACTGGACCGTGCCCACGCCTAGTCCAAATACCTGTGCAGAAAAATCGGGCAAGTGACTGGGGAAATCCAGGTCAGACACTTGTATATTAAAAACATGTATAGGGAAACTTTTTAAGGCAATGGGGGAAGGTTAAACTGGCCTATCACATGTGCAGACAAATTGGGCAGGTGGATAGGCAAATCCTGGCCGGACACCTGTATACTAAACACATGTACATGCAAAGATTTGAAGCCAACTAGGAATAAGGAAACTGGCCAACCACCTATGCAAACAAATCGGGCAGGTGGGTAGGGAAATCGTCTTCAGACAGCTCTACACTAAACATAACTATCTGCAAACATCGGAAGGTAACTAGGAAAGGGTGAAACTGGCCAACCACCTATGCAGGCATGTCGGGTAAGTGGCTGAGGAAATCTTGGTCAAACAATTGTATACTAAGCATTGATACATGCAAACATCTAAGGGTAACTGGGAACGGGGAAATTGGCCAACCACCTGTGCAGAAAAATCAGGTAGGTGGGTAGGCAAATCCTCGTCAGACAGCTCTACACTAAACACCACTACCTGCAAACATCGGAAGGTAACTGGCGAACGGTGAAACTGGCTAACCACCTAGGCAGACAAATCGAGCATGTGGTTTTGGGAAGTCCTTGTCAGCCACCTGTATACTAAACACAGGTACATGCAAACATTTGAAGGCAAATGAGGAAGGGGGAAACTGTCCAACCAAAGATGCAGACAAATCGGGTAGGTGACTAGGGAAATCCAAGTCAGACACATGTATACTAAAAACATGTATATGCAAACATTGGAAGGCAATAGGAGAAAGGGAAACTAGCCAACCACCGTGACAGACAAATCAGGGAGGTGGGTAGGGCAATCCTCGTCAGACAACTCCACACTAAACACAGCTACCTGTAAACATCGTAAGCTAACTAGGGAAGAGGGAAACTGGCCAACCACCTGTGCAGACACGTCGGGCAGGTGGCTGAGTAAATCTTGGTCGGACAACTGTGTACTAAGCACAGTTACAAGCAAACATCTAAAGGCAACCGGAACGGGAAAACTGGCCAACCACCTGTACGAACAAATCGAGAAAGTGGATAGGCAAATCCAAGTCGACCACCTGTGCAGTCAAATCGGGTAGGTGGCTAGGGAAATCCTAGTTGGCCACCTGTATACTAAACACAGGTACATACAAACATTTGAAGGCAATCGGGGAAGGGGGAAATTGCCCAACCATCTGTGCAGACAAATCGGGCAGGAGACTAAGGAAATCCAGGTCCGATACCTGTGTACTAAAAATATGTATAGGCAAGTATTTGAAGGCAATTGGGGAAGGGAAAACTGGCCAACCACATGTGCAGACAAATCGGGCAAGTGGGCATTGCAATCCTCATCAGACAGCTTTACACAAACACAGCTAACTGCAAAACACATGTGCAGACATATCGGGCAGGTGGCTGAGGCAATCTTGGTCAGACAATTGTGTACTAAACACAGGTACATGCAAACATCTAAAGGCAACAGGGAACGGGAAGCTGGCCAACAACTTGTGCAGACAAATTGGACATCGAAACGTAACAAGAGAAGGAGAAAACTAGCCAACCACCTGTGTAGACTTGTCAGGCAGGTGGCTGTGGAAATCTTGGTCGAAGAACTATATACTAAGCACATGTACATGCAAACATCTACAGGCAATTAGGAACAGGGACACTGGTCAACCACATGTGTAGACAAATCGCGCAGGTGGGTAGGGAAATCCTCGCCAAACAAGTCTACATTAAACACAACTACTTGCAAACTTCGGAAGGTAACGGGAGAAAGTGGAAACTGGCCAACCACCTAAGTGGACAAATTAAGCAGGTGGGTAGGGAAATCCTCGTCAGACAGCTATACATTAAACACAACTACCTGAAAACATTAGAAGGTGAAAGAGGAAGGGGGAAACAGGTCAACCACCTGTGTAGACATGTCGGGCAGGTAGCTGAAGAAACCTTGGTTGAAGAATATCTACTAAGCTCATGTACATGCAAACATCAAAAGGCAACTAGGAACCGGGAAACTTGCCAACCACCTATGCAGCAAAATCGAGCAGGTGGGTAAGGAAATCCTCATCAGACAGCTCTACATTAAACACAACTATCTGCAAACATCGGAATGTAACATCGGAAGGGTGAAACTGGCAAAACACCTGTGTAAACATGTCTGGCAGGTGGTTGAGGAAATCTTGGTCGAAGAACTATCTGCTAAACACATGTACATGTAAACATCTAAAGGCAACTAGGAACTGGGAAATTGGCCAACCACCTATGTAGATAAATCGGGCAGGTGGGTAGGGAAATCATCGTTAGACATCTCTACATTAAACACAACTATCTGCAAACATCGAAAGATAATAGAGGAAGGGGGAAACTAGCCAACCACCTGTGTAGACATGTCGAGCAAGTGGCTGAGAAAATCTTGGTCGAAGAATTATCTACTAAGTACGTGTACATGCCAACATCTAAAGGCAACAAGGAAAAGGGAAACTGGCCAACCACTAGTCTAGAAAAATCGGGCAGGTATACATTAGACACAACTACCTGCAAACTTCGGAAGGTAACAGAGGAAGGGGAAAACTGGCCAACAACTTGTGTAGACATGTCGGGCAGGTGGCTGAGGAAATATTGGTCCAAAAACAATCTATTAAGCACATGTACATACAAACTTCGAAAGGCCACTGGAAACAAGGAAACTGGACAACCACCTGTGTAAACAAATCAGGCATGTAGTTAGGGAAATCCTCGTCAGACAGCTCTACATTAAACACTACTACCTGAAAATATCGGAAGGTGAAAGAGGAAAAGGGAAACTGGGCAACCACCTGTGTAGACATGTCGAGCAGGTGGCTGAGGAAACCTTGGTTGAAGAACTATCTACTAAGGACATGTACATGCAAACATCTAAAGGCAACTGAGAAGGGGGAAACTGGCCAACAACCTGTGCAGACAAATCGGACAGGTGGGTAGATAATTCCTGGCTGGACAGACGCAAACAGAACACAGGTACATACGATCATTTAAAGGCAACTAGGAACATGGAAATTGGCCAGCCACCTGTGCAGACAAATCAGGCAAGCGGATAAGAAAATCCTCGTCAAACAGCACTACACAAAACACAACTACCTGTAAACAACGGAACGTATCTAGAGAAGGAGAAAACTGGCCAACCACCTGTGTAGACTTCTCGGGCAGGTGGCTGTGGAAATCTTGGTTGAAGAACTACCTACTAAGCACATGTATATGCACACATCTAAGGGCAACTAGGAACAGGGAAACTAGTTAACCACATGTGTAGACAAATCGAGCAGGTGGGTAGGGAAATCCTCGTCAGACAGCTCTAAATTAAACACAACTACCTGAAAACATCGGAAGGTAACGGAAAAAAGTGGAAACTGGCCCACCACCTGTGTAGACAAATCGGGCAGGTGGGTAGGGAAATCCTCGTCAGACAGCTGTACATTAAACACAACTACCTGAAAACATCGGAACGTGAAAGAGGAAGGGGGAAACAGGTCAACCCATTGTGTAGACATGTCGGGCAGGTGGCTGAAGAAACCTTGGTTGAAGAACTATCTACAAAGCACATGTACAAGCAAACATCTAAAGACAACTAGGAACCGGGAAACTGGCCAACTACCTATGCAGTAAAATCGAGCAGGTGGATAAGGAAATCCTCGTCAGACAGCTCTACATTAAATACAACTATCTTTAAACATCGGAATGTAACAGAGGAAGGGGGAAACTGGCCAAACACCTGTGTAAACATGTCGGGCAGGTGGTTGAGGAAATCTTGGTCTATCTACTAAGCACATGTACATGCAAACATCTAAAGGCAACAAGGAATTGGGAAACTAGCCAACCACCTATGTAGACAAATCGGGCAGGCAGGTAAGGAAATCCTCGTCACACAGCTCTACATTAAATACAAATACCTGAAAACATTGGAAGGTAAAAGAGGAAGAGGGAAATCCTCGCCAGCCAGCTCTACATTAAACACAACAGTCGGCAAACAACGGAAGGTAACAGAGGAAGGGGGAAACTTGCCAACCACCTGTGTAGACTAATCGGGCAGGTGGGTTGGGAAATCCTCGTCAGACAGCTCTACATTAAATAAAACTACCTGAAAGCATCGGAAGGTGAAAGAGGAAGGGGGAAACTATCCAACCATAAGTGCAGACAAGTCGGGCGAGTGGCTGGGAAAACCTTGGTTGAAGAACTATCTACTAAGCAAATGTACATGCAAACATCTAAAGGAAACTAGGAACCGGGAAACCGGCCAACCACCTGTGTAGACAAATCGGGCAAGTGGGTTGGGAAATCCTCGTCAAACAGCTCTACATTAAACACAATTACCTACAAAAATCGGTTGGTAACAGAGGATGGGGGAAACTGGCCAACCACCTGTGTAGACATGTCGGGAAGGTGGCTAAGGAAACCTTGGTTGAAGAACTAACTACTAAGAACATGTACATGCAAACATCTAAAGGCAACTAAGAATGGGGAAACTGCCCAACCACCTGTGTAGACAAATCGGGTAGGTGGGTAAGTAAATCCTCATCAGACAGCTCTACATTAAATACAACTACCTGAAAACACCAGAAGGTGAAAGAGGAAGGGGGAAACTAGCCAACCACCTGTGTAGACATGTCGGGCAGGTGGCTGAGGACACCTTGGTTGAAGAACTATATACTAAGTACGTGTACATGCAAACATCTAAAGGCCACTACGAACAGGGAAACTAGTCAACCACCTGTGGAGACAAATCGGGCAGGTGGGTAAGGAAATCCTCGTCATACAGCTCTACATTAAACACAACTATCTGCGAACATCGAAAGGTAACAGAGGAAGGGGGAAACTAGCCAACCACCTGTGTAGACATGTCAGGCAGGTGGCTGAGGAAATCTTGGTTGAAGAACTATTTACTAAGCACGTGTACATGCAAACATCTAAAGGCCACTAGGAACAGGGAAATTGGTCAACCACCTGTGTGGACAAATCGGGCAGGTGGGTTGGGAAACCCTCGTCATACAGCTCTACATTAAATACAGCTACCTGAAAACATCGAGAGGTGAAAGAGGAAAGGGGAAACTAGACAACCACCTGTGTAGACATGTCAAGCAGGTGGCTGAGGAAACCTTGGTTGAAGAACTATCTACTAAGCACATGTACATGCAAACATCTAAAGGCAACTAGGAAGCGGGAAACTGGCCAAGCACCTGTGTAGACAGATTGGGCAAGTGGGTTGGGAAATCCTCATCAGACGCCTCTGTATTAAACACAAAAACCTGCAAACAACGGAAGGCAACAGAGGAAAGTGAAAATTGTCAACCACATGTGTAGATATGTCGGGCAAGTGGCTGAGGAAATCTTGGTTGAAGAACTATCCACTAAGCACATGAACATGCAAACATCTAAAGGAAACTAGGAACCGGGAAACTGGCCATGCACCTGTGTAGACAAATCGGGCAAGTGGGTTCAGAAATACTCGTCAGACGCCTCTGCATTAAACAAAACTACATGCAAACATCGGAAGGTAACAGAGGAAGGGGAAAATTGTCAACCACTTGTTTAGACATGTCGGGCAAGTGGATGAGGAAATCTTAGTCGAAGAACTATCCAATAAGCACATGAACATGCAAAAAACAAAAGGCAACTAGGAACAGCCAAACTGGCCAACCACCTGTGTACACAAATCGTGCATTTGGGTATGGAAATCCTCGTCAAACAACTCTACATTAAACACAATTACCTACAAAAGTCGATAGGTAACAGAGGAAGGGGGAAACTGGCCAACCACCTGTGTAGACAAGTCGGGCAGGTGGCTGGGGAAACTTTGGTTGAAGAACTATCTACTAAGCACATGTACATGCAAACATCTAATGGCAACTAAGAATCGGGAAACTGGCCAACGACCTGTGTTGACAAATCGGGCAGGTGGGTAGGGAAATCCTCGTCATGCAGCTCTACATTAAATACAACTACCTGAAAACATCGGAAGGTGAAAGAGGAAGGGGGAAACTAGCCAACCACTTGGTTGAAGAACTATCTTCTAAGCACATGTACATGCAAACATCTAAAGACAACCAGGAACAGGGAAACTTGCCAACCACATGTGTAAACAAATCGGCCAGGTGGGTAGGGAAATCCTCGTCAGACAGCTCTACATTAAAAACAACTGTCTGCAAACATCGGAAGGTAACAGAGGAAGGAGGAAACTGGCCAACCAGCTGTGTTGACATGTCAGGCAGGTGGTTGGAGAAATCTTGGTCGAAGAATTATCTACTAAGCACATGTACATGCAAACATCTAAAGGAAACTAGGAACAGGGAAACTGGCCAACCACCTGTGTAGACTAATCGGGCAGGTGGGTAGGGAAATCCTCGTCAGACAGCTCTAAGTTAAATACAACTACCTGAAAGCAACGAAAGGAGAAAGAGGAAGGGGGAATCTATCCAACCACATGTGTAGACATGTCGGGCAGGTGGCTGGGGAAACCTTGGTTGAAGAACTATCTACTAAGCACATGTACATGCAAACATCTAAGGGCAACTAGGAACCGGGAAACTGGCCAACCACCTGTGTAGACAAATCGGGCAAGTGGGTTGGGAAATCCTCGTCAGACAGCTCTACGTAAAACACAATTACCTACAAAAATCGGTTGGTAACAGAGGATGGGGAAAACTAGCCAACCACCTGTGTTGACATGTCAGGCAGGTGGTTGGAGAAATCTTGGTCGAAGAACTATCTACTAAGCACATGTACATGCAAACATCTAAAGGCCACTAGAAAAGGGAAACTGGCAAACCACCTGTGTGGACTAATCGGGCTGGAGGGTAGGGAAGTCCTCGTCAGACAGCTCTACATTAAATACAACCACCTGAACGCATCGGAAGGAGAAAGAGGAAGGGGGAAACTATCCAACCACATGTGTAGACACGTCGGGCAGGGTGGCTGGGGAAACCTTGGTTGAAGAACTATCTACTAGGCACATGTACATGCAAACATCTAAAGGCAACTAGGAACCAAGAAACTGGCCAACCACCTGTGTAGACAAATTGGGCAAGTGGGCTTGGAAATCCTCGTCAGACAGCACTACGTTAAATACAATTACCTACAAAAATCGGTTGGTAACAGAGGATGGGAGAAATTGGCCAACCACCTGTGTAGACATGTCGGGCAGGTTGTTGAGGAAACCTTGGTTGAAGCACTATCTACTAATAACATGTACATGCAAACATCAAAACGCAACTAAGAATCGGGCAACCACCTGTGTAGACATGTCGGGCAGGTGGTTGGGGAAATCTTGGTCGAAGAACTATCTACTCAGCAAGGAAACTGGTCAACCACCTGTGTGGACAAATCGGGACGGTGGGTTGGGAAATCCTCGTCATACAGTTCTACATTGAATACAACTACCTGGAAACATCGAATGGTGAAAGAGGAATGGGGAAACTAGCCAACCACCTGTGTAGACATGTCGGGCAGGTGGCTGAGGACACCTTGGTTGAAGAACTATCTACTAAGCACAAGTACATGCAAACATCTAAAGACAACCAGGAACTGGGAAACTTGCCAACTACATGTGTAAACAAATCGGGCAGGTGGGTAGGGAAATCCTCGTCAGACAGCTCTACATTAAACACAACTGTCGGCAAACATCGGAAGGTAACAGAGGAAGGGGGAAACTGGCCAACCACCTGTGTTGACATGTTGGGCAGGTGGTTGGAGAAATCTTGGTCAAAGAACTATCTACTAAGCACATGTACATGCAAACATCTAAAGGCAACTGGGAACCGGGAAACTGGCCAACCACCTTTGTTGACAAATCGGGCAAGTGGGTTGAGAAATCCGCGTCAGACGCCTCTGCATTAAACATAACAACCTGCAAACATCGGAATGTAAAAGAGGAAGGGAAATCCTCGTCAGACAGCTCTACATTAATTACAACTACCTGAAAACATCGGAAGGTGAAAGAGGAAATGGGAAACTACCCAACCCCCTGTGTAGACATGTCGGGCAGGTGACTAAGGAAACCTTGGCTGAAGAACTATCTACTATGCGCATGTACATGCAAAAATCTAAAGGCAACCAGGAACAGCGAAACTTGCCAACCACATGCGTAAAGAAATCGGGCAGGTGGATAGGGAAATCCTTGTCAGACAGCTCTACATTAAACACAATTACCTGCAAAAATTGGTAGGAAACAGAGGAAGGGGGAAACTGGCTAACCACCTGTGTAGACATGTCGAGCAGGTGGCGGAGGAAACCTTGGTTGAAGAACTATCAACTAAGCACACGTACATGCAAACATCTAAAGGCAACTAAGAATCGGGAAACCGTCCAACCACCTGTGTATACAAATCAGGTAGGCGGGTAGGAAAATCCTCATCAGACAGCTCTACATTAAATATAACTACCTGAAAACATCGGAAAGTGAAAGAGAGGCGGAAAATTTGCCAACCACCTGGGTAGACATGTCGAGCAGGTGGCTGAGGAAACCTTGGTTGATGAACTATCTACTAAGCACATGAACATGCAAACATCAAAAGGCAACCAGGAACAAGGAAACTTGCCAACAAAATGTGTAAACAAATCAGGCATGTGGGTAGGAAAATCCTCTTCAGACAGCTCTACATTAAACACAATTGTCTGGAAACATCGGAAGGTAACAGAGGTAGGGGGAAACTAGCATACCACCTATGTTGACATGTCGGGCAGGTGGTTGGGGAAATCTTGGTCAAAGAACTATCTACTAAGCACATGTACATGCAAACATCTAAAGGCCACTAGCAACAGGGAAACTGGCCAACCACCGGTGTAGACCAATCGAGGCAGGTGGGTAGGGAAATGCTCGTCAGAATGCTCTACAATAAATACAACTACCCGAAAACATCGGAAGGTGAAAGAGGAAGGGGGAAACTAGCCAACCACCTGTGTAGACATGTCGGGCAAGTGGCTGAGGACACCTTTATTGAAGAACTATATCCTAAGCACATGTACATGCAAACATCTAAAGGCCACTAGGAATAGGGAAACTGGTCAACCACCTGTGTAGACAAATCGGGCAAGTGGGTTGGGAAATCCTCGTCAGACCCCTCTGCAATAAACATAACTACCTGCAAACATCATAATGTAATGCAGAAAGTGGAAAATTGGCCAACCACCTGGGTAGACAAATCGGGCAGGTGGGTAGGGAAATCCTCGTCAGACAGCTCTACATTAAATACAACTACCTGAAAACATTGGAAGGTGAAAGAGGAAGAGGGAAACTAGCCAACCACTTGTGTAGACATGTCGGGCAGGTTGCTGAGGAAATCTTGGTTGAAGAATTATCTGTTGAGCACATGTACATGCAAACATCTAAAGGCAACAAGGAACAGGAAACTTGCCAACCACATGTGAAAACACATCGGGCAGGTGGGAAGGGAAATCCTCATCAGACAGCTCTACATTAAACACAACTGTATGCAAACATCGGAAGGTAACAGAGGAAGGGGGAAACTGGCCAACCACCTGTGTAGACAAATCGGGCAAGTGGGTTGGGAAATCCTTGTCAGATAGCTCTACATTAAACACAATTACCTGCAAACATCGGAAGGTATCAGAGGAAGGGGGAAACTGGCCAACTACCTGTGAAGACATGTCGGTCAGGTGGTTGGGGAAATCCTGGTCGAAGAACTATATACTAAGCACATGTACATGCAAACATCTAAAGGCCACTAGGAACAGGGAAACTGCTCAACCACCTGTGTAGACAAATCGGGCAAGTGGGTTGGTAAATCTTCGTCAGACGCCTCTGCATTAAACATAACGACCTGCAAAGATAAGTATGTAACAAAGGAATGGGAAAATTGACCAACCACCTGTGTAGACAAATCGGGCAGGTGGGTAGTTGAATCCCAGTCAGACAGCTCTACATTAAACACAACTATCTGCAAACTTGGGAAGGTAACAGAGGAAGGGGGAAACTGGCCAACCACCTGTGTAGTCATGTCGGGCAGGTGGCTGAGCAAACCTTGGTTGAAGAACTATCTACTAAGCACATGTACATGCAAACATCTAAAGGCAACCAGGAGCCGGGAAACTGGCCGACCACCTGTGTACGCAAAACGGGCAAGTGGGTTGGGAAATCCTCGTCAAACACCTCGTCATTAAACATAAATACCTGCAAACATCGGAATGTAACAGAGGAAGGGAAAATTTGGCCAACCACCTATGTAGACATGTCAAGCATGTGGTTGAGGAAACATTAGTAGAAGAACAATCTACTAAGCACATGTACATGCAAACATCAAAAGCCAACCAGGAAAAGGGAAACTTGCCAACCAATTGTGTAAACAAATCAGGCAGGTGGGTAGGGAAATCCTCGTTAGACAGCTGTACATTAAACACAACTGTCCGCAAACGTCGGAAGGTAACAGAGGAAGGGGGAAACTGGCCAACCACCTGTGTAGACATGCCGGGCAGGTGGTTGGGGAAATCTTGGTCGAAGAACTATCTACTAAAAATATGTACAGGCAAACACCTAAAGGCCACTAGCAACGGGGAAACTGGCCAACCACCTGTGTAGACAAATGGGGCAGGTGGGTAGGGAAATCCTCGTCATACAGCTCTACATTCAATACAACTACCTGAAAAAATCGGAAGGTGAAATGGGAAGGGAGAAACTAGCCAACCACCTGTGTAGACATGTCGGGCAGGTGGCCGAGGAAAACTTGATTGAAGAATAATCTACTCAGCACTTGTACATGCAAACATCTTAAGGCAACAAGGAACAAGGAAACTTGGCAACCACCTGTATAGACAAATCGGGCAAGTGGGTTGGGAAATCCTCGTCAGACAGCTCTACATTAAACACAACTGTCTGCAAACATCGGAAGGTAACAGAGGAAGGGGGAAACCGGCCAACCACCTACGTTGACAAGTCGGGCAAGTGGCTGTGGAAATTTTGGTCGAAGAACTATCTGTTAAGCACATGTACATCCAAACATCTAAAGGCCACTAGGAACAGGGAAACTGCTCAACCACCTGTGTAGACCAATCGAACAGGTGGGTAGGGAAATCCTCGTCATACAGCTCTACGTTAAATACAACTACTTGAAAACAACGGATGGTGAAAGAGGAAGGGGGAAACTAGCCAACCACCTGTGTAGACACATCGGGCAAGTGGCTGAGGAAACCTTGGATGAAGAACTATCTAATAAGTACGTGTACATGCAAACATCTAAAGGCAACGAAGAATCTGGAAACTGGCCAACCACCTGTGTAGACATGTCGGGTAGGTAGCTGAAGAAACCTTGGTTAAAGAACTATCTACTAAGCACATGTACAGGCAAACATCTGAAGGAAAAAGAATCGGGAAACTGGCCAACCACCTGTGTACACAAATCGGGCAGGTAGGTAGGCAAATCCTCGTCATACAGCCCTACGTTAAATTCAACAACCTGAAAACAACGGAAGGTGAAAGAGGAAGTTGGAAACTTGCCAACCACCTGTGTATTCATGTCGGGAAGGTGGCTGAGGAAACCTTGGTTGAAGAACTATCTACTAAGCACATGTACATGCAAACATCTGAAGGCAACTAGAAACCAGGAAACTGGATAACCACCTGTGTAGACAAATCGGGCAAGTGGGTTGGGAAATCCCCGTCAGACACCTCTGCATTAAACATAACTATCTGCAAACATCGGAAGGTAACAGAGGAAGTGGAAAATTGGCCAACCACCTGTGTAGACATGTCGGGCAAGGGGCTGAGGAAATCTTGGTCGAAGAATTATCCACTAAGCACATGTACATGCAAAGATCTAAAGGCAACTACGAACCGCGAAACTGGCCAACCACCTGTGTAGAGAAATCATGCTAGTGGGTAGGGAAATCCTCGTCAGACAGCTCTACATTAAATACAACTAGCTGAAAGCCTCGGAAGATGAAAGAGGAAGGGGGAAACTAGCCAACCACCTTTGCAGACAAATCGGGCTAGTGGGTAGGGAAATCCTCATCATACAGCTCATCATTAAATACAACTACCTGAAAATAACGGAAGGTGAAAGAGGAAGGGGGAAACTAGCCAACCACCTGTGTAGACATGTCGAGCAGGTGGCTGAGGAAACCTTGGTTTATGAACTGTCTACAAACCAATTTTACATGCAAACAACTAAAGGCAACAAAGAATCGGGAAACTGGAAAACCACCTGTGTAGACATGTCCGGCAAGTAGCCAAGGAAACCTTGGTTGAAGAACTATCTACTAAGCACATGTACATGCAAACATCTAAAGGGAACTAAGAATCGGGAAACTGGCCAACCACCTGTGTAGACAAATCAGGCAGGTGATTAGGGAAATCCTCCTCTGACAGCTCTACATTAAATGCAACTACCTGAAAACATCGGAAGGTGAAATAGGAAGGGGGAAACTAGCCAACCACCTATGTAGATATGTCGGGCAGGTGGCTGAGGAAACCTTGGTTGAAGAACTATCTAGTAAGCACATGTACATGCAAACATCTAAAGGCAACCAGGAACAGGGAAACTTGCCAACCACCTGTGTAAACAAATCGGGTAGGCGTGTAGGGAAATCCAGAAACTGGCTAACCACCTATGCAGACATCTAAAGGCAACTAAGAATCCAGAAACTGGCTAACCACCTATGCAGACATGTCGGGCATGTAGCTGAGGAAGCCTTGGTTGAAGAACTTTCCACTAAGCACATGTACATGCAAATATCTAAAGGCAACTAAGATTCGGGAAACCAGCCAACCACCTGTGCAGACAAATAGGGCTGGTAGGTAGGGAAATCCTCGTCGGACAGCTCTAAATTAAGTACTTCTACCTGAAAAACTCGGAAGGTGAAAGAGGAAGGGGGAAACTAGCCAACCACCTGTGTAGGCTTGTCGAGCAGGTGGCTGAGGAAACCTTGGTTGAAGAACTATCTGCTAAGCACATGTACATGCAAACATCTAAAGGCAACGAGGAACAGGGTAATTCTCATCAGACAGCTCTACATTAAACACATCTGTCTGCGAACATCGGAAGGTAACAGAGGAAGGGGGGAACTCACCAACCACCTATGTTGACATGTCGGGCCGGTGGTTGGGGAAATCTTGGTCGATGAACTATCTACTAAGCACATGTACACGCAAACATATAAAGGCCACAGGGAATAGGTAAACTCGCAACCACCTGTGCAGACAAATCAGGCAGGTGGGTAGGGAAATCCTCGTCAGACAGCTCTACATTAAATACAACTACCTGAAAACATCGGAAGGTGAAAGAGAAAAGGGGCTGAGAAAACCTTGGTTGAAGAACTATCTACTAAGCACATGTACATGCAAAAATCTAAAGGCAACTAGGAACCGGGAAACTGGCCAACCACCTGTGTAGACAAATCGGGCAAGTGGGTTGGGTAATCCTCGTCAGACAGCACTGCATTAAACCCAATTAACTGCAAACATCAGAAGGTAACAGACGAAGGGGGAAACTGACCATCCACCGGTGTAGACATGTCGGGCAGGTGGTTGGGGTAATATTGGTCGAAGAACTATCCACAAAGCACATGTACATACAAAAATCTAAAGGCCACTAGGAACAGGGAAACTTGCTAACCACCTGTATAGACAAATCGGGTAGGTTGGTGGGGAAATCCTCGTCAGACAGATCTACATTAAATCCAACTTCATGAAAACATCAAAAGCTGAAGGAGGAAGGGGGAAACTAGCCAACCACCAGTGTAGACACGTCAGGCAGGTGGCTGAGGAAACCTTGGTTGAAGAACTATCTACTAAGCACATGTACATGCAAACATCTAAAGGCAACTAGGAACCGGGAAACTTGCCACCGCTTGTGTAGACAAATTGGGCAAGTGGGTTGGGTAATCCTCGTCAAACAGCTGTAAATTAAACACAATTACCTGCAAACTTCGGAAGGTAATACAGGAATGGGAAAACAGGCCAACCACCTGTGTAGACATGTCGGGCAGGTGGCTGAGTAAACCTTCGTTGAAGAACTATCTACTTAGCACACGTACATGCAAACATCTAAAGGCAACAAGGAACAGGGAAACTTGCCAACCCCCTATGTAGACACATCGGGCAGGTGGGTAGGGAAATCCTCAACATGCAGCTCTACATTAAATACAACTACCTGAAAACATCGGAAGGTGAAAGAGGAAGGGGGAAACAAGCCAACGACCTGTGTAGACATGTCGGGCAGGTGGCTGAGGAAATCTTGGTTGAAGAATTATCTGCTGAGCACATGTACATGCAAACATCTAAAGGCAACGAGGAACAGGAAACTTGCCAACCACATGTGAAAACACATCGAGCAGGTGGGAAGGGAAATCCTCGTCTGACAGCTCTACATTAAACACATCTGTCTGCGAACATCGGAAGGTAACAGAGGAAGGGGTGAACTGGCCAACCACCTGTGTTGACATGTCGGGCAGGTGGTTGGGGAAATCTTGGTCGAAGAACTATCTACTAAGCACATGTGCATGCCAACATTTAAAGGCCACTACGAACAGGGAAACTGGTCAACCACCTGTGTAGACAAATCGGGCAGGTGGGTAGGGAAATCCTCGTCATGCAGCTCTACATTAAATACAACTACCTAAAAACATCGGAAGGTGAAAGAGGAAGGGGGAATAAAGCCAACCACCTGTGTAGACATGTCGGGAAGGTGGCTGAGTAAACCGTGGTTGAAGAACTATCTACTAAGCACATGTACATGCAAACATCTAAAGGCAACCAGGAACAGGGAAACTTGCCAACCCACTGTGTAGACAAATCGGGCACGTGGGTAGGGAAATCCTCGTCAGACAGCTCTACATCAAATACAACTACCGGAAAACATTGGAAGGTGAAAGAGGAAGAGGGAAACTAGCCAACCACCTGTGTAGACATGTCGGACAGGTGGCTGAGGAAATCTTGGTTGAAGAGTTATCTACTGAGCACATGTACATGCAAACATCTAAAGGCAACGAGGAACAGGGAACTTGCCAACCACATGTGAAAACACATCGGGCAGGTGGGAAGGGAAATCCTCGTCAGACAGCTCTACATTAAACACATCTGTCTGCGAACATCGGAAGGTAATAGAGGAAGGGGGGAACTGGCCAACCACCTGTGTTGACATGTCGGGCAGGTGGTTGGGGAAGTCTTGGTCAAAGAACTATCTACTAAGCACATGTACATGCAAACATGTAAAGGCCACTACGAACAGGGAAACTGGTCAACCACCTGTGTAGACAAATTGGGCATGTGGGTAGGAAAATCCTCGTCATGCAGCTCTACATTAAATACAACTACCTGAAAACATCGAAAGGTGAAAGAGGAAGGGGGAAACAAGCCAACCACCGGTGTAGACATGTCGGGCAGGTGGCTGAGTAAACCTTGGTTGAAGAACTATCTACTAAGCACATATACATGCAAACATCTAAAGGCAACCAGAAACAGGGAAACATGCCAACCCCCTGTGTAGACAAATCGGGCAGGTGGGTAGGGAAATCCTCGTCAGACAGCTCTACATTAAATACAACTACCTGAAAACATTGGATGGTGAAAGAGGAAGAGGGAAACTAGCCAAGCACCTGTGTAGACATGTCGGCCAGGTGGCTGAGGAAATCTTGGTTGAAGAATTATCTGCTGAGCACATGTACATGCAAACATCTAAAGGCAACGAGGAACAGGAAACTTGCCAACCACATGTGAAAACACATCGGGCAGGTGGGAAGGGAAATCCTCGTCAGACAGCTCTACATTAAACACATCTGCCTGCGAACATCGGAAGGTAACAGAAGAAGGGGGAACTGGCCAACCACCTGTGTAGACATGTCGGGCAGGTGGTTGGGGAAATCTTGGTCGAAGAACTATCTACTAAGCACATGTACATGCAAACATCTAAAGGCCACTACGAACAGGAAAACTGGTCAACCACCTGTGTAGACAAATCGGGCAGGTGGGTAGGGAAATCCTCGTCATGCAGCTCTACATTAAATACAAATGCCTGAAAACCTCGGAAGGTGAAAGAGGAAGGGGGAAACAAGCCAACCACCTTTGTAGACATGTCGGGAAGGTGGCTGAGCAAACGTTGGTTGAAGAACAATCTACTAAGCACATGTACATGCGAACATCTATAGGTAACAAGGAACAGGGAAACTTGCCAACCCCATATGTAGACAAATCGGGCAGGTGGGTAGGGAAATCCTCGTCAGACAGCTCTACATTAAACACATCTGTCTGCGAACATCGGAAGGTAACAGAGGAAGGGGGGAACTGGCCAACCACCTGTGTTGACATGTCAGGCAGGTGGTTGGGGAAATCTTGGTCGAAGAACTATCTACTAAGCACATTTACATGCAAACATCTAAAGGCCACTACGAACAGGGAAACTGGGCAACCACCTATGTAGACAAATCAGGCAGGTGGGTAGGGAAATCCTCGTCATGCAGCTCTACATTAAATACAACTACATGAAAACATCGAAAGGTGAAAGAGGAAGGGGGAAACAAGCCAACCACCTGTGTAGACATGTCGGGCGCGGGGTTGAGTAAACCTTGGTTGAAGAACTATCTACTAAGCACATGTACATGCAAACATCTAAAGGCAACCAGGAACAGGGAAACTTGCCAACCCCCTGTGTTGACAAATCGGGCAGGTGGGTAGGGAAATCCTCGTCAGACAGCTCTACATTAAATACAACTACCTGAAAACATTGGAAGGTGAAAGAGGAAGAGGGAAACTAGCCAACCACCTGTGTAGACATGTCGGGCAGGTGGCTGAGGAAATCTTGGTTGAAGAATTATCTGCTGAGCACATGTACATGCAAACATCTAAAGGCAACGAGGAACAGGAAACTTGCCAACCACATGTGAAAACACTTCGGCCAGGTGGGAAGGGAAATCCTCGTCAAACAGCTCTACATTAAACACATCTGTCTGCGAACATCGGAAGGTAACAGAGGAAGGGGGAAACTGGCCAACCACCTGTGTTGACATGTCGGGCAGGTGGTTGGGGAAATCTTGGTCGAAGAACTATCTACTAAGCACATTTACATGCATACATCTGAAGGCCACTACGAACAAGGAAACTGGTCAACCACCTATGTAGACAAATCGGGCAGGTGGGTAGGGAAATCCGCATCAAGCAGCTCTACATTAAATACAACTACCTGAAAACATCAAAAGGTGAAAGAGGAAGGGGGAAACAAGCCAACCACCTGTGTAGACATGTCGGGCAGGTGGCTGAGTAAACCTTGGTTGAAGAACTATCTACTAAGCACATGTACATGCAAACATCTAAAGGCAACAAGGAACAGGTAAACTTGCCAACCCCTTGTGTAGACAAATCGGGCAGGTAGGTAGGGAAATCCTCGTCAGACAGCTCTACATTAAATACAACTACCTGAAAACATTGGAAGGTGAAAGAGGAAGAGGGAAACTAGCCAACTACCTGTGTAGACATGTCGGCCAGGTGGCTGAGGAAATCTTGGTTGAAGAATTATCTGCTGAGCACATGTACATTCAAACATCAAATGGTAACGAGGAACAGGAAACTTGCCAACCACATGTGAAAACACATCGGGCAGGTGGGAAGTGAAATCCTTGTCAGACAGCTCTACATTAAACACATCTGTCTGCGAACATCGGAAGGTAACAGAGGAAGGGGGGAACTGGCCAACCAACTGTGTTGACATGCCGGGCAGGTGGTTGGGGAAATCTTGATCGAAGAACTATCTACTAAGCACATGTACATGCAAACATCTAAAGGCCACTACGAACCGAGAAACTGGTCAACCACCTGTGTAGACAAATCGGGCAGGTGGGTAGGGAAATCCTCGTCATGCAGCTCTACATTAAATACAACTACCTGAAAACATCGAAAGGTGAAAGAGGAAGGGGTAAACAAGCCAACCACCTGTGTAGACATGTCGGACAGGTGGCTGAGTAAACCTTAGTTGAAGAACTATCTACTAAGCACATGTACGTGCAAACATCTAAAGGCAACCAGGAACAGGGAAACTTGCCAACCCCCTGTGTAGACAAATCGGGCAGGTGGGTAGGGAAATCCTCGTCAGACAGCTCTACATTAAATACAACTACCTGAAAACATTGGAAGGTGAAAGAGGAAGAGGGAAACTAGCTAACCACCTGTGTAGACATGTCGGGCAGGTGGCTGAGGAAATCTTGGTTGAAGAATTATCTGCTGAGCACATGTACATGCAAACATCTAAAGGCAACGAGGAACAGGAAACTTGCCAACCACGTGTGAAAACACATCGGGCATGTGGGAAGGGAAATCCTCGTCAGACAGCTCTACATTAAACACAATTACCTGCAAAAATCGATAGGTAACAGAGGAATGGTGAAACTAGCCAACCACCTGTGTAGACATGTCGGGCAGGTGGCTGGGGAAGCCTTGATTGAAGAACTATCTACTAAGCACATGTACATGCAAACACCTAAAGGCCACCACGAACAGGGAAACTGGTCAACCACATGTGTTAACAAATCGGGCAGGTGGGTAGGGAAATCCTCGTCAGACAGCTCTACATTTAACACAAGTGTCTGCAAACATCAGAAGGTAACAAAGGAACGGGGAAAATGGCCAACCACCTGTGTTGACATGTCGGGCAGGTGTTTCGGGAAATCTTGGTCGAAGAACTATCTACTAAGCACATGAACATGCAAACATCTAAAGGCCACTTGGAGCTGGGAAACTGGCCAACCACCTGTGTAGACAAATCGGGCAGGTGGGTAGGGAAATCCTCGTCAGACAGCTCTACATTAAATACAGCTACCTGAAAACATCGGAAGGTGAAAGGGGAAAGGGGAGACTAGCCAACCACCTGTGTAGACATGTCGGGTAGGTGTCTGAGGAAACCTTGGTTGAAGAACTATCTACTAAGCACATGTACATGCAAACATCTAAAGGCAACTAGGAACCGGGAAACTGGCCAACCACCTGTGTAGACAAATCGGGCAAGTGGGTTGGGTAATCCTCGTCAGACAGCTCTACATTAAACACATCTGTCCGCGAACATCGGAAGGTAACAGAGGAAGGGGGGAACTAGCCAACCACCTGTGTTGACATGTCGGGCAGGTGGTTGGGGAAATCTTGGTCGAAGAACTATCTACTAAGCACATGTACATGCAAACATCTAAAGGCCACTACGAACAGGGAAACTGGTCAACCACCTGTGTAGACAAATCGGGCAGGTGGGTAGGGAAATCCTCGTCATGCAGTTCTACATTAAATACAACTACCTGAAAACATCGAAAGGTGAAATAGGAAGGGGAAAGGGGAGACTAGCCAACCACCTGTGTAGACATGTCGGGTAGGTGGCTGAGGAAACCTTGGTTGAAGAACTATCTACTAATCACATGTACATGCAAACATCTAAAGGCAACTAGGAACCGGGAAACTGGCAACCACCTGTGTAGACAAATCGGGCAAGTGGGTTGGGTAGTCCTCGTCAGACAGCTCTACATTAAACAAAATTACCTGTAAACATTGGAAGGTGAAAGAGGAAGGGGGAAACTGGCCAACCACCTATGTCGACATGTCAGGCAGGTGGTTAGGGAAACCTTGGTCGAAGAACTATCTACTAAGCACATGTGCATGCAAACATCTAAAGGCAACTAGGGACCGGGAAACTGGCCAGCCACCTATGTAGACAAATCGGGCAGGTGGCTGAGGAAACCTTGGTTGAAGAACTATCTACTAAGCACATGTACATGCAAAAATATCTAATGGCAAATAGGAACAAGGAAACTGGCTAACCACCTGTGTAGACAAATCGTGCAGGTGGGTAGGGAAATCATCGTCAGACAGCTCTACATTACACACAACTACCTAGAAACATCGGAAGGTAACAGATGATGGTGGAAACTGGCTAACCATATGTGTAGACATGTCGGGTAGGTGGCTGAAGAAATCTTGGTCAAAGAACTATCTACTATGCACATGTACATGCAAACATTTAAAGGCAACTAGGATCAAGGAAACTGGCCCACGACCTGTGTAGACATGTCGGGCAAGTGGCTGAAGAAATCTTAGTCGAAAAACTATCTACTAAGCACATATACATGCAAACATCTAAAGACAACTGCATACTAACACAGGTACATTCAAACATCTAAAGCTAAGGAAGGGGCAAACTGGCCAATCACCTGTGTGACAAATCGATTAGGTGGCTGGGTTAATCCTTATCCGACACCTACATACTTAACACAAGTACAGAAAAACATCTGAGAGAAACTAGAAAAGGGGGAAACTGGCTAACCACATGTGCACACAAATCAGAGAAATGGCATGGAAAATCCTGGTCTGAGACTTGTATACTTAACATTGTTACATGCAAACATCTAAAGGCAACTGGTGAAGGTGGAATCTGGCTAACCATTTGTGTAGAGAAATAGAGCAAGTGGGTAGAGAAATCATGACCGAACACTTGTATAATATACAAAGGTACATGCAATTATTTAAAGGCAACTAAGGGAGGAAGAAATTAGACAACCACTTGTGTCAACAAACGAGCAGGTGGTTGTGGAAATCCTGATCAGAGACCTGTATACTAAACACAACTACAAGCAATCATCTTAAGACTAATTGATAAGAGCACATCCTAAAATGTCTTACGAAGGGTGCACATAATGTACAAGTCTACAAAATCACTAACTTATGCTCTAATACCAATGGACAGGACCCGCCCCGAATCCTCCTCTTGGAATCCGTGACAAACCCAGTGCATGTCCGACACTTGGCAAGTCTTGTGCCCAAATTACTAAAACATCATTCCTCTCATTCTAAAACAACCTTTGGATTTGACTTCTACAGGAAAATCAATTGATTCTCCCTTCAAATTGGCTCTAAACCCAAAATTTACCACCTGCAAAGAAAACACAATTAAATCTCCCAACTCTTCAGCATTTACAATCTATAAACCACACCAATGAACAAAAGTTTCAATGGAACTCGAATCAATCGATAAGCTAACAACTAGTTCAAACATTCTTAAGCACTAGAAAACATTAACCTCGAAATAAATTAAATAAAACTATCGCAAAACTGAATAAGTAGAACACGAGCTCAAACTAAAACAACAATATTCTTAAAAACCAAATTCATACCTACATAACACCCGAAACCTTACTTAAATAAGGCATGAATTGAATAATAATCAAATAAAATTTTGGAGGCATTTCAAATCGTAAATCAAAACATCATACTCAAATCACAAAGCCTTAAGCGTCTCAAAACAATCCCCACTAAAACAAGAATACAAAATATAGATATAAAAGCAAACATTCCACTAAATAAGTCCAAAGAGTTTGGCTACGAACCAATGGCCGATGATCGTCCGATCGGACGATCAACAACCCTAACCCTAAAATCGTCGATCCAGAAGATTCGAATCTCCAATTCTAGATTTGTAAGTTCCTACACACTCCAAACAATACAGGGAACCAAATATTAGAAGCTTGGACCGATCTGACGGTCGGATTCGTCCAAATCAATCGATGCCTAATAGGCGAACGAAATTCGTCCAAATCAATCGATGCCTAATAGGCGAAACTTCGTTCGCCTATCAAACGATGAAATCTCACCAATCCAAGCTTATCGTCGTGCTTCGAACGATGTAGGGACAATTACAAAGCAAAGTGGAGCACCACTAAGCGATTCACTCACCTTCGGTAGCGATTGGTGGCTTGAGGAGTGGCCAAATTGGCACAAGCAATTTACCACTAGCACAAGCTCTTCAAAGAGAACTTTTACTTTTGGACCCTGGCCAAAAAGTGATAGGAGCTTCTCAAGCTCGTGGCACCAACGACGGCCACTAACGACATCGACTAACTTAAAGGAAATGTACAGGGAGGAGAGGCGCACCTTTTCCATGAGGAATCATGGCAAAAAGCCCGAAATTCTCAGTCCAAAAATCCCGAAATTCTCCGTCAACTGTAGATAATCAGCCATATAAGCAACATTTAGACAAGTTATCGATTCCTTAAATTGGTTCAATGATCAGTTATCCACATTCACATGAATCACTGAAGATGTTAGGATCATACAAATAATTTCAGGAAGCCAAACCCACATTTAAAAGATGAAAACTATAATGCACAGAATCAATTCTTATTCACATGAATCAAGCATGCATAAATAGCTAGTCATGTAGTCCAAGAGATCATAATCTGCAAGATATTGAGCAGGAAATGTTTGACCAGCACAAGAAAACCATCAAAAGAAACAATTTTGGTAATTTGCATTTCTCCACTAGTCTTTCATCCTTCTCCAGTCCCAACTATAATTGAAATTCATTTCAAGGAAATTTCCCTCTAATCCATACTGTGAAACAAAAGTACGACTTACATTATTTGATTGCAGGTACCATAGAGATCTAAGCCTATATAGGTTTCCAGCTCCTGTTCATCTTTGTAAACTCTAGAAACATTCTGTAAGTACGAAATGGACTTTATTTAGCTTGAGCCATGAAAGAACTTGCGAAAGAAATGAAAGGACACATTGTGAAACCCGTTATTTCAGTTTCTAATTTATACAAGCAACTAACAAAGCCATGCTTAAATGTGATGAAGTGGAAATAAAAACCTCAGAACTTTGCAACTAATACATACAGTTAAAAGGAAGGGGCAGAATAGTGCACTAATGAATTATATTAGCCCCAAAATCATACTCTAAAGATGAAGCCTCCCTATGCAAATGGACACCATTTAAGAAAATCAAAGGGTCCCAATAGCAACAGCTGTCTTCCCTTGTGTGAAGAATGTAGTGATTAAAAATAACAGCATAATTGCACTTAGTCCAAAGAAGTGAATGAACACCACTGTCTTATCACTGTACTTGAAATGATTATCCATGGTACAAACCGTAATAACCGCAGAAGAAATCAAACTACCAAAAAAAAAAAAAAAACCCCCCCACAGAAAATTGTTAGGGATGACAAGCACTGAAAAGTCCAACGTTATATTTTCTACTCTTATTCAAATAGAACTTGATCTAGATTACCACCAACGCAACATAACCTATCAATAGACCATCTCCTTCAAACCAAATGGACTCAAATTTCAGAAAAACGAATTAAACATAGCCTCTCCCTCTTCTTGTCTAGTGTACCTAATTATATTCATGATCTAACCTAACACACAATACCTACAGTACATTAACACTACATTGCTTTATCAATCAGAGGAGACACTTCCTTTCTTGCAAGTTGATCAATGCTGAGACTCAATTATTGTTCAACAGTGCACATACTAGAGCCATGCAACAATAGTTATCCTACAAAGCCAAAGAACTGAAAGTTTGAAGTATATTTCAAAAATCCTCCAACAAAAACAAGAGCATGCAATGGTGGCAATAATTATTTAAATAATAAATTTATAATATAACAAAATTATAAAAAAATGGGGTTAAATTGATTGAATTCTTGCTGAGACTTCTTCATAAATTAAACAAAAATACAAAAGAACAAAGAACCAACCTGCAAATTATATGCAATAAACCATGAGAGATGAAGCATCCCATCTTCTAGCCCCATCATATAAAGACCTTCTCTTATCTTCTGTTCCTGAAACATTATGAATAAAAAACAAGTTGCAGTCAGGAACATAAAGGATGACAAACAAATTACTGTCGTCCACAACATTAACCAAGAAAAAAAAACATAAAGAAATAAACAGAAACCATGAGGTGAATAAGGTAAATCTTGAGCTTTATTTCAAGTAAAATATAATAACAGGTAGCAAACCTTCTCAAACACAGAATAGCTGATCAACCGAGAAATTGAGTAGAGAAATCCCAAAAGATACCTGCTCATCCACGTTCCAGAACAACCAAACAGAAAATGTCAATATATTAATGCTAAGAAATATTGATTGTGATCTGAAGATTACAACATGAACAATACAGAAATCGAAAAGCAAAAGACAAAAACAGAAATAAAAAATTCAAGAGATACATACAATAAACCCATGACACTTTTTATGATGGACTGGAACTCATCATCAGTGTATTCACGAGTTGGAAATGGGACTATTTGAATGTTTGAGGGACCATAACTCGTCCATGGCACTTTAAGAGAGGAAGGTTCGCCAGAGGGCAAAGATGAAGGAAGTTCTATATTTTTGGTGTCAGATTGTTGGCCCCCAAAAATTATAAAGGAATCCAGAACTTGCTGGAACTGCAATAGCATAAAGGCATAAGAAGAATGGACACACATTTTCACAAATATGCATGCAGTTTCACCCACAATTTTATTGAAGATAAGGGGCTTATCAAGGCAGAATCAGAAAATATTTTGTGAAACAAAAACAAAATTGTGACAATATTTAACAAGGATGAAAGTTAGAAGTTGCACTATTGTTTAATAACAATCACTAAACTTATTAAAGGTCAATACATCAAGTTTCAGAATCATTGAAGATTGGTCTATAAGTGGATATCGTATTAACATTTGAATCATTCACCATTACAACAAATTTATGAGTCACACTATGAATCATTCACCATTAAGACTGTCTATGTCTGTGCCACTAATCAGTTGGATTTTCACGTTAACATTCAGATTCAGAAAACCATCACCAATAATCTACTTAAACGAATGTTAAAAAATAATTATTAAATTACCTTTAACTAGACCCTCAATTGCATAAAAAGAACTAATAATCCAAACCCAACTTTTTGTATAGACAAATTTTGGGAACACAACGGGAGAACAGAAAGCTTTTTAGAAAATATAAATATAATTATGACAAAGCTCCATACATCAACTAAAGTAACAAATGAAAGTAAGATATCAAAAATCAATAAGTGGCCAAGGTACGAAGCAACCATACAGTTAAGAAAGCACTGAAGCTGTATTGCATTGTTGGTACTGTATTTACGCCCAGTTCCAAGTCATTAAGTTAGGGACCATTTGTGTCCATGATGGATTTAACGTCAGGAAATCCTGAGAAAGCCCATGTGTGATTGAGACATATGCTATAATCAAAAAATTGGGGACCTTGGTCATGAAATTCTACTGCTCCTTTGATTTTTGGATTCGAGCAATTCCTAAACAAATAGTTCAGTTTATTCAGTGACACAGCTAAATTTAATAATGTGACTTCTCATAGAATCAAAGAGACTTGCGTTGTTCAAAAAATAGCCATCCAGTGATCACATAATGGCCATCACATAAGAAATACAGTATAGTAAGAGTTTTAAACTATAAGCATAAGTCACAGATAACTACTTTAAAAAAATAAACTAAATAATTATAAAATATAAAATAAAAACAAAAGCAAAACACATTTTAATTTGTAAAGTAAATAGAGTGTGCAGATATTAGAACATACCATAACCAATGTAATATCCCCAGCACAGTTATCCACATTATGATAAACATTTAATTGGTGCAGGTATGACAGTTGGGCTTTTTTTTTTTTTTTTCAAAAATCATGCATGCATGATTAGACCTCACATTCAATTCATGAAGACGTGTGGATCATACAGATAATATCAGGAAGCCAAAGCCACATTTAAAAAGATGAAAACTATAATGCACTGAATCAATGCTTCACGCGAATCAAGCATGCATGAATAGCAACAGTCATGTAGTCCAAGAGATCACTAATCTGCAAAATATTAGGCAGGAAACATTTGACCAGTACTAGAAAACCATCAAAAGAAACAATTTTGGTAATTTGCATTTCTCCACTAGTCTTTCATACTTCTCCAGTCCCAACTATAATCGAAATTTATTTCAAGGAAATTTCCCTCAGATCCATACTGTGATACAAAAGTACGACTTACATTATTTGATTGCAGGTACCATAGAGATCTGAGCCTATATAGGTTTCCAGCTCCTGTTCATCTTTGTAAACTCTAGAAACATTCTGTAAGTATGAAATGGACTTTATTTAGCTTGAGCCATGAAAACCCTTGTGAAGGAAATGAAAAGACACATTGTGAAACCCGTTATTTCATTTTCTAATTTATACAAGCAAATTCCAACTAACAAAGCCATGCTTGAATGTGACGAAGAGAACCATATGGGAATACAAAGCTCAAAACTTTGCAACTAATACGTACAGTTAAAGGGAAGGGGCAGAAAATAAGATTTTTCTAATAAATAAAAAGCAACACATTCCATGCCTAATAATTAATGGCCATTGGGTCAATCATCTGAAACTACTAACAAGAACATATACTACACTTGTTCTTAACCAAAAGGCCAAGAAAGTGCGAGAAAGCCAAGAACTTAACCCTAAATTTTTTTTTATTAGGAAAAAGACAACAACAAAAAAATAAAAAACCAGAGCCTAATTGACCATGTCTCACCCACAATAGTGCACTAATGAATTATGTTTGCCCCAAAATCATAATCTAAAGATGAAGCCTCCCCATGCAAATGGACACCATTTAAGAAAATCAAAGCAGGATGGTAACGTTAACAAAACATCTTCTTTTTCAATAGTTTGCTAGAATGAAGACAATACACTCTTGATATCTAATTGGGGGTAACTGGAGTCCCACACCAATATCATCCATTCTATGTAGGGTGGTTAACCAAATCTCATATGTGACAAAGACTTCAATGCTTTTAAAAATAAATTTCAAAATAGAGAAGAGGTGTCAAAGCTCAGATGTGCTAAAGAAAAAGAATGTGCCTAGCATGTGCATGAACACACAACTACATACCAAAAGTAAAAAAATCAAGCAATAGATAAGAATGGGCACCTTCAAGAGGGGAAATTTAACTGATATTATGTTAATCATTGACCTTGTTTCTTCGGTGTCTGGTGCAAAAGCCAGAAACTCTTCCTTATTCAACAGTAATTCCAAAACTTGTTCAAAGTTCGGTGATATTCCTTTGCCCACTTCCACAGACATCCCTTTCCGGATATACCTGGTCAAGTCTCATTAAACTTAGCACCAATACATCTCACAAAATGAGAAATTCCACACACAAAAACCTTGCCCAAATCCATGTAGGGTTTTAATTTCATTTGTTTCCTTATTTCCGTCAAATTTATTAAGTATTGGGAGAATATTGCCCAAAGCGAAACATACTTAAAATATGTAGTACCAAATCAAGTAAAAACCACACACACACACCCTGCCATGCACACACGCACACTATATTACAAACATATATGAAACACAAAAATTAGCCAGACTTTGTCACCACTTAAGTTACAGCTGCGACGGGTGAATCTGAGTATCAACACGCATCCTTATAGCTATTAACAACAACATTACTACTGTGGGGAGTAATATCTGCAAGAAAATCATAAAGAAGTTTCAGATTGGTTTCATCAACTTTTTCTTCACAAAAGTGAAGAAAAAATAAATAAATAAGAAAATTATTTTAATTTGAAACAATTATGAATAACACCTAATGAGAAACTGCCACTTAAAAACCAAAATCCAAAAGGAAGACAATAAGTTTTCATTGTTTACTTTTACAATTAAAATGAAGACACAAACAAACAACTACAACGACAACGAAGCAACTTGCTACAAGAACAAAGACAACGACAACAACTACAAGTTCACATGCTATCATAACAATCCTAATTACCTATACCTTGAGAGGATCCAACTCAAAATCCGGCGCCGGCGAAACTCAAAATCGCCGGTCGCCACCTCTGTCAAAATGTCAAGTACGATGAGAGGATCAAACTTTATACCTGGGTCGACGGTCGATGGTGGCCGGATTTTCCGAAATTTCACGGGAAAAGCTTCGGTGGCTGTGAAAAATCTCCAACTTCGATTCTCCATCACCGGTGGACCAATGAGGGGGCTCTTTGGTGGATTAGCTTCCTTCGAGGGCGGGGATCAAAACCCAATAGGTGGCGACGGCAACCGCGGCAACCGCCACCGAAAATAGCTCGAAATTGGCGGCTATTTCTGGGATTTCTTTCGAACGAGCCACTGTATTCCACTGCGGTAGGATGGGCTTAATTTTGATGGAATAGGTAGAGGAAAAGCAGGGGAACATTTTGGGACAAAAACGGCGGCCATTGGTGCCCGGACGGGGGAGAAACGCCGGCGAGAAATCGACGGCTACTGCAGCGTTGAGGGAAAATCAGAACGAGAGAGATAGAAAGGTGGGGCCCGGGGCGCTGGGAGTGTGACGTCTAGGCGTGTGACGTCTAGGAGTGACGTTTAAACCAAAATTTTCGTTTTTGGTTGGAAATTAAACCAAATTTTCTAAAACGTCGAAATTGCCATTGAACTTTTTAAGCAAAGTGAACCCTGAAAAGTCACCAGAGCCAAAACCTACTTAATGAAAGAACTACAACTAGGTAATGTATCTTGGAAGGCAAATCTGTGCAATTGGAGCCAGCGTGTGGTTCTACACATGTGCAATTGGCAAACCTGTATGCTACCGTGGGATGCTGGGACGGGGCAGCAAGAGTTCGGAAGTTGATGAAATAATATTATTTCTTATTTTTGTATTAGCTTTTAATTTTTACGGGTCTATTTATTCTAAAAAAATCTTCTGTCGAACCCAAAAAAAATCCATGTGCTCCTTTCAAATCTTATAAATCCTATTAAAGAAATCTTTAAAATCCTTAAGTAAAAATCTTTATTATATAAATCCATAAATAAAATCCTATAAGTCATTATATTCTTGTTAAATCCACTAGACTTTTTTATCCCTATATAGTCTTTTAAAATCTCAATTGAATACACCCCCCTAAATCACAACTCTTTCATTATAACTTGGATTTTTTGCATTACTCCCTAAACAAGTTGAATATTGTCCATTTAGCCCTTTAACAATTTTTTCAGTAAATTAAAGACTCAAACTTTTTAAAAATCACCAATTGAGGACCTACCATCAATTTAGCCCCACACAAGCATCAACCATGTTGCTCCCAACCCATTAGACCACAGAAGATGTCTTGGAGATTAGATATGGAAACCATCGAGATTGGTGAGACGGTGACGTTTCCTCTTATTCTTAGACCGTAGTAGAGAGATCGCTTTGTTTCATACGTTTTGGTTTTGGTTTTGGGAATCACATTGGTTTTGTTTGCTGATCGTGAAGAATTTGTATAGCTTCTTTGTGTTTGGTGTTGTCTCTTTGGGTTTAAAGAAAACTAGGACAATGATATAACCATTATTTCATATATTTTTATTATCTTTCTCTTAGATTCTTGCTATGTTCTTGAGTGAGTTTAGTACATTTTTACTTAGTTTTGTGTTTTACTAGGTTTGAAGAGTAAAGATGGAAAAGCAAGCAGAAGGAGCAATTTTGGGATTGAAATATAATGTGAAATCCTGGGAGCAGAATGTCCTGTGCAGAACAGTCAACTTGACAGAATATACTGTACTTCCTCAGAACGAACCAGATGTTGAGCCTTATATCGTTGGAAAGATACGGATGTTAGCTTTCTGTATAATTTTACGGTTCGTGATTCGGACGTGTGTGGAGAGAGTTGTGGCTGTTTTAGTACAGACAGTTCAGGCAGAATGTGTTCTGCGGGTTTTGCAAAATATTCCTTTTGAAGTTCAATCCTTGGAGTTTAATTTGTGTCAATTACATTTGGGAAGCGTCTACAAGGATGTGGAGTTATTTTCTAAGGTCTGATCCTATATTTAGTAGGATTTTGGATGCCAATTCATCAAAGACAATTGAAGCCAAACTAGGAAAGCATAGTTACCAAGTCAAAAGAGGATTTGTTCCTTATTTAAAGAATACCAGAAATTAGGGTTCTCTTATGCTGGAGTTTGAAGGAGAGTCGAAGAGTCGCGGCCATCGTCAAGTTCTCGAGCATTATCACAATCCATAAGTTTTATTTTATGTTTTCTAGTATTTCAATTATGTTTTCTTTGAACATGAGTAACTAAATTATTCTCTAGGGGGAGGATGACGCCCGAGCATGGATAGTTATGATTTTTAATGTTATTTAATGGATTCTAAGTTTCTTTTAGATGAATGTTTAATCACTAATTTAATTGTTGCTATTTGTTTAAGTTCTTTGACTGATCACCTTAGGGCTTTGCATCTAGTAAATTGGAAGATGAATTTGAGGCAGAACTCGCAATATAATTCAATTAGCTTCTTGTGATTAAGTGTGGTGAATTACATTATTGCTTGATGAAGAATAATGGTTTGCTTGGTTCTCTCGTTTTCTAGAACGTAATGAATCCAACTTGTTAAATTTATGCCTTAACCAGGATAGATTGCATTATTGGGTATATGATCTTTGTTTGAACTAGAAAATAATCTTACACTTAAGGAAAACTTCAATTGCTTGTGGTTGATTCTAAAACCCAAGACCTTTATCATTGTTTTTCAACCTTAAAATTCAACCTTTTTATTCTCAATTGTTTTTATTAATTTCTTTGTTTCATAAACTTTCACAACAACAATCTCTATAAATTTACTTGCATATCAGTTAGATTTAATTTAGGTATTCGGATACTAGATTAATTTTGAATCCTCGTGGGAACGATACTTGGACTTGTCAAAAGTTATACTATGTTTGTACAATATCTGACCCTCCACTCATACAACGACGCGTGGACCAGAGAAACTCACCCAAGTGCCCAAGGCCTCGAACAATCGGCATCGGCTACCGATGGAATTGTCTCAAATCTGCAAACAGCCGCTACAGGTCTAACACAGTCTACAATCGGTACCCTATACTGATTCTACAGAATCAACCTCGAAGCACCCGCCCGAAATATCTAGAGACTCGTGTCAACCTCATAAGGCCCTCTCACGAGTCCCACATCGAAAGTGAGTACTAAGAGCATCCAAAATGCCCTTTATAAATAGGCCCCTTCACTACAATACAGGGGTAAGACTTTTCAGCTTGACTTTTATACTTCTATATGGTCAACAGCAAGAGCTCTTAGAAACAATCTTACTTTGGCATCGGAGGGTCTTAGGCTGGTTCCACACCGGTTCCATAGACCTTACGAATCTTGGCTTTCTTCTATTCAGGATCAGCGTCCGAAGACAGGAAGAATCTACCTTCGAACACTCAATCGATCTCTCGATCGTCCATCCCACTTGTAAGTTGCACTCATCTCTATCTGTTCAGTTTTAGTGCCAACAGATTGGCGCCGTCTGTGGGAATCGCTTATCGATTAACCCATATCTCAAAAACTCTGAGACCAAAAAATGAATCCATCTTCGGCCCTACCTGCCAATGGCCCCATCATCGGCCTCGGCGGTGAGCCAAGTCTGGCTCCCTTGCTTCAGACACCACGGCCAGAGGCACCTGCTCGATCCACCACTCTGGAGGCTCGCATGGAGACCCTTCAGCAGGAAATGGCGAGAATGCAGGAACACAACAATATCCTCGCCTCTAAACTCGATGACACCCAGAGGCAATTGCACGATCAGCAAACACAGTCAACCCAACTGCACAACAGTCTGGAACGAACCATACAGCTTCGGCAGGAAAAGTCGATTAAGAGCGTATGGAAGCCTAGCGCTCAGAATAAAGGGAAACAGCAAGCCGCAGACAAACCAACTGCCTCCCGAAGACTGTTCGTACCCTCCCCCAAGGAGCGCCCTCCAGAATATCGAGTCTATTCCGATTGTCGCGATAGGATCAACGAACAACGCAAGGAACGGCAGCCCTCGCCCATCCGAATCCAAGCAAAACTCAACGATCGGCAGTTAGAGGCGCTCGGACCCAAATCCCCCTTGCGCCAACGATACAGAGCAGTCGGCCTGGAGGAGACCGATGAATCGGACTACGTCCCAACTTCACCAGAAACCACATTCTCCTACCGATCGCCAGGACCCTCTAAAGGGCGCCATGGCCACCGATCAAACCACGAGGACAATCGACAGAAAGCGAGCCAGGCAGGGGAACCCTTCGGTAACAATCTCCCCTCAACCGATCCTACCATCCGTCTCCTCCTCCAGAAGATGAACCGCATTGAGGAAGAACAGAATCAGGCTCGGACACCAACTTGGGGAACGGTACAGCCAGGACCGTTCACCAATCGCATCCGAACTTTCAAACACGAAAAGGAGGTTCAAGCACTCCGGATATCATTCTACTCAGGGGTGGAGGACCCTGTTACTCACATTCATACCTTCCAATCGGCCTTAGGTTGCAAAGGGCTAACGGACGAGGGCCAATGCTTACTATTCCCCTCCACCCTGACCGGCGCAGCTCTGAATTGGTTCTACCGAATGGAGCCGGGTACGGTTGATTCATTCGATCAGTTGAAGCAGACATTCCTCAACCATTTTATGATTCAGACCGATCGCCTGTACTCTGCCGATGATCTCTATACCGTTCGGCAGCAAGACGATGAGCCATTGCGGGAATATGCGGCTAGGTTCAGCCACGAATACTCCCGATGTCCCGAAACTGATGATAGGGCAGCCTTCGGTGCTTTCAAATGCAGTCTTCGATCGTCTCAGTTTCGCTACCTGGTCCACAGCAGCAACTGAACAACCTACTCCGAATTAATGAAGCAGGCAGCCATCCACGCCAAGGCCGAACATTTCAACTCCAAGGGATCAGCTTCAGCCCTACCAAGCAAAGCGGCAACGGCCGATAGGCCTTCGGCACAAGGCTATGACCGGTTCCCAGCGAATCGGACTACGAACCCAGCCCCCTACCGAACGGCACTCCCTGAGTCTACTCCTTACGAGCCCCGAAACAAACGAAAGGACCACTTCCGGGATCGGCAGGACAGCAACAAAAAGGGGAAGGACTCCGACAGGCGAAGCGCCTTCGGGGATCCGAAGAAGAATCGGCCAGAGGAAATTTTCACTTTGCTCAACACTACTTACGAACATGTCCTCATGACCGAAGGTGAAATGATACCGAAGCCAAGCAACCGGAAGCTTCCTCGACAGAACGAGAAGGACACAGGCGTCTTCTGCCGATACCACCAGTACAACGGCCACGACACCGAATCCTGTATCGCCCTTCGAAAAATTGTCGAACGCCTCACCAACGAAGGCAGGCTGGATCAGTATTTAAGCACCAAACCGGCATCGGACAAATCGGCGAATCGGCATATCAATATGATCAGTGGAGAGGCACCCATTGCCGAAGCCAGCAACCGATCCGTCAAGAATTACGTTCGTGCCGTTCAGCATCCCCAGATCCTCAGTGTAGCGGGAGGACGTAACGACAAGTTTCAGCGAAACGGCTGGGAACCTATCACCTTCTCTGAGGAGGAAGAACGAGGCATCATCTTCCCTCACTCCGACCCCATGATCATACGGGCCGATATTTCAGACTTTGACGTGGGCCGAATCCTCATCGACACTGGCAGTTCGGTCAATGTGCTGTTTGCCGATGCTTTTAACGCCCTCGGTGTAGACCCTCGGCATCTGAACAGAGAGATCACCCATCTCCTCAGCTTCTCGGGCGACGTCATTCAGTCGATCGGCAGTGTCCAGCTCCCGTTCGCCATCGGCACCATCCCCTGACGAACGATCATCTACACCCATTTCCTGGTAGTCGATTGCCCAACGGCATATAACGCCATAATCGGCAGAACAGCGCTCACAAGGATGAAGGCCATGCTGTCACCACACATGCTCCTCCTCAAGTTCCCCACACACGCTGGTGTCGGCCAAGTGCGGGGGGATCAATTGAGTGCACGGACTTGTTACGTTTCGGCAACCAAGGAATCGGCAAGAGCTACGCTTCGTGAAGCGTACTCTGTTTCTACCAGGATGACAGTATCGAACGGCAGGGGGACAGACAAACCAGATGATCCCAGGGATGAGGCCGTCACCCCACAGGCACAACCTGTTGAAGATCTGGAATCGGTCGCTCTCTCCGAGGCACAGCCCGACTGACAGGTCCGAATCGGCACCACCTTGACTTCGGCCCTGCGTGAAGATTTCATAGCTTTCTTGCGCGCCAATACAGAGGTCTTCGCCTGGTCATTCGATGACATGCCTGGCATCGCCCCAAGCGTCATCAGCCACAAGCTCAGCATCTGTCCCACCTTCAAACCCATTAGACAGAAACGGCGGGCCTATGATGCCGAACGATACGAAGCTATGAGAGTCGAGGTGGAGAAACTACGGACAATCGGCTTCATCCGGGAGGTCACCTACCCAATTTGGTTGGCAAATTCGGTCCTGGTCAAAAAATCAAGCGGCGCCTGGCGAATGTGTCAGGACTATACCGATCTCAACAAGGCTTGCCCCAAGGACAGTTTTCCTTTGCCAAGGATTGATCAGAGGTAGACGCAACGGCAGGCCATGAACTTCTCAGCTTCATGGACGCGTACTCGGGGTACAACCAGATATTTATGAGCCCTGCCGATCGTGAGCATACGGCATTTATCACCGACAAAGGCCTTTACTGTTACAATGTCATGCCGTTCGGCCTGAAGAACGCTGGGGCAACCTACCAGCGCTTGGTCAATAAAATCTTCTCCGAACTCATCGGCACCTCGATGGAGGTTTATGTGGACGACATGCTGGTCAAGAGCAAAACGGCCGATTCTTATCTCCATAACCTCTCCCTCATGTTCGGTGTCTTAAAGAAGTACAATATGCGTCTGAACCCAAGCAAGTGCGCCTTCGGCGTCTCCTCAGGTAAATTTCTTGGCTTCATGATCAGCCAACGGGGAATTGAGGCCAACCCCGAAAAAATCAAGGCATTGCTCGACATGCAGACACCGAAGACGCAGAAGGATATTCAAAGCCTCACAGGGCGTGTCGCCGCCCTGGCCCGATTCATATCCAAGGCTACCGATCGATGTGCCCCTTTCTTCAAAGCCCTCAAAGGAAGCAAATGGCAGATTGTCTAGACGGCCGAATGTGATCGAGCCTTCCAAGACCTCAAGGCCTACATGAGCAGAGCGCCCTTATTATCCACTCCTCTTCCCGGCGAAAAATTAATTCTCTACTTATCAGTATCGGTAACGGCATTAAGTTCTGTACTCATTCGCAAGCCGAACGGCATCGAGCTTCCAATTTTCTATACTAGCCACACCCTGCAGGACGCCGAGATTCGGTACCCTGAGCTGGAAAAGCTCGCCTACGCTCTCGTCCTCTCCGCTCGCAAGCTTCGGCCGTATTTCCAAGCTCACAGTATTGTTGTTCTCACCAACCAGCCTCTACGCCAAATACTACAAAAACCAGAGACATCCGGTCGGCTGGTGAAGTGGGCCATTGAACTCGGCGAATTCGACATCCACTCTCACCCTCGGCCTGCCGAGAAGGGCCAAGCCGTAGCTGACTTACCGATTGCGCGGTACCGATGGTCAAACCCTCGGCCACCCTTGAAACATAGAGCATCTCAAATACTACTACAAGTGATCGCACCTTCGGTCTTCACCTTCGGTCATCACCTTTGTACAAGTGATCGAGCTTTCGGTTGTCGTCTTCGATCGTTATTTTTGTAATCGGTTTATTTCAATACACTCCCTATTCTATACATACGGCATCACCATACAGCAATCTTATATCAAGAATATTCTACATACGGCATGCACACATACGGAATAACGGAGATAAGCAAATTAAATGGAAACGAAAATTAACATATATAAATTTTCCACGAAAGGGCACACTGTTTCAACAAAATGCCTTTCGGCATATTCAAAATCATACATTTCCCAAATATAACAATCTAGTCTAAGGGGCAGGAGGATCGGCAGCTTCATCTTGGGCAGGTGCGGGCTCGGCAGTGGCTGACGCTTCACCATCTGGTGCACTACTCACATTCGGCGCAGGGTGGCCCTCTTCCTCCTCACTACTGGAGTCGGTCTCATCGGCTTCCTCGGACTCGGCATCCTCACCCTTGTACGCCTCCACCATCTCTTCGGTCACCCCTTCCGGCAACGGCGGCGGGTCCCGAAGGAAGTTCATGTTCAGCTTCTTATCAGCGTTGTACCGCTTGAATCGGTACAGCAGGTCATCACACTGCTCCATGACCTCTTTGTCCAGCATCAGCGTGAACTCCTCCGTGGAACGGTATTCGGCAACGGCTTTCGCCTTCGCCTCCTCCAGCTCCTTGGCAAGCGACCATTCGACCGCAACCAACGCCGCCTCCACCGCAGCCTTCGCCTCCTACGCCGCAACCAGTTCCAACTCCGTTGCCGCCACTTTCGAAGACAGCTCTGCAATCTTCGCAGCATTCTCTTCGGCCCGCCGATCGGCCTCTTGGATGAGCTTTCCGGCCTCAGCGATCTTCGAACGGCCCTCGTCGAACTTCTTTTGGTACCATTCGGCAGCGTTCACAGCCCGCTTGACGCAAAGCCACAGTTCCATATCAGCCTGCAGACAACGGCGGACAGATTAGTACGTACCGAATCACAAGACACTATAACAAAACAACTCTACACACTTACTGCAGCTTGAAGCCGGAAGGCACGTCCGGTTTGCTCACGCAACGTCTTCATCGACAGTTGCTCGATCTCGGATAACTCCATTTGAGCGCCATCGATCATACTGTTGATGAACGGCACGGCCTTCCGAGGACATGCCACGTTCACTGGCCCCTCCCCCTCCACCTCATCATCGGGAATCAGCACCGATGTCCCTTCATCCTGCCCCCTCGGCTTCTTCGGCAACGGCGTCACGTCCAGAGCGCCTTCAATCATTCTTTTGCCCGTCACTTGGAGATGGACCTCCCGAACGGCTTCGGCTTCGGCTTCGGCCGCCTTCTTCTCCCGGCGACGATCAGCCACCGTCTGGTCATCCGCCGCCGCTGCCGTCCTCTTCTTCGGCCTTGGGGACTGACCCTTCTTCTGCTTCGGCGCCCCCTGCCCCTCCAGTCGCCTCCGAGTCGCCTCGCTCATTGGGCGCCCACCTGCCACTGCAAAAACATTAGTCATCTTAGCAACGGTATTTCAAAAAGAAGGAAGACGAACGGCATCTCTTACTCTGCCTTTTTTCTTCTTCCTCTTCCTCCTTGACTCTTCGGTCGTGTTCGGCCCTACCGATCAGCCCTGCCTTGAACAGATTCCGGAAGTAGAGCAGCTCCTTAAAAAAGCGATCTTCTTTGGCAATCTTTGCTCGCACCCGCTCTATCGCTTCTACCTCTCGGATCGGTGCAGCCGGCCGTTTCAAGGACACTGAAACCAAATTGCAAACGGTCAGTCAAAAAAAAAAAAAAAAAAAAAAAAAAAAAAAAAAACACAAACACCCTGCCGAACGGCAGGTCCTATCCTGCCGACTGTCTGGAAGGTCGTAGGGATTCGCCTCTCGACGATTACTCCTGGTGCCGATTCCCAATCGCCGGAGACAATCACACGGCACTGACGCCATGTCTTTTGGGAGCTCGGCACCCCAACCACAAAGTGTCCACGCTGCCCTGCCGATAGACAGTTGGACTGAACCCACCCCCCGTGATCGGCACTCTTCGCCCTGGTCACACTGTACAACTGGGCCCACTGCTCGTAGCTTGGTTCCCCCTCGCCAGCCAAGTTGAACGCTGCGATCGTCCCGAGCAACGTAATCCAAAAGTTTGGATTATACTGCCCTGGTGCATACCCGATCGCCGCTAAAATCTTCTGCACCGAATGTCTCAGCGGTAGCCGAAGCCCATGCTTAAACACGTCGGTGAAGAAGACAACTCCCTTGTCATTGTCACTAAGCGACTCCAAGGGCTCCGGAATCCGCATCCCTACCGATTCCGGAATATTATACTCCGCCCGAATCTTAGCCAGTTCAGATTCGGTCAGGGTGTTCGGCTCTAAATTATCTACCCCAAAAACCAGTTCCGTCGGCTTCGCAACCGGTATCCGTTACTTAACACTGACAACCCTCAACACCCCCTGCCCTGGGGCAGCAACGGACACAGCACCCTTTTCGGCCTCACGGCCCAAAGTCGAAGGCTCACCACCCCCAGGCACTCTCGTTGAAGTGCCCCCAGCTTCGGTGCGCACTCCTTGACCCTCCACTATTTCACAACTTGAAGAGCTCCCAGAACCGGCACTCTCACTCCCCTCGGACGAACTCCCCGACGACGATTCGTCCTCAAAAGCCCTCGGACTACGCCTACCCTCGGATTCAGTATCTGACATCTACAAACACAAACGAAGGGAAACTAAGTGCTATGCTAGAATCAAAATCCTATTCTACCACCTAAACACCTATGTTCATACTTGTTCATGCTTGTTCATGCTTGTTCATACTTTATTCAAACCAAAAATTTTCGAATTCAACACTTTGATTCAGAAAAATACAAAAACATAGCAACATACCTTGTTTGCACGGTGGTTCAAACTCGCCGGAAATCGCCTCCGCCTTGTTCACGCTCGCCGGAAATTGCCTGCTCAGCCTTCGCACGGTTGCCGGAAATCGCCTCTCACAAGCTCTCTTTGCTCTCAAAAACACACAAGTCTTCGAGCCCTCGTCCACTCCTCACATTTATAAAGCCGATCTAACATCGGGAAACGAAGCGACGCATCGGAATACGGAACGACGCGACCCTTCACAACCATGCCGACACGTGTCATGCATGCATGGAGACGCCCAGACGTTGTCAGCTGAAACGTTTCAAATCCTCAGAGACGCTTCAACTTCCTGAACGTGGCAAATCTCGCCACTTTCGAGCACAACTCCACTAGCGAACGGCAGGCGCACATTGGATGATTTCTCAATCACCTCTCGTGCCGAACGGAAGGCGCACATTGGATAATTTCTCAATCACCTCTCGTGCCGAACGGAAGGCGCACATTGGATAATTTCTCAATCACCTCTCGTGCCGAACGGCAGGCGCACATTGGATGATTCCTCAATCACCTCTCTTGCCGAACGGCAGGCGCACATTGGATGATTCCTCAATCACCTCTCGTGCCGAACGGCAGGCGCACATTAGATGATTCCTCAATCACCTCTCGTGCCGAATGGTAGGCGCACATTGGATGATTTCTCAATCACCTCTCGTGCCGAACGGCAGGCGCACATTGGATGATTTCTCAATCACCTCTCGTGCCGAACGGTAGGCGCCCGTTGGATGATTCCTCAATCACCTCTCGTACCGGACGGCAAGCGCACATCGCTTGATTTCTCAATCACCTCTCATGCCGAACGGCAGGCGTTCCAAAACCCTGACCTACACTGGCCTCTCCAACCATTCGGTACCTAATGCCGCCTCTTTTCAAACCTCACTCGCTCGGGCACTTGGGGGACTACATACCACCATCGACAACAATGAAACCATCGAGTACGGGTCAGAATGCCGAGGACATATTCAAGTCCCCAACCGAGAAGCTTCTCAATCGGCAACTTGGGGGACTACTGTTTGTACCATATCTGACCCTCCACTCATACAACGACGCGTGGACCAGAGAAACTCACCCAAGTGCCCAAGGCCTCGAACAATCGGCATCGGCTACCGATGGAATTGTCTCAAATCTGCAAACAGCCGCTACAAGTCTAACACAGTCTACAATCGGTACCCTATACCGATTCTACAGAATCAACCTCGAAGCACCCGCCCGAAATATCTAGAGACTCGTGTCAACCTCATAAGGCCCTCCCACGAGTCCCACATCGAAAGTGAGTACTAAGAGCATCCAAAATGCCCTTTATAAATAGGCCCCTTCACTACAATACAGGGGTAAGACTTTTCAGCTTGACTTTTATACTTCTATATGGTCAACAGCAAGAGCTCTTAGAAACAATCTTACTTTGACATCGGAGGGTCTTAGGCTGGTTCCACACCGGTTCCATAGACCTTACGAATCTTGGCTTTCTTCTATTCAGGATCAGCGTCCGAAGACAGGAAGAATCTACCTTCGAACACTCAATCGATCTCTCGATCGTCCATCCCACTTGTAAGTTGCACTCATCTCTATCTGTTCAGTTTTAGTGCAAACATACTACATCAATCTTGTGCACTTGCAAGGACAGACCAGACAACTCCATTCCAGCTATGGATAGTGTTGTTCCTTGTCTGTTTATCTCTATCCTCGATAAAGATAATTATTTTTGAATATTTAGGCATCAAGGTCTGCAAGTTTGTACATTTTGGTACAGACCTAGTTGCCATTCTTGTAAAAACCCGGTCCTAAATTAATAGTTAAATATTAAATTATTCAAATAAAAGACAATTTTACCCCAATAATATTTAAATGATTTCATAGTTGACTTTTGTTCGGGGAAGATTTTAGCGAAGCTGTAACATCCCAGTCCGAAAAAAGTAATAAAATAATTAAAATAAGAGGAAAATAAATTGAAATAAACAATAAAATAAAATGATTTGAATTAATTAAGGTTTTTGAACATTAAAATATTATTTAATATTAAAAGGGGATAAAAATGTCATTTTAAGTTTGGGATAGAATTTGGAAATTTCTATTATACCGTTGTATAGAGCACGTCGAGATGAGTCTGTAGACATGTAGTGGGCTCAAATCGGAGTTGTAATGAAGAAGTTATGATCTACGGAAGCTTAATGGCATAACCGTAAATATTTCGAAGTTTAGTTTTTAAAAACCATCTCTCTTGGACCAGCTCAACCAGCCAACTTCATACATCGATTTCTCCCAACTCTGGCCACCGTTTCAAGCAAGACCAGTCCCAAACGAACCACCTCACTTCCCTCTCTCAGCCCCGCCCCTCCTCAGCCTCGATCCGCCGCTGCTGTCGCCGGAAACAGCCACGAAACAGGCCGGTTCCGACAGTTTTTTTGAAATTTTTTGGGAGCTCGTTCTCTCACTTCCAGCCACTATTTCTGTCGATCCAGGTATGCTTTCTCAACCTCTCAAGATGCTCTAACTGCTTGTTGTGTTGGATAGGAGAACTTTCTAAGTTTTGAAGGGTAAATAAGCGATTGAAAATATGTGATTTTCGGCCTCCAATTCTTGCCACTTCCGTCGACTTTTTAGGGTCGTCCAAAAAGTTGCTCCACTCTATGTGGTGATCATGTGGGTATAAGTCTTGATCGGCGGTTTGGAGATTTTCCGATCTACGGAATCGCTTTGGACACTCACACGCTTTCGGCTTGTCCTTGAGTCTTAGAATACTCCTCATATCATCCCGAACATGACGGCATGCTCGGATATGAATTTGGACACCGTTTGATCATCGATTGGATATCGCATATTAGGCATTATCCGGGTTCGATATGTTCGGACCGTTGGATCGACTCTAATTCAATATATGTTGATTGATAATTGTATTATTTCCTATATTTCTATACTTCTTTTATTTGGTTTTTGTAGGGAAAGTTAATTAAAAAGAGCATTATTACCTTACTTTCCTTATTTTCAGCGATTCTGCGCTCTTGGAAGGATTTCAACTGAAAATCGACTTTTCGAATGAATTTTAGCACAAGGCCAATTGGAGAAGAAAACTAAGAAATTCAAGATCATTGTATCAAAGTTTCATAATTTTCTACCAAGCCAAATGCTCCAGACTTGCAAGTCAAGACAGCCTAAGTTGAAATCCCGTCAGAACTGCACTGCTGTGGAAGATTGAAGATTTGAAGACCTTTCCGATTTTTCCTAGTGGCGTGTAATATATGCCTGGAAAGCTTAGACATAAAGCTACGTTTCTCATATTTTTCCAGAATTTTCTAGGAAGTGGAACGACCCCAAAACGTGCGTGCAAGTTGGCTGATGTGTTTCCAAGTCAAAGAAGGATTCTTTCCTAATTTGTTTCCTTAATTGTTTGGGATTTTGTTTTGCTTTAGGAGAGTTTTTCCAGACCTTTTAAGGATAGGGTTTAGTTGTTTTACACAATATAAGGTCACCCTAAAGATCTCTTTAGATGATCCTCCCACATACCATACTTTTCCATCAACTTTCATACACCCAAAGAAACATAAGAGAGAGCCAAGGATTTGCTGCTGCACTACTTGAGGAGCTTTCGAAGGTGTTCCTACGGAGACTCCGAAGATCAAGTCCATCGACCAAATCGGTTTTATGACAATAATTCTCTTGTTTATATTTTCTTTTGTCATGAACTAATTTCCCTTGCTAGGGCTACGATGTAGCCTAACCATGAATACTTAATTTTTATAGTTATATTAATTCCTGATTATTATCCCATGTTGAGTATTTGTTACTGTTCTTAATGATTTAAATATCTAGCTAATATTTAATTGATGATCCAAGCGGAGACCGAGAGGAGATGTTTGGTGTTTGCTTCTTGTAACAAATACCATGACTTGAATGAGTGCCCGAGAGGGACTAACATGACTCATGCAGTTTTCTTACAGGTTCTCATAGAACTTAATGGGTTCTTGATTTTCTAAATCTGTTGCTCGAGAGAGAATGGGTTGTTAATTAAGAATACTTTTGGTTGAGCCCGAGAGGGGATATCGAATGAATTAGGAGAAACCAACTGTCAACATGGGTAGTAATTAGGGTTAATTGGCTATAAGAATTAAGTGGAATTGGTTATGGTGAAATCGGATGCTCTAGTGTCTCATCATCTTAATTTTCTATCATTAATTAAATTGCTATTTTTCATAATTGTTTTAGGTTACTTAAATCAATCAATCTTCTTAATCAACTATTCAAATAAACTTTTGAATTAATCATAATTGGTAATTAATAGGAAATTACAGTCTTCGTGGGAACGATACTCTACTTACTTCTATATTACTTGTGTGGATTGTGCGCTTGCAATAAATTCACAACAAAAACCAAATAAAAGAGGTATAGAAATATAGGAAATAATACAATTATCAAACTACCTCAAACCTATCTTTTGCTAGTCCTCGAGCAAAATTAGAAACAAAAACAAAAACAAAACGAAAAACTAACTAAACCACTTTCGCAGGTAAACTCGATGACACTTAGCATGTGCCACAAGCCGTTAAACCTCTAGGTGTCCCTAGTAGGAGGAGTTGTGTCTCCTGAGGGTTTACCAGTCACGATACCCACAAACGTTTAACTGCAATACAAAGTCGTTAAAGGCACCACTTTAAACAAGCTAATAAAAACCAATGCATGCCACTTTGAGTAAAGGGCATCATGGTGTAACGTGTAATACCAAAAGTCATAACATCCGAGCTTAAAGATAACCACACTCGAATGCCATGGAATTATTTCGCCTTGACTCTATCCTCACCGGATATCACTCTATTTTTTCTCTCGGAATCCTAGACTTACACTCAAATGTCACATATGTGTATGAAGTTAATTATGTAATGGGAATCAAATATTAACACATATGCTTAGCTTGAAGAATGGAAATTTCTGAAAATAATGTCTCATGAAAAGAATCGAATACTAAGAACTAGAGTACATACCTCACCTCCAAGCAAGATTTCCCAAAAGATCAGTTAGGTCTTCTACTCAGGTTGTAATGAAAGGGTAGTAATTAGGGTTAATTGGCTATAAGAATTAAGTGGAATTGGTTATGGTGAAATCGGATGCTCTAGTGTCTCATCATCTTAATTTTCTATCATTAATTAAATTGCTATTTTTCATAATTATTTTAGGTTACTTAAATCAATCAATCTTCTTAATCAACTATTCAAATAAACTTTTGAATTAATCATAATTGGTAATTAATAGGAAATTACAGTCTTCGTGGGACTTCGCGAATCGTGAATCGAAACCCCGGATGTTCCAATTCAATAATTTAAAGTTTAGATAATTGATAACCGTCCGATTGCGTGATTGTGAGAAATTCGACCGTTCGATCGAGACCTAACCTTTGGGGCGCAACTACTAGACTTTGTTGGACTTTTAGGTACATTTGGATCGAAATGTGAGGTAGTGGGCCCTGCGGGCCCGGTTGACCAAATGACTAGTTTGACCGGACGGTTGACTAAGGGTCTTTTGAGACCTTGATAATGTGTATGTTAGAAACGTATGTTGATATAAACCATTAGAAAAGTTTAAAATTGTAAGAGATTTGTAACTCAAATGGTTAAAAGTATTTATCCGTACACTCAAGGTCTTTATTTTTTATTTCTCCTCCCCCAATATTTCTAGTATTTATAAAATAAAATAATTAACATGACTTATCCAATGATAAAATTTTCAAAATATTAACAATTAACCATTGAAAAAGTTGCAATTAATGTATATTCCCATGATTTATTATTCAAAGTGTTAAACAGTAAACACAACAGCTTCTCATAAGCAATAACATTGAATAAAGCCCTAGATCAACGTATAAGCCAATATTCATTCACGGTGTCACGTTTTCAATTCAAATTTCAATGCATTGGCATGTATATAGAAGTAGTGCAACTTAGTAACAATAAGGTGATTATTTAATGCTTAATTCAGAAGCTCGAACCTAAATCACCTAATCTACCCAAAATCATTAAAAAGCATCAATGCATCATTAGTCAGCCACAACCCAAGTCATATCATTTTGGAAAATCCAGTGGTAGACTTCAATCCGACCTGAACCCGAACCTGAACCCAAAGCAACAAAAGCTCCATGAGTAGGACTCCAAGCTGACTTGTCTAAATGACAGATGGAAACTCCATGATTAATTTTGGCCTTGAAAATCGGGACCAAGAGATTTGCTTCGTAAACCCGGACTTTAGGAACAGAGTGTAGTAATACAATAGGTAAGGAAACAAGCTATAATGGCAAGATGTTAGTATGAAATTGTGTTGGCATTTCCTAGAACTTAGTATGGGTTTGGAAGTGTCATTCAGCTAGAGGGTTGTAGCAAAATTGTTGTTTCTGATTTCCAAAAACTGCAGGATTGAAACAACTCGGCAATCTCTAAATTCAAGAATTGTGACTTAACACGTATGAGCCATTTGATCTAAATGGTAAGACATGTAATTTTTCATGCATTCATGTTAGTATGAAATTGTGTTGGCATTTCCTAGAACTTGGTATAGGTTTGGAAGTGTCATTTACCTAGAGGGTTGTAGCAAAATTGCTATTTCTGAGTTCCAGAAACTGCATAATTGAAACAGCTCAGCAATCCCCAAATTCTAGAATTGTGACTTAACACATATGAGCCATTTGATCCGAATTCCAGTTTGATATGATTTTATTACATTGATTTTTAAATCAATTAAAAACCTTTTAGGAGTGCATCTTATTTAAGCATGTTTGTTTCAAATTGATTTGCTTTCCTTTTTCTTCTCGTCCTATCAAGCCTTTTCTTTTGGGTCAAGTCTTGAGTGCTTGCAAATCAAGTTAACTATTAGATACTCTATTAAAAATTAATTGTGATATTCTTGAAACTTGCTTCAATAATATCAAGGGTCTTTAAAGAGTAATATTGTGCCAAAAACCTTCTTCTTTGGCTCATATCTATTTGGTGGTTTACTCGTGATTTTAGTTTTGACTAGGAAACATATCTTTGGTTATTTGGTTAGCCTTCAATGAAATTGATTTTGTTTTGGACGTGGGCTTTTCTTCCTAGAGAAGAAAAAGTGATATAAAATAAGGCTTGATGTTTCTCTTCTTGTACAGCTTTTCAACTATAGTTTTGTGTGCTTAAACGTTTAAGAGAGTTGCGTTTATATTTGAGATAAATCATCAAGTGTTCCATGTTTACTTGGTGATTTATCAAACACTTTAATCATTCATATTGCATTCATTTACATTGTTCGGTGACTCATACGGTTGAGGGCACTAAGAAAGTTGTGGCGGTTTTTCTCCAGTGAGCTTGAATTGATCGTGACTAGTATCGGGTTCAACATAAAGAGAGTTGGAAGAACTCCGGCGAGCTTGAAGCAATTGTGACGACTATTGCGTTCAACATAAGGAGTGTAGAAATATCATCTCGTGACAGACGTTAAGTTACGAAGAAGTCGGTAAACATTATCTAGAATGTGTCTAGGATAAGTGTGTGAGTACTTCTTGTAATCATCGTTCTATAGTGGATTTGTGTTGGACTGAGGAGTCCCGTGGATTTTCCCTAAGAGGTGGGATTTTACCACGTAAAATAATTCTCTGCGTGTTCCTTTATTTAATGTTCAGCACGTTTCAGGATTGATAAGCCATATCAATCATGCTACCGAAGTTTATTTTTTGTTTATTGATTATAATTTTAAATTGGCCTATTCACCCGCCTCTAGGCGTTCTTAGTCATCCTACAGGTAATTTCACAAGACATAGACTTCGTGACATTTCCACCGTTGATTCTTTGATCGATCCAATCAAAATGTTGTGGCGTGATCCGTTGACGTTGTCCGTGGTGCGAACGACGACGTTTGTGCCTAGAATTGAGGTTGCAAAGTTGATCATATCCTCGGCCGACGCTTTTGTCTCGCCACCGCTCGGAGCTCTCTCGCATTCTCGCAAGGCGTCCAACATGATCTTCTCCATGGTGGAGTTATCAGGCACCTCGAAAATTCGCTTTAGCTCATAGATTTTGGAAGTGGCAAAAGGTAATTTTGAAGAGATGGAACGATGCAAAAACGACCTTTTAGGCATTTTATCTTGGATATCGAACATGGCCATCACTATCCCCTTCTTGAGCATAGACTCCCGGTAGAATTTGCTTGGCTCAACACTCCTTTTTACCAAACTGCCACTGACTTTTGTGCAGCCTTTGAACGATATGATCTCGTTCTTTTCGTAGTCTAAGAAAGAATTGTTCACACCGTAGATGTTAAACCCAACAAACTCTCCACGGGCACCCTTACCGTTCCAGGTAAACTTATGTGACCCGACTTCAAATGACTTGTCGTAATTGGTGAAATTGACCTTCTCGCCATCGAAGTTCCTGGCGTACGACTTAAAAGAGTCGTCGCCCACATTGGCACTATCTCTATAACTGGTGAAAGTCTCCATTGCCTCATTGCCACTGTCACCATAGCTCTTGAACTTGTTATGCTGATTGTTCTAGTCATTTCCGTAATTATTGAACTTGTCATCGACGCCAAGGACGGATCCATGCTTGGGCTAGAGCCACTCTAGCCCAATGTTGACTTTGGAGAAAGACAAATTAGGCTTAGTTGTGTAAGCTCAATCCGAAAAAAAAATAATTAAATAATAGCTCACAACTTTTTCTAGAAAGCAGCCCCACATCTACAACCAAATACTTTAATACTTTAATTACTAAAGTTTTTTTTTTCTCTCTCTTCTTTAGTTTATTCAGCTTTTGATTTGGCTCAAATAATGTCTATATGTCTCTCTGATTTTGTTTTTTCAAATTTATTGATGTTGCTTCTTTTGGAAATTTTGAAATATGGACCCTCCATAACTAAACCAATGGGCTGAGCCAAAGTCCTCGAGCTTCAAATTGTTCTTCATCTTAGCCTCTGAATTTAAGTTTTTTTAAGTTTTCTTTGCTCGTTGTAGGTTTCCTTGAACACATATCTCTATGAAAATAGTTTTTTTTAATGAATTCTGAAAATAGTTTTAAATTTGAAGGAAATATTGCTTTATATATATATATTTGTTTTTAAAATAGGGCTTATAATTGATCCCAACAAAAAAATAATAATAATTAGCCCACCCCTGTAAATATTTCTGAGTCCGCCATTGATCGGCGCCGTTCACCGCCTCGCTGTAACTCATGAACCTGGACCTGATCAAATTCGCGTCGGTGCCGTAGCCCGTGAACTCTTTCGAGCCCCGTTTCCGTGGTTGGAGTACCTTGTAAACGATTGGTCGCCGGCGTTGGCGTTCTCACTGTAGGCGGTGAAGGCGTGCACCCGCCCAGTGGAATCATCTGAGTACAAGTTGAATCGAAGGTTGGGAACGTTCACCGAGTCGGCGTTGTTTTTGAACTCGTCGGTTCCTGCTACGGCCCCAGTGGCGTAATTGTTGAAGCTCTGGTCCACCAGGTTGGTTTCCGAGCCATAGCTATTGAAATCGTCCATGTGGTTGACCGTGTCGCAATTGTGACAGCTGAACGAGTCGACTTGCGAGGTGTCGACGACCGAGTAGTTCTTGAACCAGTCTACCCCTGCCCATCGAGTCGCCCCGTAGTTTGTGAAGTTCGTGTCGCCGTCCTGATTTTCGAGGCTCTGGCCGACATCGAGGAAGTAGAGAAGGTTCGCACAGGAACAGAACTCAGGGAGCCCAGTCCCCGTCGAGAGAGCGTTCTGAGCCGCGAGTTCTACGAAAGCTGACGAGTTCACCGCTCTCAATGGCGAGGCCTTTGAGAGCAGAAACGGCAGTTGCATCGTTTTGGACCGCTTAGTTCCAGTATCGAATCAGATGGGCCTTGGGCGTAAATGGGTTTTCTCCTGGACCGGCCGTCGCGAAAGCAACCTAGAGTTGGACATAACATTGTTCAACTCGGATCAGGTGAGAACACTAAAATGAGAACACTATATGAGGATTAATCTCAGCCATCCAAAGTCATCTGAACGGCTAAAGAGAAAAAGAAAGCTTAACGTAGAAATGGGTACGCTGCACTTACCCCTTAGGCCACATGTCATGTCCTGCGGTGCCTTTTCCAATCGTGCCTTTTTTCCTTCCTTCCTACTCTTTTACCAAAGAAACCCTAAAATCTTTAGTAGAAATGGGGGAATATCAAACCCCTTATATTTCCCCTTCTCCCACATGTCTGTATCTTTATTCCTTATATTAATTCTTTCTTGAAATTTCCACCTCAAAATCTTACAAACCAAAAACTCCCATATTCTCACCCCTTCATCGTCCTCATTTCCTTCACCTTCTTCACGTCAATTCCCACCTTACTCTTCCAGTGGACTTTTCAATCTCCATGAACTACATCCCTCTCTTCTCATCTATCTTTCAATCTACTGCCTATTTCCTTGCTTCCATTTCTAACAAAGCATTACTCTTCTCCCCTTCAGAAATTTTTCTACCATGAAAACTGTCATGAGTGGCTACCAATCTGGATCTATCACTTTCCTTTTTGGGAAAGGGGTATTGGGTGTGCGGGTATGTGAACAATTTGGTGTTATAGGTGTAGTTTTGAGGGGTTTTATGTAGAAGACAGGGCTAATTTTTAATTTTATATTTTTATATTTATGGCTTCGTAGATTCAAGCCTCTTCCCACTCATTCTCCATCCTTTTTGGTTTGTATTGATCTTTCTCAAGTCTTGGAATTTTTTATATTTTTTATTTGAGTCATGGTAAGGCCTCCAGTTTTTTATTTGAGTCATGGTAAGTATTTTTTATTTTTTATAGGTCAATTATACTCACCTCCTTCCTCACATCACGACAACTTAATCAACTACAAGTTCCTCTCCTCCAACCCCACTTGAAATTATGGGTACAGAGCCAATGCTTTGCTAACCTTCGCAGTCATAATTTTAGCCCTCATGCGTGCCATGGCCTCTATCTCTGATAATCTCAACCACCCCACTCCCACTTCCCAAGTCCAAGTCCTTTCTCTTTTCTTTGGTAGATCTAGGATTTAAAAAGTTTGAATTAGAATACCCAGTTTGATTTTATGTTTGATTTTGCTTGTTGGGTCCGTTTAGGTGCTAAACATGAATTGGTTTCATAAGCAACCAAATGGGAACGACGAGGTACATTTCTCTAATTTATAGTTTGATGGGTTATATGTAAAATTGCTCTGTATATGAATTCAATTTGGTATTGGCTTAAATGGGTTTTTCTTTGATTCTTCTTTATAATCTAGGTTAAAGACTGTCACTTTGGGATTGATTTGCAAGCATAAATGAGGGCTTTACACTCATCCTAGTGGAATAAACTCAAATGCATAAGTAGAGTCCTTTTACAACTCACCTTGTTGCTCATACAGAGTGTAAGGGCAGATTAAAAAATTGAGCTAAAGGAGTCCTATTTGTACAAGGATTAATACATGATATGTACGGTTAAAGTTGGGATTAATACATCTTTTTGATCTGTTGGTTGTTGTATTAATCTAAAATGTAAACACAGCTGTAAAGCTATACAGAATAGTAAAAGACCATATGCAGAGCCACTTGATGAGGAATAAACATAAGGATATCATATTTTATGTGATAATAAGTGCATAACATGGAGATAAGACTCATTGGTTATCTGTTTATAAATAATCAAGTAGTACCTTCAGCCTTTTAAAAGATGTGGTCGTTCTCCTCAGTCGAAAATGCGGTCCATGGTTTGACTAATTATAGGTGGTAGTTGCTGGTGTTGAGGTTTGTGACAGATTGAGATTGTTGTGATGATAGGAAAACATATAAAAGAAAATTTGACACCTTTTTATTTTTGTTTGATAATGAAAATAAAAGGGCAGTTTCTAGAGTTCAAAGTTATAATGACCCCATGACTGTGGATTTTTGTCTACTATTTGGCTCTCTAATATTCTACTACCTTCTCTATGCAACTTGTTTTTCCCCTCAAATTTGGTATCATTTCTGTATCTTAATGTATTGACAATAGCGTTAGTAGGTATCATTTGTATCTTAATGTGTTGACAATAATGTTAGTAGATATCATTTATGTATCTTAATGTGTTGATGATAGTGTAAGTAGTATGGATATGGGTATCAGGGCTGTATCTTCATGTTTTCATAATAGATTCTGTATATCTTATGTAAACTTTGTATGTTGCAGGGATAAAATGGAATCTGGATTTGAACTATGTTTCACATAGGCGAGTACAGTCCTGTAATCAAGCAATTTCTATGGATAAACACCAGTATTAAAATTCACAATAAAATATGGGTCGTAAACGATTCAAAGGATTCACAACATCATATTTTTATAATTTTTAAAAACTATAAATTTTAAAAATAATAGAGAAATGACACATGTCAAAATTGCAATGTTGCATCATTACTTGTTTGCCACCAAAATATCTTTCGTAGACACTTAAAAAGGATTCACTTGAACTTCCACATATCTTCATTTATTAATCACTAAAGCTTCATAATATTATTTTTATTTTTTGACTAAGAAGTCTTCATTAGCACTTTTATGATTGTTTTAAGATGAACTCAAAAGACGTGGAAAGTTTCACATTGAGTTTGTAGAATTTTTTGGGGTGTATTTTTAAGCTATTTAATGAAATACTATGGTTTTTGGAAGAGTGCTTCATCAATGCTTCTAACGAGCATCATTTTGCGTAGCGCCACGTGTCATCAGAGTTTCATTTTGTGTGTATTTATCTTTAAAAATTCACAAACAATTAATTATAAAATCGAAAAAATTCCATCCTTAATTTCTACAAATTCCATGTGCCGTTATCTTCGATTATGATGCGCTAAATGTTTGATTTTAAACAAATTCCAAACAATTAATTCAAGTTTGCTTCATTATTAACAATAACACTAAGTTAAGATCACTCTTCATCACTATAACTCTCCCCCAATTATTACTTCAAATTTCCCAATGTTAAATTTTGATTTTCTTGCATCAAAGTTGAAGATATTGTTACAAGGAATTTTTAGAAACTTTCGGTGTATTTTTCTGGTTTTTGTAATGAATTTTCTTCAATTTTTAAAGATAAACTCACAAAAAATGAAAAAAATAATAACACATGGTGCTACGAGATACTAACACCCATCGAAAAAGCTGACGATGCACCCATCGGGCATTGCCATGTGTCATTCTCTATTATTTATTACTATTTTTCAATATTTTGAATTCCAAAAATCATAATAAATTTGAAATTTTCACTAAAAAAGACTCCGAACTCTTTGTGACATTTCCAACATCTTTTCAGACTTAAAATATAATTTTGACTAAGAGAAAAATTCAAATAATTTCACAAAATCAAGTTTGCTTCCAAACTAACAAGAACACTAAGTTGAAAATCATTAGTCTTCATTACTTCAACTCTTCCTCCAATTATTACTTCAAATTTCTAAACGTCAAATTTTGATTTTCACACATTAGAATTGAGGATAATGTAGCAAGGAATTCGTAGAAATTTGCGGTGTATTTTTCTGATTTTTTAAATAATTTTTCTGGAATTTTTTAACATAAACTCACAAAAATGAAACATTAATGACACGTGGCGCTATGAGATACTGACATCCGTTGGAAAAGCTGAGGACCCGGCCATCAGACGCTACCATGTGAACTTTTTCTTCATCTTTTAAGCTTTAAAATATAATTGACCTATAAAAAAACTTCAAATAGTTTCTCAAACTCAAGTTTGTTGCTACAATAACTGTAACATTAAGTTGAAGATCTTTACTCTTCCTCCAATTAATAATACAAATTTTAATTTCACGCATTATAGTCGAACATAATGTTACAAGGAGTTTGTTAAAATACTTGGTGTATTTTTCTAAGTTTTATTAATTTTTTTGTGATTTTTGGAAGTTAAAAGAATTTGAAAAAAATAAAAAAATGGAAGAGAATGACACGTGGCAGCACTTGATGACTGCATCGTCAGAGTTTCTAACGGATGTCACTATCCCGTAGCGCCATGTGTCATTAAAGTTTCATTTTTGTTTTATTTGACTTTCAAAAATCACAAAAATTAATTAAAAATCAGAAAAATGAACCAAAATTATATAAAAACTCCTTGTGACATGATCTTCAACTATAATATGTGAAACTCTAAAAATTTGTAGTAATAATTGGTGGAAGAGTTGTAGTGAGGAAGAGTAATGATCTTCAACTAAGTGGTATATGTAGTATATGAAAAAACTTGAGTTTAAGAAATTATTTAAATTTTTTATGTGTCCAATTTATATTTTACAACTGAAAAGATGATGAAAATGTCGCAAGGAGTTTGTTGCATTTTTGGGTGAATTTTTCAGATTTTTTTACTAATTAATTATGATTTTTGAAAGTTAAAACATTGTAAAATAGTAATAAATTGAAGAGAATGACACATGGCAGCATCTGGTGGCTGGGTCCCCAGCTTTTCCAACGGGTGTCAGTATCTTGTAACGTCATGTGTCATTAATGTTTCATTTTTGTGAGTTTATCTTAAACAATTCACGAAAAATCATTAACAAAATTAGAAAAATACACCAAAAATTTCTACGAATTCCTTGCGACATTATCTTCGACTCTAATGTGTGAAATACAATTTTGACTATGGGAAATTTGAAGTAATAATTGGAGGAAGAGTTGTAGTTATGAAGACTAGTGATCTTTAACTTAGTGTTATTGTTAGTATAGAAGCAAACTTAACTTTGTAGAATTATTTGAATTTTTCTCTTTGTCAAAATTATATTTTAAGTCTCAAAAGATGTTGGAAATTATGCAAGGAGTCCGGGATATTTTTTGGTGAATTTTTCAGATTTATTATGAATATATTATGATTTTTGGAAGTCAAAATATTGAAAAAATAGAAATAAATGGAAGATAATGACACATGGCAGCAGCTGATGGGTGCATTGTCAGCTTTTCCAGTGGGTGTCAGTATCTCATAGCTCCATGTGTTATCCATGTTTCATTTTTATGAGTTTATCTTAAAAAATTCAAGAAAAATCATTAAAAAATCAGAAAAATACACCAAAAATTTCTACGAATTCCTTGCAACATTATCTTCGACTCTAATGTGTGAAAATCAAAATTTGACTTTAGGAAATTTGAAGTAATAATTGGAGGAAGAGTTATAGTTATGAAGACTAGTGATCTTTAACTTAGTGTTATTGTTAGTATGGAAGCAAACTTAACTTTGTAAAATTATTTGAATTTTCTCTTTGTCAAAATTATATTTTAAATATAAAAAGATGTTGGAAATGTCGCAAGGAGTCTGGGGTATTTTTTGGTGAATTTTTCAGATTTATTATGAATATATTATGATTTTTGGAAGTCAAAATATTGAAAAATAGAAATAAATGGAAGATAATGACACATGGCAGCGACTGATGGGTGCGTCGTCAGCTTTTCCAGCGGGTGTCAGTATCTCATAGCTCCATGTGTCATCAATGTTTCATTTTTGTGAGTTTATCTTAAAAAATTCAAGAAAAATCAGAAAAAAATCAGAAAAATACACCAAAAATTTCTATGAATTCCTTGCACCATTTTCTTCGACTCTAATGTGTGAAAATCAAAATTTGACTTTGGGAAATTTGAAGTAATAATTGGAAGAAGAGTTATTATAGTGAGGAAGAGTAATGATCTTCAACTTAGTGTTATAGGTAGTATATGAAAAAACTTATGTTCGAGAAATTATTTAAATTATTTATGTTTCAAATTTATATTTTACAACAGAAAAGATAAAGAAAATGTGGCAAGGAGTTTGTGGCATTTTTCGGTGAATTTTTCAGATTTTTTACGAATTAATTATGATTTTTGAAAGTCAAAACATTGTAAAATAGTAATAAATGGAAGAGAATGACACATGGCAGTATCTAATGGCTGGGTCCTCAGCTTTTCCAACGGGTGTCAGTATCTCGTAGCGCTACGTGTCATTAATGTTTCATTTTTATGAGTTTATCTTAAAAAATTCACGAAAAATCATTAAAAAATCATAAAAATGCACCAAAAATTTCTATGAATTTCTTGTGACATGATCTTCAACTCTAATGCGTGAAAATAAAAACTTGAATTTTTTAAATTTGAAGTAATAGTTGGAGGAAGAGTTACAGTTATAAAGACTAGTGATCTTTAACTTAGTGTCATTGTTAGTATGGAAGCAAACTTGACTTTGTGAAATTATTTGAATTTTTCCCTTAGTCAAAATTATATTTTAAGTCTCAAAAGATGTTGGAAATGTCACAAGGAGTGCGGAGTCTTTTTTAGTGAAAATTTCAAATTTATTATGATTTTTGGAATTCAAAATATTGAAAAATAGTAATAAATAATAGAGAATGACACATGGCATTGCCCGATGTGTGCATCGTCAGCTTTTTCAATGGGTGTCAGTATCTTGTAGTGCCATGTATTATTCTTTTTTCATTTTTTTGAGTTTATCTTAAAAAATTGAAGAAAATTCATTACAAAAATCAGAAAAATACACCGAAAGTTTCTAAAATTCCTTGTAACATTATCTTCGACTTTGATGCAAGAAAATCAAAATTTAACATTGGAAAATTTGAAGTAATAATTGGGGGAAGAGTTATAGTGATGAAGAGTGATCTTAACTTAGTGTTATTGTTAATAATGAAGCAAACTTGAATTAATTGTTTGGAATTTGTTTAAAATCAAACATTTAGCGCATCATAATCGAAGATAAGGTCGAATGGAATTTGTAGAAATTAAGGATGGATTTTTTCGATTTTATAATTAATTGTTTGTGAATTTTTAAAGATAAACACACACAAAATGAAACTCTGATGACACGTGGCGCTACGCAAAATGGTGCTCGTTAGAAGCACTGATGACGCACTCTTCCAAAAACCATAGTATTTCATTAAATAGCTTAAAAACACACCCCGAAAAATTCTACAAACTCAATGTGAAACTTTCCACGTCTTTTGAGTTCATCTTAAAACATTCATAAAAGTGCTAATGAAGACTTCTTAGTCAAAAAATAAAAAATAATATTATGAAGCTTTAGTGAATAATAAATGAAGATATGTGGAAGCTATAGTGAATCCTTTTTAAGTGTTTACGAAATATATTTTGGTGGCAAACAAGTAATGATACAGCATTGCAATTTTGACATGTGTCATTTCTCTATTATTTTTAAAATTTATAGTTTTTAAAAATTATAAAAATATGATGTTGAAGCTCTAGTGAATCCTTTGAATCGTTTACAACCCATATTTAGTTGTGAATTTCAATACTGGTGTTTATCCATAGAAATTGCTTGATTATAGGACTGTACTCGCCTATGTGAAACATAGTTCAAATCCAGATTCCATTTTATCCCTGCAACATGCAAAGTTTACATAAGATATACTGAAACTATTACGAAAACATGAAGATACAGCCCTGATACCCATATCCATACTACTTACACTATCATCAACACATTAAGATACATAAATGATATCTACTAACATTATTGTCAACACATTAAGATACATAAATGATATCTACTAACATTATTGTCAACACATTAAGATACAAATGATACCTACTAACGCTATTGTCAATACATTAAGATACAGAAATGATACCAAATTTGAGGGGAAAAACAAGTTGCATAGAGAAGGTAGTAGAATATTAGAGAGCCAAATAGTAGACAAAAATCCACAGTCATGGGGTTATTATAACTTTGAACTCTAGAAACTGCCCTTTTATTTTCATTATCAAACAAAAATAAAAAGGTGTCAAATTTTCTTTTATATGTTTTCCTATCGTCACAACAATCTCAATCTGTCACAAACCTCAACCCCAGCAACTACCACCTATTATTTGTCAAACCATGGACCGCATTTTCGACTGAGGAGAACAACCACATCTTTTAAAAGGCTGAAGGTACTACTTGATTATTTATAAACAGATAACCAATGAGTCTTATCTCCATGTTATGCACTTATTATCACATAAAATATGATATCCTTATGTTTATTCCTCATCAAGTGGCTCTGCATATGGTCTTTTACTATTCTGTATAGCTTTACAGCTGTGTTTACATTTTAGATTAATACAACAACCAACAGATCAAAATGATGTATTAATCCCAACTTTAACCGTACATATCATGTATTAATCCTTGTACAAATAGGACTCCTTTAGCTCAATTTTTTAATCTGCCCTTACACTCTGTATGAGCAACAAGGTGAGTTGTAAAAGGACTCTACTTCTGCATTTGAGTTTATTCCACTAGGATGCGTGTAAAGCCCTCATTTATGCTTACAAATCAATCCCAAAGTGGCAGCCTTTAAACTAGATTATAAAGAAGAATCAAAGAAAAACCAATTTAAGCCAATACCAAATTGAATTCATATACAGAGCAATTTTACATATAACCCATCAAACTATAAATTAGAGAAATGTACCTCGTCGTTCCCATTTGGTTGCTTATGAAACCAATTCATGTTCAGCACCTAAACGGACCCAACAAGCAAAATCAAACATAAAATCGAACTGGGTATTCTAATTCGAACTTTTTAAATCCTAGATCTACCAAAGAAAAGAGAAAGGACTTGGACTTGGGAAGTGGGAGTGGGGTGGTTGAGATTATCAGAGATAGAGGCCATGGCACGCATGAGGGCTAAAATTATGATTGCGAAGGTTAGCAAAGCATTGGCTCTGTACCCATAATTTCAAGTGGGGTTGGAGGAGAGGAACTTGTAGTTGATTAAGTTGTCAGGAGGTGAGTATAATTGACCTATAAAAAATAAAAAATACTTACCATGACTCAAATAAAAAACTGGAGGCCTTACCATGACTCAAATAAAAAATATAAAAAATTCCAAGACTTGAGAAAGATCAATACAAACCAGAAGGGATGGAGAATAAGTGGGAAGAGGCTTGAATCTACGAAGCCATAAATATAAAAATATATAATATAAAATTAGCCATGTCTTCTACATAAAACCCCTCAAAACTACACCTACAACACCAAATTGTTCACATGCCCGCACACACAATACCCCTTTCCCAAAAAGGAAAGCGATAGATCCAGATTCGTAGCCACTCATGACAGTTTTCATGTCAGAACTACTTTCAATTAAAATAAAAAAAGTGCGTAACATAAGATTAACAATTCTTTCTTTTTTTATTAAAAGAATTGTCTAAACTACTTTCAATTAATCTAATCTACGGACAGAAGATTCAAACTTGAGTGCAAGGGGCATGCGCATGGTGCGAATAACAATCCAATCTTCTACAAGAAACAAACAACAACAAAAAACTAGTATTATCTGAGTTGAGAATTTGAGATGGCTTACATTTAGAGATGATGAAGAGACTAGATGAGTCACGAGGCTGTATTGTTTGTGCTGCTGCATATTTTTTGATTGATTTCTTGAGCTCTAGGCAACCTAAGCGAGAGCTAGGGTTGAAAAGATTGGTGGATTCGTTGGGGGGTTTAAGAGTGTATTTATATGGTTTCGACGATAAATTTTGTATTAAAAAGTTATATTAAATGTTTGGATTTGATTTGAATTCTCGTCCAGAATATTCAATGTTTGAGAACCACGTGGGAAGGAATAATAATTGATGAAATTTAATATATTACATGGGAAGAATTAAGGGGTTGAAAAAGTGTTCAAAACAATCCTTTCCTTGGTCCATCAAGAATCCTTTTATGTTTCTTGGCGTTAGTCTTCTTTTAGCTGTGAAAATTGAATCCTATAAAACATGCAATAATGTGGTACAAAAATTTGGAGGTTTTGTTCCTCAAGATACAATAACGTACTGCAAAATTTATTGCCGATGAAACCAATAAGCATCAAACCCGAATTACAAATTGTCTCAAAACCACTATTGATCTAACTCCAGTGTTTATGCCACGATAGTCGGGATCTCGTGTGTAAAATTTCTAACCAGGGATATGCTGAATTTCAGGTTATCATAACTAGAGTCTGGAAAACCTTGAGAAACAATGAAACGATCATCTACTTTTTGAGGTTACAATAAAGTTCAAATGCAATCAGAAACCTGCAAAAGAAACAAAATCCGCTATTCATGATCGCGCTTGTACCTAGAAACAGCAGCTCACTTGCCATGCTATAGAGGAGTTGCAAAACCTGCATACAGGTACAATGTACAAGGTGAGACATTGAAGGGAACCTAGAGGGCAGAGTCATGATTTGACAAGCCTCATTATCGACAACGATCTCTGTTCGCAATCACCCATCAGTAACAAACCCAGTTATTAATGGGACAATATGAGAGAATGAACCACTGGAAAAGTAAAAGTTGCAAGGAGTTTTCATGAAGGAAATTCTAACTCCATGGATAAGAAGAAGAAAAAAACAATTATATGGATTAAATCAATTGGCACGTCAGTCTACCTATACATAACATAACAACCTCTGGATATTTCTGTCTTCCTCCCCCATGTCACCTGAATATCTGTGAAGAATTCTAAGAACACTGCATCCTTCAATATTTCTTGGTTCAGCAATTTTTCAACATAAGGCATTCTGTTGAGCCCAATGCACTAAAGAATTAATTTTCCTTCTCCATTAGAGAGATTTACAGAGATCTAAGAAATTGAACACACATGACAGATGCTTTCTGGTGCGAGAAATGGTGTTAATCTTCTGGTCTCATCTAGGTAGTTAAATTAAGTGATAACATCTCTCACCTTTAGATCCAATATGAATGAGATGCAACTGGTCTATTAAAAAAAGGAAGAACAAAAAGAATCTGACAAACTCACAATGTATCTTAGCCATCCATATCTGATATAGGAAATTCTATTACTTAAGTTACCTATTTAGTAGATGATGTCATAAGAGCATCACCAGTGGGGGGGTGTAAATTCGGGGGTGTAAAGCCACTTTTACATCCCCTTTACACCTCCGGCGGGTGTAAATTCGTTTTTTGCTCCAATGGGAAACGATGTAAATTATGTAAATGATGACTTTTCTTCATTTTTCATCTCTTTTCTCGGGTGGGTCCCGGCTGCAAATGATGTAAAAATGGATGCAAATATACATTTTATTTTGCATCTCCATGGAGGTGATGTAAATATACAACCCTTTACATCTCCTCATTGGAGATGATTCCGGTGGCTCGGGGTGTATATTTAACATACACCCCCATATACACCCCCCCATTGGTGATGCTCTAACAGGCTAGGCACTGCCTTCAGCGAGAAATCTTAATCTGACATTTAATTAAATTTCCACCCCCACCTCTCTCTTTACTCTCCAAATTATAGGTCCAACTCAACTCACTTGAAAAACATGTAAAAAGAGAAACAAGTGTCTCATAGGTACACTCTCTTCTGCAATAAAAATAAAATAAATAAAAAGCCTTTCCATCCATAGCATGATGGTTGGTAAGGGTGTACATCGGTTCGAAACCAATGAATTTTTATCAATCCAATCCAATCCAATTTTTTATTGGATTTGAGATTTTACAATCCGATCCAATGTGTTTGGATGTGTTCAGTTTGAATTGGATTTCAAACTCTAGATCCGCTAACCAAACCGATTCAATCAGTTTTTCATTTTTTGGATCCAATCCAATTCGCCAATATTATTGAAACCAATAAAATTGGATTGGATTGGTCAGTTTTGGTGGCTTGGTTTGGATCCGGTACAGCCCTAATGGTTGGTAACAAACATTCAGCTTGGTAATAAACTAAAAACCCCATTCACGTTGTTTCCACAGAAAATATCATTAACCAAAGATCATGGAAGAGGGGTATGCTATGGATTCTAGAATGATATTGTGCAACGATATTTAATGTCATAAGCCACAGACAGCCACTGTATGAAAACAAAGGTAAAACCTGAAAAGTACCTTCTGATAGGCATCCCCAGCTGTTATTGTGCAAAGACAGGAGCGAAGTGAACAAGGCAGAAGCAGTAGCACTATGCAATGGGATCAATGACTGCGCACCCGCCAACTCCACTGGAAATCTATGCTTGGCCAAATCATAGTAAGTTTAGTAACAAATTCAGCAGTCTTCCTAATAATGCTCTCAAGCATTTGGAACTACCATCACAATCATATATGATCAATAAAATAAAACAGAAAAAACTACATATATATATATATATGAACAAAATAGAACTGAGCTAGAGGCATTGGCATAATGAACTGAGCTGTGAACATGTGCAATTATCACAAGTAAATGAAATATTGAACAAAATTCAAGCTTTGGAATTCAAGGAAACAAAGAGGCTGAACTCAATCAGCTTAATGCAAGGATTATGATCAGTTGGAGCAAGTTCCATTAATCATTTTTCACATAACTACAAAGAAAGAAAGAAAAACCGTGAGCAAGCACCAAAGACCCAAGATTCAGATTTTCTTTTCTCGGGAGCCAAACAAAGTCACAGCGCTCTTTTCCATTCTTCTAGAATCAGGCAATCAATTTCCAAAGTATGTCAAAATTAAAGGTACAAAAACTGTAATCGAACCTTGATACCTTGAGCTTCTGAGCAGGGAGTCGAGGAGCAGAAGTGGGCTTGACGGCAGTAAGTTCGATAAGATTAGAAGCTTTGGAGGCGAAAGGTGAACATGGTGTACGGCACAAAAGGCTTTTTGCAGAAGATGAAGAAAATTGTAGGGTTCGTCTCGCACAGTTAGCCGCCATCTCTATTTCCCTGTTTCCCAAAGCTCACAGCTTTCTTTGTTCCTTCCTGGACCGGATACTTTGTTGGGCTTGGGAGCTTCTATAATGAGTAGCGCTTGGCACAGTTCGGTTTGGGCCAGTTTTCTCATGAAATCTGAATTGGGAGATGAAGACCGGTTTAATCCAATCCGATTCTGATGAAAATCCATTGGCAAGTAGGGGTGGGCATTCAAACTGGCGAACCATAAATCCGAGCCAAATCGCACAGAACTAAACCAGGAAAAAAACCGGGTTGATCAAAAAGTCAACAACCGATCAAAAACCGAATCGGACCGGTTTGGTTCGGTTTTGGTTCTGATTTTGGTTCCGATTCTACATCTTCAAAAATCAGACCGGGCCGAACCGAACCGGTCAAATTAAAAAATATATAATTTCAATATTTATTTATATTCAATGCTATATTTTTATTTTTTTTTTGAGAGAATTCAATGCTATATTTTTAATCTCATAACTAATATTTATCCAAGTTCAATTTCAAAATATATCTCTTTTCTAGCTTTAATATTTATTTTTATATAAAATTGAATATTTTGTTAATTTTCAAGTCAAAAAAATAAATTTTCAGTTGAAAATTGTATTAAAAAATAATTTTTATAATCCGATTCAAAACCGAATTGGACCAAAATCAAAACCGAAACCGATTCAACATGAACCAGATAGTTTTTGAATTTTTTTTAATAAAACCAAACCAAATCAAACCGAATAAATTGTACCGGATCAATTCTAATTTGAGGCAAAAACCAGTCCAAACCGAACTGTGCTCACCACTACTGGCAAGGCCGACCAACCCAAACCTGCCCGATTCAGGTTTGGTTCTTGCGGTTCCCGATTTGTAGCTGAAGCTTCAAAAATTGATATACCTTCTCTGCATAGTGATGAAAACAAAATAAATAACAGCAATCCCCATAGGGCCAAAATCTTTCTTCAAAACAAAGAAAATTTATATTGTTTCTTTTTAAAAGGATAGCAATCATCTATAACAAGTTTGAATCAGAGTAACTCACCTTCTTCTGCGTCAACAAACTCAGGGTGAAGTTTACCATCTTCCTCAAATTTCTTCTGCAATTCATAACAAAAATTCATCTCAAAATCAATTACAATTAGAGTCTTCACTGTAATAATATATGCAACTAAACTTTAGCAACCCAAAACCTTATCTTATCCAACTTCATTTAGTTTTTCAAGAACATGAAGTTGTGCCAAAATTCAAAAGGCAACCTCTTTAAGAGAACTTCCAACGGTTGACTGAAGCTCGAGCAGGATAGGGCCCAAGCCCAGGCAAGTCGTTCCAGCGAGCCAATGTAGCCCGGGCAAGGTGAGGGTCCCATGTGACCAGGACAGCCCACAAGCAAAAGTAACCCGAGCCCAAGCCCAAGGGGAGATGATGTCATCGCTAAGGCCAGCCAAGCGTTAGCCACGCGAATTCAAATTTTTTTTTTACAGTTAGTGCGTGCGTTGCACGCGCCAATGTTAAAAAAAAATTTGATTTACCATGCGTTGGTGTCAGCCCTAACGTCCACCAACGGTAACATGCCACGTGGCTTGTTCTGGTCGCTTCGATCAATTTATCCCTCAAATCCAACGGCTGCCATATTTTCCCTTTGCCATGGCAACGGGTGGAAACACACCTTACTTTTTGCAAGGCTGCCACTATTCATGTGAATAGTATCTGCCCTTGCCTCCCCTTGCCATGGCAAAGGGCAAGAGGGGGCAAGGGCTATTACTATTCATGTGAATAGTGACAGCCCTTGCAAGAGGCTTGTGGTGTTTCCACCCATTGCCATGGCAACCACTATTCACATGAGATATGAGGAGAGGAATTTGTATAGAGTTTTGGTGCGGGAAGTGAAAAATATGACTAAGTATTTATTTTTTTAAAAAATTCTGAAATTTTTAGTTTTTTTTTTTGGTTGATGACGTCAACCTAGACTAGAGCAAGGGTTGGTTTTGCCTGAGGGCCAGCCCAGGCTTGTGGAGCCCACCAACAGCCCTGGCAGCATTTGTCCGCTAGAAGCCCTTTTTGGGCCTAGGCCCCCCCTTGCCCGAGGCCGCTGGAATCGCTCTAAGCAGCACAGCTTCAGGGAAAGGGCCAATGGCCTCATCCGGTTTTAAGGTACAAACAAAAGTACAATTTATATTTTGTAATTCTGTAAATTGAAAATTTATAATCACAGTTTGAAAAACTACAAACTATTTGAATCATAAAATCTTTGGGGTGAAGGCTGAAGCCACAAATTGCCTAAATCATTGGGTGAGGCCACAAAATAACAAAACAGATTCTTTCCAGCGGTCAGAGAATCAAAGAAGAGCTGAGAGAGAGAGAAATGAAAAGTACCTGAGAGAGAGAGGTAGCTGAGATGAAGAGGAGATACAGAGTGGAAGCTGCGAAGTGATACATGACACTATAGTAGGAAGGAGGACACCCGTGAAAAACTTTGACATTTTCTGATTTTTAATTAATTTTGTATGAATTATTTTTAATAAATAATAAAAAATAATAGAAATTTCACATGGCGCCATCATAGATGGACACATGACAAAAATACTGAGGGTCAAGTAATTTCATTTAATATTAAATTTTCTATGATTTAACTTCTTAAATTCATAATAAATACATTAAAAATAAAATAAAAATACACTGAAAATTCCTACAGACTCCTTGTGACATTATGTTCATCCTAAAATTTCAAAAATCATATTTTGACCTAGAAAAATTCAAAATGACAACGAAAACTCAAATTTTTTTCGAGACAAACCAAAACACTAGTTAATGTTTTATAACATAACATTCTTGTTTCCTTGATTCAATGATTACTATAAACTCAAATATGTGGAATTATGATTTTACACCTCAAAATTTGAAGGCTTTGTAGTAAGAAGCGTGTACCTTTTTTCAGTGTATTCTTCTGATTTTTAATTAATTGTTTGTGAATTTTTTAAAATAAATAATAAAAATATAAGAGAAATGACACGTGACGCTGTAATCGAAGATGTGGAATCGTGATTTTAGACCTTTGTAATCGAAAATAGTGTCATAAGGAGTTTGTAACAATTTTCGGTGTATTTTTCTGATTTTTAATTATTTATTTATCAATTTCTAAACAAAAACAACAAAAAAGGATCAAAATTGTATTATTGGATACGAAGAGGAAGGGCATTGTACATAATGTGTGCTCTTATACCACTTTAGTTTATGAGTTTGGTAGAGAAGGCTTGTGGAGAGATCTTCGTGGTTGTTTAGATGAAATGGAGAGTGAGGGGTGTAAGCCAAGTGTAATAACATACACTATAATTGTTAAGTTTCTTTGTGTGGTAATGGGAGGATTGCAGGGGCATTAGAATATTTGGGTGAGATGGAAAGGGAAGGATGTGAACCAGATATGACCACATACAATGTGATTCTTCGTGAACTTTTTCTTCAAGATAGAGTGGATGATGTTTCTGGCCTACTTGAGGTAACTTTTGAGTCGTATGAAGAAGAGAGGTGTTCAGCCTAATGCTGTTAGTTTGAATTGTTTAATTCAGTACTTTTGTAGGGTTCAAATTTTTTCAGAATGTTTGAAGCTGTTGGATTACATGACGTGCAATGGTTTTAGTCTCACTTTTAATGTGCTGCTAGACAGACTTTGCAAGAATGGTTTAGTTGGAATTGCACAACAAGTTTTTCAGCATCTTAGAAACACTGGAGTTTTCCCTGATACAACTTGTGATAATATTCTTAAGAGAGGGCAATAAGGTGATGGTTAATCAATTGGTCATTGACCTGTACAATCAAAGACTAAAACTAGATCTCTTTGTTAAATTCAAAGAGACAGGCCAACGGCCCACTACTAACAATATCGATATTGTCCCCAACTTAACCACCTACAAAGTCCAGTAGGTGTGCGATTTTATCACAAAATGCCTTGATATTATTAGTAGTTGAACTATTCATTATATTTTATATTTTATTTAGTCAAGTTTCCGATGTGAGACTTATATTCTTCAACACTCTTTACCTATGGGTCCTTAATTAGTGGCCTTTGAGCTGAGGGATGAAATGGTAGAGAATGGGCTTACTCTCGAGGATATTGGAGGCAATGTTCCAAAGAGGTACTTTTTCAGACGTATCCTCGTTATTGAAATTTTGGTTTCAGAAGGCTGTCTGTCAACCTAATGGGATAGAATAATTGTAAAAAGTCTTAATGCATCTAGTTCAAATTTTGGTTTTTATATTATTTTTAAATAGAAAAGAGTTAAAGCATTTATGACTCCATAAACTAGGGAGCATGATTGGAGTTCAAATTGCATAAAGAGCTCCTAAAATAACGTTTATATGTTTTTAGCTAAAATTTAACTTAAAAACAAAGAGCATGATTGTGAATGCTCTTAGGTATGATGCATTATTTAGAACAATAAGTAGGCCTCGGCCATTACATAAATGTCCATATGTCGTAAAAATTATACACTTTGACATAGATAAACTAATCTTGTTGCTCATTCGAATTATACACACGGTTTTTGCATGTAGGATTGCAAGGGTAAGCGCAATCTATCTTCTGGAATGGAGTTCGGTCGTGGTACCAGTCTCCAACTGCCTTGCCAATAGTCTGCAGAATACATTTAGGTTGTAGATAAAATTTAAAACCACCTCAGTAATTTTCGTTCAAACAGAAGAAGTCAATGAAACCAAGAACTACAAAAATTGACAACAAAGGGCTATTCTCAAATTTTTGTTCATTTTTCTAAGGCTTAATATCACAAAACATTCTTAAGGTTTACGAAACTATCAGATTGCATCCTTAATGTTTTTTTGTGTCACTCGTGGTCCTCAAGGTTAGTATGTGTGATCACAAATGGTCCATGCCGTTAGGTTCGGTCAAAAACTCCATTAGTTTGCTGATGTGACATATATTTATCACAAAACATCCCTGAAGTTCACACATCTATCACAAATAGTCCCTACGAAATTTTTTGATTTTTTCATTTAAAATTCATAAAATTTTGGTTTTCTTTTTTTAAATTATTTATAAATGAAAAAACCATTTATGAACCCTAAACCCTTAGTTTTTTCATTTTAAATTTTATGAATTTTAAATTATTTTTAAAAAACTCCATTAGTTTGTTGATGTGGCATATATATGGAGCCCACATCTACAATAATATAGTGTCACATGTATTTAAAATATAATGTATATTTTTAAATAATTTAAAATTCATAAAATTTTAAAAAGAAAACCAAAATTTTTATGAATTTTAAATTAAAAAATTAAAAAAATTTGCGGGGACCATTTATGATAGGTGTGTAAACCTCAGGGATGTTTTGTGATATATATATGCCACATCAGCAAACTAACAGAGTTTTTGACGGAATATCTAACGACAGGGACCATTTGTGATCACACATACTAACTTTGAGAACCACGAATGACACAAAAAATCATTAAGGATGCAATATGATAGTTTCGTAAACCTTAGGGACGTTTTGTGATAATAAGCTATTTTTCTAATAATCATACAAGAGAGGAGATTAAGTGAAGACTGCACAACTCTTACCTTCTTACCCAACACCGGAGAGCTGGCTGCCAACCATGTGTCCTGTGTTACAATCTGGCAGTGGGCATAGCAAGAGTCTATCAACAGTCCATGAGATGTGGAGGTGCTGGCATGAGTAAGTGCGCGTAAGAACTGCAACCGATATTCTGAAACAAATTCCATATTAAAAACCCAAGTAAATTTTCCAGCTGCCGGTTTATGCCAATGATGGAATACATAAGAAGCTTTCCTTGGTAGGTACAAGGAAGCTTCACTGGAGAAAGTAGGACTCAATAACATAGCAATCAATTTCAACCCATGCGGCTTTCATTAAATTGTTTATTATCATCTAAAGACTAAAGGGAACAGGCAGCAGTACATGAGACCCTAAGAAACTTCAACCATCAAACTTTTCTATGACAGAAGATTTAACCAAATTCAAATTTGAATGAATTCAAGTCTTGGTTTAAATTTTCACAGGGGCTATAAAGGATTCTATGAGCTTCAATCTGTGAAGGATTGCTTGCTGGTGGAAAGGAGGGTTTTGATATTCACCTTGCATGGTTTGAAGTTGACTGGGTGAGCAGTTCTTTATATCAAGCTTGCACTTTTTCCAGGCCCCTTTTGGATCAGCAATATCCGGTGCCAAAATGTTCTTTATCTGAATGGATACAACAAGGAAATAGAGAAAGTGCACACTAACAAAATGAAGTGTATTACGAATCGATACAATTTGGACGAAAAGAAAAAAAATATTATGAACCAAACTATTACTCAGTTTTATATTTAGGGTAACAGATAGACGATATATATCATAAAGATGATATGAAGTATTTCAACCTGCATACAACTAAAAAGTTGTTGGCATCACATATTTTTGATAACTAAATCCAATGTGAGAGAAAAGTATTACATGATACAATAAATTGGAAAGTACTGATCTATAAATCAAGGATTAGAAGAATGAGCTAACCTGCCACGAATCATAAGCAGCATTTAACAAAAATATTGGGGTCCGGATCACTGGTACCACATTTTGTGGGAAGAAGCACTGAACAAAAACAATTAAAAAGGACATATCATAAGTAAATAGGAAAGAGTGAAGAGCAAAATCATACAAAACTATAAAAACTTACCAAGCCTGGACTCAATTTTGAAGTGCAGGATGCGGGTAAGTTCTTCGCCGAACCCTGCCCAAAAAATAGAATAATCAGAATCTGAAGCTAATACTTATCACCTGCACAGAATGGAGGCCTAACAAATAGAAGAATCCTCTTCTCCTGAGAGAAGTAAAAGGCCACTTTATTATCTTAAAGAGAGAAACAGAGCTGCAATACATGTAGCGCAACCACTTCACTGTAAAAGGCTTGAATGTATCGAGATCCAGAAACAGTCTTCCTGTTAGTCATTACAAGATGTTAAGAACTCTGAAATAGAATAGAGATAATATAGGGTCAAGTCTTCAAGACAGAAGATATAATATACAGCTTACGCATTAATGAAGTAACCAGCATCTGCCAGACATTTTACTTTAGTACCCACAGGTAGGAGAGAACGAAAGTTATCACAATGAAGAATTGAGGTCAATCCACCAGCCGAACAACCAGAGAGAAGAGCCTGTAATCACAAGTAGTAATAATAAACAATCAGAAATGAGGACAAGATGACAAAAGTCGACAGTTCCTAAAATGGGACATACACTATGAGCATTTTTCATTCCTTTTGCTAATAGATCATCAATGATGGCACGAAAAACCCTTGCTCCTCTGAAGTGAAGATTTGTTGCCTGATCAAATTAGTAGAATGAACACAAGATTCAGAATTTGTCATGAAAGTAAAACATGGGTTGCTGATTGAAATTTATTAACTTACTGGGTTTACTGCTTCAACATCACCAGTGAATGACGCCCCATCACAGTACCTAACTTTGATTCTATTCCAGTTATAGAAGTCTGGCATAAAAATAAAAAAGGATCCAGTTTTTACAGCCACAAAAAAACAAAATAAGAAGAAGACTAGGATTCCTTTAATAGTGTGATTATCAAAAACCTTCTTTTAAAATTGGAATTTTCCTTTTCTATTGCTTTGGGATTCACGTGTGATCATCATTAGAATAGGAAAATATCTTCTTGTTTTTATTAAATTCGTGCAAATCGAGTAAATTGGTTTTGAACGTGTGGGGCTACTCTTTTTGGTGGAACAAAGAGCCTATAAAACAAGACTTTTGTCTTCTTTGTTTAGTACGGCTTTTCAACAATAGTTTTGTGTGCTTAAACGTCTAAGAAAGCTGCGTTTTTATTTGAGATAAATCATCAAGTATTCCATGTTTACTTGGTGATTTATCAAACACTTCTATCATTCATATTGCATTCATAAGCCATATCAATCCTGATACCGAAGTTTATTTTTATTTATTAATTATAATTTTAAATTGGCATATTCACCTCCCTCTAGGTATTCTTAGTCATCCTACAGATAATTTCACAATAGCCATGTTCATCAACTATCGAGTCATTCTTAGGAGTTGTTTCAAGTTTCAAAAAAGCAAAGATTGAGATATGAGGGCAAACCAAACCTGGATTAAACTTTTGTTTGTTGCTAAGCACCGCATAAAAAGACAACGACTTTTCCATTTTGTTTGATGAACCATAGTAAGTATTCTTACGATCAAGGCAAGTCGCGACACTGTTACACCATCCTCCTCCCTAAGAACCAAATATCAATTAAAGAAATTTCAAACTTTAATGCAAAAGTCTTTTACATCTAGTTTACTAAGCTAATGCTTGACCAACACCCGAGTTCAAGATCCCAAGCTCAGATGTAACATGCAGATTTCTCTTCTCCAATAATCTATTCTAAGCTCCCTCTCATTGAATAGAAGGTGTAGCTGAGAGAACACAACATGGTTTAAGATTAACATTCACACCTTATCCTTTTCTATCTTTTTTATTTTGGTGAAAGCTATCCTTTCTATCTTTTAAAATCCATTTTAACATGGCAGGAAAATGACAAACCTCAATATGAACCAACCAATTGTTTACTCCTGCACCGAATCCCTTGTCGAAGTGGTACGCCGGTGCGCTCCCATCCAAACAAACTGTATAACATGTCAAATTAACACACAGTGAAAAGTAAAAATGTTAAGGGACCTAGCCTGGGTTTATAAGGAGTTGGGCTACTCCCCCCATTGCCAATTGGTTTTGAGATGGAATCTCAACTTCCTTCATGGTATCAGAGCAAGGCTTCACGTGTTGGGCCCAACGGCCACACGTGTTGAGAGTATTTGTCCCACATTGAAATGTTAAGGGAACTAGCCTAGGTTTATAAGGAGTTGGAAACTTTAGAAAAGTGCTCAATTCCACTAATATTTCTCACCGGCTCCTTTGGCAACTGCATTCTCAACAAGAGTGATTCCCACAGGATGGCTTTCTGCTTTCAGCAATATCAGTAAACATACTAGAAGACTTAACCATTGGCCTAATCTTGCATGGGCCATTCTGCACACAAATTTTAGTGATCAATATATAAAAATAAAAAGGGTATATAGAAAACAAAGAAAAACATAGCATTCGTTTCAAAGAAAAAAAAAAAGCAGAACAGCTTCTTTCGATCACCATGAAAACCAAAAGCATTATTACTCTGCACCTGGAATGAGAGAAGCTGTGAGACAAAAATCTGAAAGAAGGAAAGAATGCAAGAGAGAGAAACCCAGTTCTGGACTTGGGTTTCTTTCTTAATGGTATTTGTAACGGTAGAGAAAACAATAGCAGGAAGGAAAATAAATGGAAAGTGGGATGAGTGAGATGAGCGTGAGGCTATTTGGCACACACACAGTTTGGAAAGTGAGTGATTGCGAATGAAGAGCTTACAGAGAGCTAAAGGGCGGCATTACTGGTAAGAGCTACAAAGCAAAGAGCCAATGACTAGGACAAATATTGTCGGTGCATAATACAAGATAGCATATTCCTAGTAACTTCACGCATGCAAGATATTGTTGCATTCAATTTTTTTTTTAATTCAAAAGATTACAACGATGGATCTTAACACCATATCCTATATATCAAAATTTGCATAAGATATAAGAAAAATTACTGAACCATATAGAAGGATGTTGTAATTGAGCCATTGGTTAGTGGTATTTATTAGCTGAAGGAGGTTCAAGTTCGACTCACATAGATGATGAAAACGATATATATTTATGATGAGTCTGATACTTATTGCAACTCATAGACTGAAATAAATATCAAATTTTAATCCTAATAGTGTTTTTCATGTGTCGGTCCATTTTTAACCATATTTTACTTTACCAAAATTTGGGAAATTTTTTTTGTGCCTCGACTAACATTCAAAATCTAAACACATTTTTTTCTTCTTTTGTTTTCCCTTTCTCTTTTGTGATAAGATTGGAAATAATACAGACACCAAAATCTCAAATTTTTGGATTTAGGCTTCACATTCAAGACCAAAAGTCGAGGTGACGGTATTTCATTTGTTCGTATCTAGAACCATTCTAAAGCTAATTCATTTTTTACAATTACCTACCACAAATTTAGAAGTTTTAGTGACTACACATTATGCTCACTTGATAATAAAGCGATTCTCAAACTTACAACTGATTCGTCTAAGGATAACCATTCCCGGACAAGTATGTTGGGAAGGAGAGGAACAGTATGCAACATCCAACGTGGGTTGACCATGCAAAGTTGAGAATTAAAAAAGTTGGGTTGTTTGGCTTTTGTTGTGTCATGTCCTTGTTAATAATGTCATTCTCCAAGTAAAGGATTGATTTTTCAGTATAAAAAAAGATGTTCATATTTGAATCAAGATGGAAGAATGCGAATACAATTGAGATTTTGATGATCGATTACATAAACAATGAGGGAAGACACCCAGCACACAGGTTTTTGTGCCATGGTGAGCTTTCATTATTTTCAAATAACTTGATGAATTACCTTTTTTTTCCCTTCTTGTTCGAGATAATTTAACCTATAAACCTAGCTAATGAAAATGATATATTTTTGTCACGCAAATGAATATTAACATATTGCTCTAGTAGGTGTTGGTTTGTGCTAAAATATGAATATGATTTGAATACTTTAGGTTAATTGTATTCTTCTCCATAAGGAGATATATATGAGTTTACAAAGGTGCTTTACAAGGAAATAGATATAGTAATTAATTAGGAGAATATCTCCTAATTATACAAAGATGTGTCAACTATATAAAACAAGGAAGTAAATCACCTAATTAACTTAGGAAATAAATCTCCTTGTTTTAGTAGGTTAATTAACTCACGTCAACACTCCTCCTCAAGTTGCTGCATACACGTCACCAATGACCAACTTGGTAAGTGAGTCATAAAACACTCGTCCACAGATAGCTTTTGTTAAGACATCCGCTAATTGATCTTCTGATTTTACAAAGGGTAGACAGATGGTCTTATTCTCAATTTTTTCTTTGATGAAATGTCTATCCACCTCAACATGTTATTAGTTCGATCAAGTTGAATTGGATTATGAGCAATATCTATAGCTGACTTGTTATCACAATGTAACTCCATTGGCTTCTCTGGTGTTTACTGTAGTACCCCCTGAAACTTTGGTCAAATCTCACTTTACCCCCCCAAAGTTAAAATGACCAACTTAACCCTCTTGATAGTGGTTTCATGTTTACTTTACCCCCCACTATTAACTCTGTTAAAAAGTTAGGTTAAAACACTGATGTGGCACAAATAGGACCCACTCTTGTATGCCATGTGTAAAAAATAATAAAATATTTTATTTTAATAAATATAACAAATAGAAAAAAAAAAAGTTTAGAAAATTATTACTTCTCTCTGCTCCCCTTCTCTCTTCTCTCCCTCTTTCCCTCTGTACCCGACCCCCTCCCCAACAACTCCTCCCTATCTCTTTTTATCTCTCCCTTTTTCTTTCTCTGTTTCGAGCTTCACCACCTTCACGGCAGAGACCTTGAGATAGCACTTGATCCTAGAAACCATCCGCCTATGCGCCTCCACCACCTCCAAGAACTGAATCTCTTCGCCAACGTTGCTCTGGTGACTCTTTCACTGGCCCCGGTTGTCTTGCGCCATCGAAAACCTCCCCGACTCCTGAACCTCCTTGTTTGTCTTCACGTCTTCGATCTGTCACCTACCTCCAACCTTGGTTCCTCCATGTACATTTGACAAAGCAAACAAGAGGCAGATCAAAAGGGCCAAAATCATATTTTTCATTATTTTTAGGAGTTGTTTATGGGGGAAATTGGTGAATTGAGTTTATGGGTTTTTGGGTTTGGATGTGAAGAACTGAAAGATTTTGTTATTGTTGAGGATGGGGATTGAATTTGAAAGAGAACCAGATAGATCCAGATGGGGAGAGAGAAATAAAGGAAAAAAGAAAAAAGGAATTACATTATTTTATTCCATTTTTTCAAATAAATTTTTTTTATTCCACTTAAGGAAAAAAAAAAGTGGGCTCTTCATATTACACATCAGCACTTGTTGCAAAAGACTAAAATAGCCATGCCACGTCATCAAAACTGACAGAGTTATTAACGGAGATAACGGTGGGGGGTAAAGTGGAACACAAAACCACGGTCAAAGGAGTTAAGTGGGTCATTTTAACTTTGGGGGGGTAAAGTGAGATTTGACCGAAGTTTCATGGGGTACTACAGTAAATAAGCCAAAACTTAATTATGTCAAGAGTCCTCTGATCCAAAATAATTCACAAACTCTTTGAGCCATTCCTCGATACTCTGCTTCTGCACTAGACCAAGTAACCACATTTTGTTTTTTACTCCGCCAAGTGACTAGGTTACCTCCAACGAATGTAAAGTAACCCGATGTAGAGCGTCTATCTATAATGGAATCAGCCCAATCAACATCTGTATATCCAACAACTTCAAGTTTTCCGTTCTTTGAGAACATTAATCCCTTTACAATGGCTGATTTTAAGTATCTTAAGATCCGATTAACTGTATTCCAATGAGAAACACTCGGTGAATGCATAAACTGACTAACCACACTCACAGTATAGATCCACCTACATCCCACTGTCTTCTTTCCGTGAGGTAAAGGCACAAGCTCCCATGTGGCATTCTTCTGGAGAGCTCGCATTTCTTCATTCATGGCCTCTCTCCATTTTGAGTCTTCTAGTGCTTCAATCACACTATTGGGGACAGATATATCGGCCAACAGCTTTACAAAGTGTACATGTGATTCTGATAATCTGCTTAAAGATATATAATTATTGATGGAGTATTTTCCTTTGGCATTAAGATCTGCTTCATACTGTACTCGAGGTTTACCACGGTTCTTCCTTTCTGGAGGTTGGTATATAGGGGTATCTGTATCCTTTATGCTTTCTGAAATCAAATATTCAATGTATATTTCATTAGTGTTATTAGTTTCAGGGGGAGATATTATCTGAATGACTTCCTCAGAAGGTGATTGGTGTGGTACTAGAGCTAAAGCCGGGTCTGGAGCGGGCAAAATCTCATATAACATTTCAACTTCCTCTTCTTGATTTTGGCAGCATGGAGTTGACCAATCGTTTTCCATTGGCGACCGGTCGCTTTGAGGCAGAGACACTCTTGTGCATGAATAAAGGGAGGCGACTGGTGGCTTTGATGTTTAGTCTCTTTCGTTGTGAAAAAGTATAGTAAAGTCGGGGTGTTTGGCTCTAGATTCTCCTCCTGTGCTTATGAAAAATATATGTCGTGTTCCCGGAACACTACATCCATGGAGGTATAGACCTTCTAACTTGGAGAGTGATAACATCAATAGCCTTTCTGAGGAGGGGCATAGCCAATGAAAATACACTTTTTTGCGCGGGGATCCAGTTTGTTGCATTGGTGACCATGTAAGTCTACAAATACAACACAGCCGAAAATCCATGGTTCAAGGTCTGGGGTGGGAGGTATTTGAAGATGGTGGTGAAGTGTTTGAAGATGAGTTTGGAAATTCAAGATACTTGAGGGAATCCTATTTATAAGGTAAGGTACAGAAAAGACGGCTCGCCCCAAAAAGATCGAGGCATGTTGGCACCAAATAAAGATGAACGAACGACTTCCAATAAATGTCGGTTTTTTCGCTCAGCCACCCCATTTTGTTGGGGAGTATACAGACACGAGTGTTGATGTATGATGCCATGATCCTGTAAGAAATTTTTTAGATCTTGATTAAGAAATTCTACGCCATTGTCAAAACGGAGAACCTGGATTTGGGCATGAAACTGAGTTGCCACCATTTTATAGAACTGTTGTAAAGTTAAACTGACTTCCCCTTTGGTTTTGAGAAGGGAAACCCAGGTCATTCGAGTGCATTCGTCAATGAAAGTGACAAACCATCGAGCTCCAGTCGGAGTAGTGATTTGAGCATGCTCCCAAACATTAGAATGAATAAGAGAGAAGGGAACCAAACTTTTATTTGTACTTAATGGGAACGGAACACGATGGCTCTTAGCCAATTCACACATATCACATTAGAAGCTAGAAACATCAAAACTGGAAAATAATGATGGAAACAACTTCTTCAGGTAACCGAACGAGGCATGCCCAAGACGTTTATGCCATAACCAAACTTTGTCTCTCTGCCTCTCAGAACTAGCTCCACTTGTTGTGAAAGCTTGACCAACCTTGGTCTTACTATCCGGTGCCCAGTCCAAGTAGTAGAGTTTGCCACGCCTAGTAACAAAACCAATCGTCTTCCCCATGAGGATGTCCTGAAAAACACAATGATTCAGTCAAAATGCTACAGTACACCCCAAAGTAGTAGTAAGTTGTTTAACAGACAACAAGTTATGGTCTAAGGATGGAACAATCAATACAGAATCCAGATGTATGGAGTTAGAGAGAGATAGAGAGCCCTCCCCAATCACAGGGGAGGGGGTACCATTAGCATTAGACACCACTGACTGAGTGGATGGTTTGCGACTAATAAGTTGGCTAGGATCATGACAGGATCCGCCCCATATTCCCCCTTGGAACCCATGACGAACCCTGCTTCCTGTTCGACATCTAACCGATGCCGAACCCACTTTATTAAAAAGACCTTTAGCCTTAATTTAAGATAATGAAGACTTCGACTTCTACCGAAATTACCTTGTAAATGGAATGTTTCCCACTTTACAGTAACTACAAACAAGCACAAACCAACCCAAATTCCAGCATGCACAAGACAAAGGCACGCACAACAATTAAGACTATTCATATGGGCTTCACGCCCTCTACCCAAACTCAAAACGAGCAAGCAGAGCAACTAAAGATTAACTTTACAACCCGGGGAAAATGAATTCTTTTTTTCTTTTTTCCCGCCACCATACCCTTTCTTAGGCGTATGCTTGCAAAACATAAAATGCCAAGTAATTTCCAAATATCCAATCTCAAATCCAAACTGCATTTCAAATGTTCGTACTTGTGCATAGTACTCCCAATGCACATGCTCTAGAAACCTCAACCTGGAAATAAATCCACACATATACCCACACAAATATCCATATATATATATATATTTTATGGACCCCATAAAATGACCCGTCATCACTTAACGGATCTTCTAATGGTAGAACCACATCGCAACTAATTTTAAATGTGAGGTTACCTCATTGTTAAAATTGAAAACATGGGGACAAACATGCCTTAAGAGTTCAACTTCAGAACTGAAATTAACCCTAAATATTTTATTAAAGAAAATTTTTATAAACAATTAATTACTATTTATCGAGTAATATAATTTATGAAGTTAACTTAAATATTTAATACTAATTATTCACTAAAGAAATAACAAATAAAACATAATTACTAATGAAAGTAATTAAATAAGGCTAAGATATTATTTAATTACTAAAATCAAAATTTTATTGACTTAAAGATACTAAGTTTAAATTTATGTTTTTTAAAAACCTCTCCCGATGAAATTCCGTAGGCACATATCTATCTCAGTGAAAATTTGTCGGATTAGACCTATCCAGACGACAATCCGTCAGCATAGATAAATTTCGTTAGGAGACGTCTAATCCGGCAAATATTTGCTGCCATAGACCTTTGCTGACAAACTATCGTCAGGACAGGTTTTCGTGCTCTTTTATTTATTTATAAATATTTTTAAAATATAAATTAGTTTCTTTGCTATAGCACACGTATAGTATTGTAACAATATACTCTATAAATAGAAATTTTAATAGTATAGCCGTGCGGCTATATGCTTTAAATACAATTTTTAAACGTATCACCGCCCGGTTATACTCTTTTTTGAAAAAAAAAAAAAAACGAGTATAGCCGTGCGGCGATGCGACTTAAAACAAAAAAAGGACCCGCCTAGGGCGCCACGTGTCAAAAATGTATCGCTGCACGGCGATACTTTTTTTTCAAAAAACTGTAGTATAGCCGTGCAGCGCTGCTGTTTTTATTAAAAAGAAATGAAAACCCAAGTATAGCCGCCCGTCTGTACATTTTTTATAAAAAATTGAAAAAACAACTATACCCTTTCTTTTTTTGGTAAATTACATAATACCAACTTGGATAGATGACAATGCTATTCCAAATTGTATATTTTCTGGTTCGGACGAATTGTCAATATATAGAGGTCTGTTACCTCTTCATCCAACAATTACTACAAAGAAATATTAATTAAATCAATAGAGAGAGAGAGAGAGAGAGAGAGAGAGAGAGAGAGAGATTTTATCTTTAATTTTCCAGTTTTTTAATTAATATTTTATTACACGTAAGCCAAAAAAAGGACCCCATAAATGACCCGTCATCACTTAACAAATCTTCTAACGGTAGAACCACATCGCAACTAATTTTAAATGTGAAGTTACCATATTGTTAAAATTGAAAACATGGGGACAAACATGCCTTGAGAGTTCAACTTCACGACACCAAACTGAAATTAACCATAAAATTTTTATTAAAGAAAAAATTTTAAAAAAAATTAATTACTATTTATCGAGTAATATAATTTATGAAGTTAACTAAAATATTTAATATTAATTATTCACTAAAGAAATAATAAATAAAACATAATTACTAATGAAAGTAATTAAATAAGGCTAAGATATTATTTAATTACTAAAATCAAAATTTTACTGACTTAAAGATACTAAGTTCAAATTTTATTTTTTTTTAAACCTCTCCCAATGAAATTCCGTTGGCACATATCTATCTCGGCGAAAATTTGTCGGATTAGACCAATCCATACAACAATTCGTCAGCACAGATAAATTTTTTCAGGAGATGTCTAATCCGGCAAATGTTTGTCACCATAGACCTTTGCCAACGAACTTTTATCGGGACAGGTTTTCTTACTCTTTTATTTATTTATAAATATTTTTAAAATATAAATTAGTTTCTTTGCTATAGTACATGTAGAGTATTGTAACAGTATAGCCGGACGGCTATACTCTATAAATAGAAATTTTAAGGGTATAGCCGGACGGCTATATAGTTTAAATACAAAATTTTAAAAGTATAGCCGCCCGGATATACGCTTTTTTGAAAGAAAAAAAAAACAAACAAACAAAGGACTCGCCTTGGGTGCCACGTGTCAAAAAAGTATATATATAAACACACATATACATACACATACACACACCCAAAATTAACACATCATCATCATGTATTGGGGCAAACAATCCAACCAGGGGATTGTTTGACTATACCACATGCAGAACCCTCAATACACATGCGGCTAGGGACGAGCAGTCCAACCGGGGGACTATTGCTCCACAGACACGCACAGCAGAATCCTCAATACACGTGCGGTAGAAATAAGTCCTACGTGCGCAGACTGCCCATCAAGGGCCTACGGCACACCCCTCCGAGGGTGCCCAAGTTCCGACATATCCAAGTATCCATCGTTTCTGGGTATCAGTATCCAAGGGGGAGGTACATATAACGGTGTGTCATAACCAAAATCTAAAATCCACTTTCATAAACCAATATATATAACAAAATACATTATCCCTTATGAAAATCCACAAAAGCCATATTTGTAACAACCCGGTCCTAAATTAATAGTTAAATATTAAATTATTCAGGAAAAGGACAATTTTACCCCAGGAATGATTAAATAATTAAAATAAGAGGAAATAAGTTTAAGTGAGAAAATAATTTGAAATAAATAATACAATAGAATGGTTTGAATTAATTAAGGTTTTTGAAAAGTAAAATATTATTTAATATTAAGAAGGGGTAAAAAGGTCATTTTAAGTTTGGGTAGGAATTTGGAAATTTCGATTGGACCGTTGCATAGAGCATGTTGGAATGAGTCCGTAGACACGTAGTGGACTCGAATCGGAGTTGTAACGAAGAAATGGCGATCAAAAGAAGTTCAGTGGCATAACCGTAAATATTTCGAAGTTTAGCTTTTTATAAACCCAGAATTTCTGAGTTTGGGGGGAGCTCGACCAGCTGACTTCCAAAGGGGATATCTCTCAGCCCCGACCACCAAATCGAGCAAGACCAGTGCCAAACGAACCACCTCGCTCCCCTCTTTCAGTCCCACCCCATCCCAGCCTCGATCCGCAGTCATGGTCGCCGGAAACCGCCACGAAACAGGGTGATTTGGACAGTTTTTGATGGAATTTCACGGAGCTCGTTCGAACACCTCCGGCCACCAAATCAGACGAGTGAGGTATGGTTTTCTAGCTATTTTCCATGCTCTAGCTGCTGGTTGGGTAGGATTTCAGAAATTCCAAGCGTAATTACTTCGATTGTTAAGTTAGGTTTCAGCCGGTTTTGAAGGTGCGATTCCGGCCACTTCTGTCCAGTTTTTGGGGTAAGTCCAAGAACAAAAGTGGCTCCAAATAGGGTGTTACACCTAGGGTAGGAACCTTGAGCAGTGATTCGGAGTTTTACCGACGAAGCGTTATCGCTTTAGGCACCACTCGCTGCCGGCCAGTGTGGCGGCGCGTGGGTAGCAGGGTGGGGACCACAGTCAGTCCTACAATAATCTTCTAGTCCCCATGAGCGCGTAGGATTTCGCGGATCTTAATTCAGATAACGTTTGAATCCCGAACGGATCTCGCCTAGTGTGTGATTTCCGGGTTCAGCAGGTTGAACCGTTGGATCGTAGTCATGTTCTGGTATGTTAATCTAGGTAATTCCAGGATCGCATAGTATTTGACGGATCATAAAAGGGAGTCCTGGTAACTCCAGGAATGTCAGCCCTAGAGCGAGTTTTTCAGTAAACAAACCAGTTGCAGATCAGGCCCAAAGGAAAGAACTACGTGTGGCTTGATCCCTCAGTAAGTGTACGTGGGCAGCCTACAGTTATCAGGTGCAGCCACGAGTTAGGGCCTTAGGGTTTGTGCTATTGTTTTTCAGGACACTTTGGTCATTTTTGACCCATGGCCACCAGGTGTCAGTTTAAATGGGATTTGACCCGGATTCCAAAGTGGAATTTGGGTCAGGTCGTTTCAATTGGTATCAGGGCATTAGGTTAACTTCCTGTAGACACAGCATCACTTGTGCATCCTTATTTTAAGAAATTGCCGGACTTTTCTTATGTTGTTTTACCTCGTTGGTGTGACTGAGTAAACAGGTATCCAGTAGAGTTTGAAAAATTTGTTGAGGTTTTCAGAGGAAAAGCATAATTTATTTGTTGTTTTATATATTTATATACACATACGTCGAGAACTGAGGTTTAGCAAGTTGAGTATTTAATTATCTGTTTATTTATCACCTATTTATACTTGTCCATATGGTTAATTGTGTTGTAAGAGTATAAATATAATATTGGAGTGATATGCTAATCAAAGATCAATATGGCTAGCAAACTAGTTGAGTATTTAATATATTTTCAGTGATTGAAAAGGAAGAATTATATTCTCCGAGACCTGCGAGTATTGCGGCTTGGATTGAAGTGTTATCTCTGAGACCTGCGAGTAAGGCGGCTCGGATTGAAGTGGTATCTCCGAGACCTGCTAGTATTGCGGCTCGGATTGAAGTGTTATCTCTGAGACCTGCGCGTAAGGCGGCTCGGATTGAAGTGGTATCTCCGAGACCTGCGAGTATTGCGGCTCGGATTGAAGTGTTATCTCCGAGACCTGCGAGTATTGCGGCTCGGATTGAAGTGTTATCTCCGAGACCTGCGAGTATTGCGGCTCATATTGAAGTGGTATCTCCGAGACCTGCGAGTAATGCAGCTCGGATTGAAGTGGTATCTCTGAGACCTGCGAGTATTGCGGCTCAGATTGAAATGTTATCTCCGAGACCTGCGAGTATTGCGGCTCGGATTGAAGTGTTATCTCCGAGACCTGCGAGTAATGCAGCTCGGATTGAAGTGGTATCTCTGAGACCTGCGAGTATTGCGGCTCGGTTAACTTTGCGTTTCCGAGACCTGCGAGGATGGAATAGACGATATAAAAGGAATTGACGGTTTAGAAAGGGGGGTACGCCTAGGTGGAGAGAATTTAAGTTCTGAGATGCTTTTAAACTAAATTAAGGATTTTATACAGTTACTATTATTTATTTAAGCATCACAGTTATTTTACAAGTAATAGATGGAATATATATATATATATATATATATATATATATTTTACTTATGAACTTTACTTATTTTAGTCCAGTTGCTTTAATTTATCTTAGTTTATTTTATTTAAGTTGTTGATGTTAATATTTTATTATTGGATATGGTATTAAACAGTTCCAGTATTTCTAGCATATTTTGCCCCACGAGTCTTACAGTCATCCGGACTGTGGGAGCCAGAATTGCGGATCAGGTTGACCAGATGTCTCCTGAGTCCAGCAAGGATTATAGAGCAGGATGAACTTTATATTAAATGTTTTTTTCAGCAAGATTACTGCTTAGTAAGTGATGTATAAGCAGGAATGCATGAGTTCAGTACCTTATTATATGCTTTTAAATATTTTAATTTACATGCTTCTGAGTGAGATTACCAGAGTATTATTGTTGATCTGAAAGTTGAGATGAATCTTATGAGCAGATTTATTTAATTGAATTGTTGCAACCTGAGACTTGAGTGCTACGATGCTTGACTCCTTTTGGATATAATTCGATACATGCTGGTAGTTGGGTTATATTCATATATGCTCGTTTGACAGGTGAAACTTTTTGGGGAAGTGTTCATTTATAGGGGAGACTCTGCCGAACTTTCGGCAGAAGTCGAGCTTGAAATTCTTTGGATTTGGTTTAGAAGGGTATTTTGGTTATTTGTGCCCAGCACCCATCAGGTGTCGGACACGCACAGGGTTCGACTCGTACACCAAAGTGGTAGATTAAATTTCAGTTTCACTATCTGCAGCTCGGATTGAAGTGTTATCTCTGAGACCTGCGAGTATTACGGCTCAGATTGAAGTGTTATCTCCGAGACCTGCGAGTATTGCGACTCAGATTGAAGTCTTATCTCTGAGACCTGCGAGTAATGCAGCTCGGTTAACTTTGCGTTTCCGAGACCTGCGAGGATGGATTTGACAATTGTAAAGGTCGAGGATATCATTAGTGAGTAATGTTTAATTGAGCCTAGAAATCCTATCTAATAAGGTAACAAGTCTTTTCTACCTACAGAGGAAGATTAAGCATTACAGCAGCTATCTAAGGATACTCTTAGCTGGGGGAGGAGACTTCACTTTTTCTATTTGCTTAGCCGGAGTTTTTGACTGGACTATCAACATGGTTGCAACTTCTTTTGACTCCAAGAGAGTCTCTGATGCTGAAGTATCCAAAAGCGTTGAACTATGAGGAATAATTAGAGGCAAGAGAACGTATAGTATTGTTTGAGGTTCCAAATTTGGTTTCTTCAGGACTTAATCAGGGAACTTGAGTCAGTAATAGCGAACAAAAGTCGGGAGATGTACTAGAGTCCTGGTACTTAAGTTTGCGTTTAGGTGGTATTCATGTTGTAAAGGCCACCATTTGGAATGTTTTGAAATCGAGTGAACCTCATATCAAAGTTTCATCTGGTAGAGATATCGGAAGCCCGGAAAGTTGAGTTCCCGTGATGTCAAGTCAAGAAGGGTACCATTTGGGAACCCGAGGAACGAATGCAAGCCCAATATCCTTGCCTCTTCGAATGACAGATATGCAATTTCGAGGACGAAATTTTTATAAGGGGGGTAGATTGTAACAACCCGGTCCTAAATTAATAGTTAAATATTAAATTATTCAGGAAAACGACAATTTTACCCCAGAAATGATTAAATAATTAAAATAAGAGGAAATAAGTTTAAGTGAGAAAATAATTTGAAATAAATAATACAATAGAATGGTTTGAATTAATTAAGGTTTTTGAAAAGTAAAATATTATTTAATATTAAGATGGGGTAAAAAGGTCATTTTAAGTTCGGGAAGGAATTTAGAAATTTCGATTGGACCGTTGCGTAGAGCATGTTGGAATGAGTCCGTTGACACGTAGTGGACTCGAATCGGAGTTGTAACGAAGAAATGGCGATCAAAAGAAGTTCAGTGGCATAACTGTAAATATTTCGAAGTTTAGCTTTTTATAAACCCAGAATTTCTGAGTTTGGGGGGAGCTCGATCAGCTGACTTCCAAAGGGGATATCTCTCAGCCCCGACCACCAAATCGAGCAAGACCAGTGCCAAACGAACCACCTCGCTCCCCTCTTTCAGTCCCACCCCATCCCAGCCTCGATCCGTAGTCATGGTCGCCGGAAACCGCCATGAAACAGGGCGGTTTGGACAGTTTTTGATGGAATTTCACGGAGCTCGTTCGAACACCTCCGGCCACCAAATCAGACGAGTGAGGTATGGTTTTCTCGCTATTTTCTCGCTAAACAAACCAGTTGCAGATCAGGCCCAGAGGAAAGAACTACGTGTGGCTTGATCCCTCAGTAAGGGTACGTAGGCAGCCTACAGTTATCAGGTGCAGCCACGAGTTAGGGCCTTAGGGTTTGTGCTATTGTTTTTCAGGACACTTTGGTCATTTTTGACCCATGGCCACCAGGTGTCAGTTTAAATGGGATTTGACCCGGATTCCAAAGTGGAATTTGGGTAAGGTCGTTTCAATATTAACGAAAAGTCAAATTCATAAACTCGTCCGAAAATCGTATAACCCAAAACATAATATTCAATACACAAAATTCATAACTTAACAGACACAACCAACTCCGAAAATCCCATAGGACAATGATAAAAATATCCTTATAAACCAAATCCCATGTTCAAATTTCATAAACAAACCCAATATCACCCATTCCCAAAATCACCCAAGTCCGAAACCCAAAACCATATACTTTGGTAATAATAATCCCTTGAAATCCCATATCATATTGTAAAAGCCGAGACTAGCCCAATAATAAAATCTCATAACCTCATTAACCCAAAATAACCCAATTTCCAATGAAATCACATTTATGCAAGCAATTCCATAATTGAAAAACAATGCTCATTTAAAAACAAATGTCCACTCACAACAAGTCCAGCGCTGCTCAACCCTAAGAGGGCTCCTTCCTCTGGAGTACGCAAAACATGGGTACCTAGATCGAGAGAATAAACAGACTGAATTAATAAACGGACCCAACAACGAACTTTAACTCAAAACTCTAGTTCCCGAGTCTCAAAGTGTGCACAACCTTTAAGAAGGTTTATAGGGTCATTCTAGTACTTCCCGAAGGATGAGACGCTCTCGAAATACTCATGGTCAACCGAGTAGTCAAACTTTCCACACTGGTCAACCGAGCTTGAGGGGCCCACGACCTTCGATTTCTAATCTGAAAGTTCCTATAGGTCCGATAAGATCGATTGCTCTGATACCATGCCAAAATATGAATATGATTTGAATACTTTAGGTTAATTGTATTCTTCTCCATAAAGAGGTATATATAGGAGTTTACAATGGTGCTTTACAAGGAAATAAATACATTAATTAATTAGGAGAATATCTCCTAATTGTACAAGGATGTGTCAATTATATAAAACAAGGAAGTAAATCACCTAATTAACTTAGGAAATAAATCTCCTTGATTTAGTAGGTTAACTCACGTCAACAGTTTGGATCAAAAACATGGTTATGGCAAGTGGGATTGCAAGGGTAAGGGCAATCTATCCATGCCAAGGCCGCCCCTGCCTTTGCATATCAAGGATGTACCAACGTCGTATCCAGTGGTCAACAAAACAAGAAAAGTCAACAATGCATGTTCTCGTGTATCGCACTCGTATTGGTTTCTTATACATGTCTTCCCCTGATTCTTGCATATCAGTGTTGCATCAATGCTAAATTTCTCATATTTGCTTATGCAATTGCATGTTTACCAATAGGGGTGGGCACGATCCGGTTCGGTCCAGTTCTCATTCCAAATTGAAATTGGAATTGGTACTATTTATCTGGTTTAGTTCGGTTCGATTTTGACCAAAAAAATTATTCGATTCGATTTGATCATACGTTGGTTCGGTTTCCAATTTTGGATAAACCCAACAAATTTTTTATTTTTTGGACTTCAAAATTCACAAATTGCCCAATTTCATGCAAACAGAGGTGATTGGGCCTAGAAAAGAGAGGTGATTTGGAGTTGGACTTGGGGAAAGATTGATTATGGGCCTAGAAATTTAGCATTGGGCATAAATATTTTATTAAAAATTAAAAATACATAATCGGTTCAGTTTTTCCGATCTGGTTTGGTCCATTTTTCACTACAAGAACAGTAACATGACCAAATCGGTCTGGTATGGTTTTTGGTCAACTCGATTTTTTACCCTTTTTTTGGGCCTAATTCGGCTTAGTTTTCATGCTTGAATGCCCACCCCTATTTACTAATCCGAAATCAGATTAGGAGAAATTGAATTTATGAGAGTTAGATTCAGGATTCCTATTGAAGTTGTTTACTAAACCTTATGGAATTGGGGTATGAGTGGTACTAATTCCGTATAAGTTGTTTACTAAATTCACATGAATTGGAATTGAAACCAAATTGATTACCAAAATGCCCTCATTATTGGGTTAAAGTATATGGCAAATTTAAAATTTTGAAAATTGTGTGAGGATATAATGGGTAAAAAAGATGAATTCCTAATGGGTTAGTTCTCCAGGAATTAGAATACCACCTCCCAACCAAGAGTCTAATTCCTCCAAAATCAGGAGTTGAATTCTTGATTTGGGCATGTTTATGCATCAGTAATGTGTATGAGAAGAAAGGGAATGATTTACATTCCTGACTTCCCCTACGTTTACTTGCAATCATGAATGAAAAAATATGTGGGCCCCACTTCAAAATCCGTAATCACATTCCCTCAAAGCCATGAATCAAATCAACTAGTAGGAGTAGTTGGTTCGATTCCTTTTTCCCTTACTACCTTCCAAAAATACCCTTACCACTTTATGATAATTCCAAAACACCCCAAACCCTAAAAAAAATTCAATGGCTCTTTATTAATCACTGTTGAAAAAAGCAAAGGTTTTTCCTTTTCACCTGGGTTGCTAGCCTCTACTTGTCTTGTTATACTTCTTATCACTTTGTTATATTTGTATTTTTTTTTTCTATTATATTCCTTATATTATTATATACTAGTTTTTTCATCACTCGTCATATGGTATCTCATAATATACATTAGTTAAAAAATAAAGTTTTGTCAATCTGCTTTTTTACAAGTGACTTAGATCAAAAATATATATTTATATGTGCAAGGCATTTTAGTAATTAAATTAGTTTAGGTTCTGATTCATGAGAATTAAGTAAACAATGACAATTGGAATCAACTCCATTCATGCAACGATGCCATATGGTTAGTAAACAGCAGCACTAAGTCAAGGAAAGCAGCTTCTAGAGTTGCTTCTGATGATAACTATTGACAGAGGTGTTGATGTCTCAACTCTGTGGATGATGTTGACTCAAGCAGCACTAAATCAAGGAAAGCAGCTTCTAGAGTTGCTTCTGATGATAACTATTTGTACTGTCCAAGGGCTGGAGATATCCAACGTGATGATTTTAAGCATTTTCAGTGCCATTGGTTCAGGGGTGAGCCCGTAATTGTGAGTAATGTGCTTGAAACTACAAACGGTTTAAGCTGGGAACCATTGGTCATGTGGCGTGCTTTTCGTCAGATGAAACATATTAAGCACGGTAAACATTTGGATGTGAAGACCATTGACTGCTTGGATTGGTGTGAGGTCAGTTATTCTCTGGCTTTGAATTGCTTACTACTATTTATAATTATGTTTCTAATTGCTCACTGCTGGCTGTAATGATGTTTTAAAATTGTTAACTCTTTAAAGTTATAGTGTGATAGTATTTGAGAAATATCTGTATTCAGTACAGGTTTTTTCATCAATTTAGGTGGATATTTTGATGGTAGAAATTTTATAGGGGGGGTTGGTTAATACTGCTTTGTGCAGTCTGAATAAGCACAAACATCTTTATGGTCACTGGTCTAAATCATAAATTGTTTATTTTCCTATGGCTCATGTGTTTTAAGTATTCTTTGTTGAGTATATATGTTGGACGAGAAAAGAGAATTTGTTCAGATAGTTAAAAATTATGAACACCAGTCTAACTTGGTTGCAGAAGATCTGTTCTGGATAACTACATGGAAGGTTTTCAACTTGTCTCAGTCTCAGCTCATATGAATTAAATTATATGTGTTTAATGTGAAAACAACTCATGTATATAATTATGTACCCAAAAACATTCATGTATAAATAAGTAATAAATTTCTTTTTGTTGATTTGGAATGCTAACCAACTAAATATTAGGCAGGGATCTAGATTTGTTTCTTTAATAATAATTCTAGAGCAGAATTGCGCAGAATTGCCATTCAGATCTTCCTAATCAGGTTTTGAATATTGTCAAATGAGCTTTTCTTTTTACATGACTAATCACCATCTTGGAAAGTTGAGCTCGGAAACCATTTAATGATGTTTTTTCATCATCTCAATCCAATCGTTTTAAGATATTGGGTATACTAGTGAAATACCCCCTAAACTTGTACCTAATTTTCAATTAGCCCCCTATTCTTTTTTTTTAGAAAATTAAGGATATGAACTTTATTTTTTCTCCAATTTCCCCCCTGCCGTCTAAATTCCCAACATTTCATCCAATTTTCAGTTAAATCATTTTAAAAAATTATTTTTTAGAAAAAAATTGAAGAAAAAGAAGAAAATTGACCCCAAAAAAAAAAAAAACATTGAAGCAGCAACCTAGGCTGCCTATGTCGAGAGAGGCTAGGTTTTTGGGTATCATTCAGCCAACCAAAACAGAAGAAGAAGAGGAAGGAAGAAGGAAGAAGGAAGAGAAGAACTCACCTGCCATACCCGCACCCAGCTTCATCGCACCATCGCCGTCGTCGCCGCTCAGATTCATTTGGTTGGTTTCAATTTGGGGATTTCTCTTGTTTGTCTTATTTTTTTGGTTGCTGGGTTTTATGGTGCTTTGGCTGTGTTGATGGGGTTGATGTGCTGGTGGAGATAGAGCTAGAGGAGGGGTTGATGTGTTGATGGGGTTTTAGGGTGCTTTGGCTGCCAGCCACCCTTTCTTCTTCCACGACGTCATCTCGGCCCACCCAGTCCAAGGCGTCTCTGTCTCCATAGATGGAAACAGCCACAGAGAAGAAGACAGAGACAGAGGGAAGAAAGAAGAAGAAGAAGAAGAAGAAGAAGAAGAAGAAGAAGAAGAAGAGGAAGAAGAAGAAGAAGAAGGAGAAGAAGGAGAGAGAGAGAGAGTTTTCAGTTTTTATTTTATTTTTCACGTACAAAATGACTATTTTACCCTCACATTTAACGGCAAATTGGATGAAATGTTGTAGATTTAGACGAAGGGGGGAAATTGGCAAAAAAAAAGAGTTCATATCCTTAATTTTCTAAAAAAAAAGAATAGGGGGCTAATTGAAAATTAGGTACAAGTTTATGGGGTATTTCACGAGTAAACCCTAAGATATTTGATAATCCGATTAGCATGTTCTGTGTTGTGTTTATTTATCATTTTTATGTGCTCGTTAGTCTCTTGTGATAATCTAAGATCATTTTAATTTGTCAGAAGTTTTTATTTCTTGATGGATTGTTTAGGGGCATTGTTCGTAATTTCTTTCCACTTTTGTCCTCCCGCTGTAGTTATCACTCTCTCTAAAACTTGAACTGTTCTATGCTTATTGATGGTTTGATTTTGATAAGTTATATTAACTTGTGATGAAATATAGGCGGATATCAATATACACCAATTTTTACTGGATATTCAAAGGGCCGGTTTGATTGGAAAAATTGGCCTCGGATTTTGAAACTTAAAGATTGGCCGCCGTCTAATTTATTTTTTAGGAGCGCCTTCCTGGTCATGGTGCTGAGTTTATTTGTTGTTTGCCATTCAAGGAATATACCCATCCTCGCAGTGGTTGTCTGAACCTCGCTACTAAATTGCCTAAGGAATATACTACTGAAGTGACCCTTTTTTTTTTTTTTTTTTTTTTTTTTTTTTAACCACCCTCAAAGAGGGGACTAGCACTCTGGAAGCCCCCTGCCCGTCCCCTTGATCATAATTTATTAATAAGAAACAAAAACATAAAAGAAACACAGGGGGGACCGAACCAAACCCTGTAGAAGAGAAAGACAATGACAGAAAAGCACAACAACATGCTGACCTAAGAGACCAAAACTCTGAAAGAGTAAACAAAAGAAACTAGGAGAACCAGTAATTAGGCATGCCCAACCAGTCTCGCTGACAAAAAGGCAAAATAAAAGAAGGTGCAGTATCCCACCAAATTAAACCGGAGCCCAAAGCACCATGATTTGCCAAAGCATCAGCAACATGATTACCCTCACGAAAGATATGAGAAATCTTAAATGACATGTGTTGGAGACGATGCAAGCAATTTTGCCAATCAACTCGTAGAAGCCAAGGGACCAAATGTGGAGAGCGACATGCCACTATAGAAAAGTTGAAGAAAAAGCATATGGAGCAAGACCAAAGAGAATTTTTGCGGATTGTCAGACTCAGGATGACTTTATGGATAGTGATAATCCTGGCAGTGGATCGTGTTCCAGGGATGCAAATGGTAAAGAATTTTGTCTTGAAGTTGGTAATAAAAAAAAGTGGTACATCGGTTCAAGAGCTGGATAAATCAAATGTTGGGCATGATGGAAACTTTTCAAGGGGATCCAAGTCTGAAAAGAGTGTAGAGGAAAAATTAGATCATGATGAAAATAGTGAGCATTCAATAAATACTGGGAATAAGTTGGAAGGGTCAAATGAAGCTGAAGGTGGTGCTTTGTGGGACATTTTCCGGAGGCAGGATGTTCCTAGGCTGCAAGAATACCTCAGGCACATACATTGTTGTCCATTGCAGCAGGTAAATTGCTTAGTAACAATTCTAAAGCTAGATTATTTTTATCTCTTGGAGATGATGCTGCAAATTGCGGACCTATTAGCTGCACCTTCCCTCGCCGGAAAAACCATTGTAGGTGCTTAAAATTGCCCCTTTGCTCAACTGGTGTACATATTACCTTATTTTCATTTTCAACATTTGTCTTTGTCCTTTTAATTTTATTTATTTTTACATTACTCCATTTACTTAAGTTTACAATGTAAATAAAGAAGTACCTCCCATTTGGATTCAAATAAAAATACTAGAAAATCAAATTCTCACCAAATCAAAATATGAAAATTCGGTTTTAGTGCAAAATACGATTTAGGGTAAAAATGATGGCTCATTAAGTCAATATGTACGCGGATGACATGGCTTTATTTGTTGAAGAATAAAAATGAAGTGTTTTCCCGTTTTCAGTTCTTCCACAAACAGATGAAAACTCAGTTCAATGCTCAAATACAGATTATTCGCTCAGACAATGGTAGAGAATTTGTCAATCATGACTTTCAGACTTACTTCCAACAACATGGAATTATCCATGAGACGACTTGTCCTCAGACACCACAACAAAATGATGTTGCTGAACAAAGAATCGACATCTTCTTGAAACTGCCCGAGCACTTTTGATTGGCGCTCATGTTCCTCGCCATCACTAGGATGATGCTATTGTCATTGCAGTTCACCTGATCAACCGCATGTCTTCTAGTGTATTAACCTTTAAAACTCCCTTACAAGTGCTTGCCCAACACGGGCCCCTGCCCTCTGTTTTGGTACTCACACCCCGAATCTTTGGATGTGTGGCTTTCGTTCATCTCCACAAAAATCAACGTAGCAAACTTGATCCATGTGCGCTTTGTTGTGTTTTTGTGGGTTATGCCACTCATCATAAAGGCTACCGCTGTTGTCACCCTGCCCGACATACCTATGTCACTTTGGATGTGACCTTTTTGGAATCTGAGTTGTTCTTCCATGACCCATCATCCAATTCTACGCTTCAGGGAGAGATACAAAGTGAAGAGCAGAATTGGAGCAACTTGGAAAATGAAGAAATTCTCCTATGTACAGATATGATTGATCGGCCCGAGTTTGGAGCACGAGATTAATCTCTGTCGAAAAGTAATCAATTGCCCATTCATAGCGATCAATCGCCTGATCCACCTAATCCCTACGAAGATGTTTTTGATTCGAGTCCTACACCTACAGACAATACAGAACAACAAGATGAAGACCCCCCCTCTAACTTAATAGTACCAACATACCAATCTCCTGAGAATATCCCTGAGGTAACTACTCCTCCTACACTTGTGAATTTAGAGGATAAATCTATTGGATACCAATTACCTTTCAAGAAAAATCATGGGAAGCCACCAAACCGTTATTCACCTGATATTGGCAAGACATCCAAGTATCCAATTGCAAATCATGTATCCACTGAGAAGCTGTCTGAACTACTCAAGGCTTTTGTGCATCAGTTGTCTACTATCCATATTCCAACCAAGGTCTCTAAAGCATTGAAAGATCCTAAGTGGGTGCAAGCTATAGAAGTGGAGATGAAAGCTCTTGAAATCAAACTTGGACATTGGAGGCTATACCACGAGGAAAAAAGACTGTTGGATGTAGATGGGTGTTTACTATAAAACACAATGCAGATGGATCTATCGAGCGATACAAGGCAAAACTTGTGGCAAAAGGGTACACACAAACCTATGGTATAGACTATGAAGAAACCTTTGCACCAGTTGCAAAGTTGAACACCATCAGAGTCTTATTGTCCCTTGCAGCTAATTTGGATTAGCCACTACACCAGTTTGATGTAAAGAATGTTTTTCTACATGGCAAACTCCCGGAGAAGGTGTACATGGACATTCCTTCTGGATATAATACTACTCAGACTGAAATAGTATGCAGGTTACGAAAAGCATTGTATGGATTGAAACAGTCACCACGTGCATAGTTTGGACAGTTCACCATGGCAATGAAGAACAATGGTTTCAAATAGTGCAACTCAAATCATACTCCGTTCTTGAAACATCAGAAAGGGAAGGTAACAGTGTTAATAATCTATGTTGATGATATGATTATTACTGGGAATGATAAACATAAAATATCACAACTACAAGACTATTTGGCTACTGAGTTTGAGATGAAGGATCTAGGTGGACTGAAGTATTTCTTGGGAATTGAGGTGGCTCGATCGCAGCAAGGCATTTTTCTCTCTCAAAGGAAATATGTCTTGGACTTGTTGTCAGACACAGGAATGCTAGATTGCAAACCTGCGGACACTCCTATTGTTCAGAATCATCATCTTGGAGAATATCTGGATCAAGTTCCAACTAACAAAGAAAGATACCAAAGGTTAGTGGGAAGATTGATCTACTTGTCTCATATTAGGCCAGACATTGCTTATGCGGCGAGCGTCGTCAGTCACTTTATGCATTCTCTGAGTGAAGACCACATGAATGCAGTTATTCGGATACTTAGATATTTGAAGTCTGCACCTGGAAAATGACTTATGTTCTCAAAACATGGTCATCTGAATATTGATGGTTACACATATGCAAATTGGGCAGGAAGTATAACAGATAGGAAATCCACATCTGGTTACTTCACATTTGTGGGAGATTTTTTGGTTACATGGAGAAGCAAGAAACATAAGGTGGTCGCCTTATCCAGTGCAGAAGCCGAGTTCAAAGGTATGACCAAAGGAATTTGCAAACTCATTTGGTTAAGGAGGTTCCTTACTGAACTTGGGTATAGACCTACATCTGTAATGAATCTATTTTGTGACAACAAGGCTGCAATAGCTATTGCACAGAATCTAGTTCAACATGATCGCACCAAACATGTTGAGGTAGATCGACACTATATCAAACAGAAGCTCGAAGCTAAAGTGATTCAGTTTCCTTTCGTAAAGTCCGAGGATCAATTGGCGGATATTTTGACAAAAGACAATTTCCAGTAAAGCGTTCCACAATTCACTGGACCAGTTGGGCATTGGCGACATCTATGCACCAACGTGAGGGGGAGTGTTGGCGTGACTTGTGGATTGTTGACTTACTTTCCTTACACACCAAGAATTCCTATTATAATTGTAATTGATTTACTTTAATTCCTGATTTCCTACAGTAAATAGATTTAGGAATTTATTATTTACTTGCCTATTCAGGTTTCATTGTATTATAAATATGACCTCCTATAAGGAGAAGAATACACAGAAAATTCCCACAAACAAATATTCTCATATTAGGTTTCATATTTTAGCATGGTATCAGAGCGGGTTGATTGACTGGGCTTGAATTGGGCCTCTACCCTTACCCAATATGTGGTGTTCATATGTTGGGCTTGAATGTTTACCCCTACCATTTACCCAATACGTGATGCTCACGTGTTGGGCTTGAATGATTGACTCCGATGTGGACTTGGCTCCACGTGTAGCCCACTATGTGGTGGTCTCACGTGAGGGGGCGTGTTGAAGAATATGAGTCCCACATCAGAAACTTGACTAAATAAAATCAAAATATAATGAATGGTTCTACTACTAATAATACCGAGGCCTTTTGTGATAAAACCCCACACCTACTGGGCTTTGTAGGTGGTTAAGTTGGGGACAATATTGGTGTTGCTAGTAGTCAGCCGCTAACCCGTCTCTCTGAAATTTAACAGTTCTTGCATATCATGGCTTGGTGCATGATGTGGTTCATGACAAACGACAATTTGGAACAACAACACCAACAACGGAATGCCATTAGGAGTCAAAGGTTTTTCAAGATTGCAACTCGGTCAAATTATTTAGATAGCATTATAGGAATTGATGACATACAATGTGTGAACCAAATTAGGATGGATAGGAGAACTTTCCATTATTTATGTCAATTGGTCCTTGATGATGGGAGAGTGAGAATAAATGGTTCAGTAACCATAGAAGAGCAAGTGTGTATGTTTTTACATACAATGGAGGCCTTGCCTTGATAGATCGAGCATACCCACTGCCATGGCAACTTGTTCATCATCTTGTTGCACCCTCTACGCCTTCTTTCTTTAATTTCTCGCTCTTGCCTCTTCAAACATTTCCTCATGTCTAACATTGAGAGTGGAGTATGAAATCTAAAATCTAAGAAATGAAAGGATAGAGAAGATCTGGTGTGAGAGGTATGAGCTGAGCCTCTGGTTTTTTAGAAAAATTTAGAAGATAGAGATGACACGTGGCACGATTTTAGAGGGTGAAAATCTTATCTGAAATCTAAGATTTGTATTTTATAATAAATATCGACACGTGGCACCCGAGAATCTTATCCTAAAATCTTATCTGAAATTTGAGATTTATTTTTTTTAATAAATATCGACACATGGCAACCGAGAATCTTATCCGAAAATTTTATCCGAAAAATTCATTTGAATTATGAGATATGAATTTTATAATAAATATTGACACGTGGAAACCCAAAATCTTCTCCAAATTAATTGTTTAGGTAAATAAATTTTTTTTTAAAAAACTAAAAGTGAATAGTATTTGCCATTTGCCATGGCAATGGGTGGAAACACACATTGCCTTTTGCAAGGGCTGTCACTATTCATGTGAATAGTAACAGCACTTTGCCATGGCAAATGAGTGGAAGTGCTCTAAGTGGAGGATAGAGGAGAGAGAGAGTGAGAAGGGCGTGCGGAAATAAGTGGGAGAGAAAAGTGTAACTCAAAATAATTCTACAACCAACCTCTCATCTTAATATTATATTATATATATTTCCAAATATTCTATATTAAACCTTGTTCATTTTGTATTTGTATTTGGATTTGGTTTGCTTATTATCCATTGGGATTTTTTTTTTTTTTTTTTGACAACTTGGCTAAGCCTATGACTGCGGGATTTCCTTTCTTTACCTACGATGTTTTCAAAAAGAGAATCCTTGTTTGACCCATTCCTTATATTGTATTATATCTTTTATAATTTCTTATAATACTTATAATACAATACATATTTACATATAATTATACCGTTATTCTGCCGAAACCAGTTGGCAATGAATGGAGAGGTCCAAGATGATTATTAGGCAAGGCTCTAATCCGCCGATGTAGGATTCACTATCTCAACCTCTTAAACTTTTTTGTGTTTCCTGCTTCTTGTTTGTTTCAACTTTTGTTGTCTTGCATTTGTGTGATCTTGGACTAGGAATTGTTCCAAAATTCCTAAGGGTCCATCCGGTAACGTTTTCAGAGAATGTTTTTCGAGAATATATTCAAAAAATGAAAATTAGAAAACGAATTTGCAGTTTCAAGATTCAAGAATATGTCTGATACACTAACTGGAAAACATTTTCCGAGAACGAAAACAGTGAAAACGTGTCTAGTACGAACATATGAAAATGAAAAAAACACTGAATATGCGTTCGGCATCAGTATTGTAAAAATTATTTTCAACATCATAAATCAAATATTTTGTGTAGCACATATCTTATCAGACTTATTAATAAGCCAAAAAATTCTTTAAAATTGTGCAATTGTCTAATTAATTATCATTATCCAATACATGCTATCTAACCCAAAATGGTCTCATGTCCTCCAAGATATCACCCTACATCATAGATCAAATCTCTCATAGTCTCTCAAATATCTGAAAAATATGCAATTTAAAATTTAAAATCATGGTCATGCTAGGGAGACCATCTTTAGAGACCACCTTGCGTATCATCTCTCTAATAGAGGTAGAACCCACCAATTCAATGGGTTCCACCTCTATTAGAGAGATGATACACAAGTTAGACTCTAAAGATGGTCTCCCTAGATTTTGGCTCTTGCTAGTTTGTTTTTGCGTTGTGTTTCTGTTTTGTGCATTTTGGCTTGTACCCGTTTAAAAGACAACCCACATGCAAACTTAAAGATCTTGTTTTAGAATTACTCAATATCAGGGCTAATGAATGGTTAACAATCCTGCTGAGTTTTAATTACAAAAGCTACCGAATTAAATCATCAAACTCGGAGGAGTAAAATATTAGGGTATACTAGTGATTTGCCCCCTGAACTTGTACCTAATTTTCAATTAACCCGCTATCCTTTTTTTTTTTTAGAAAATTAAGGATATGAACTTTCTTTTTTCTCCAATTTCCCCCCTACCGTCTAAATCCTCAACATTTCATCCAATTTTCAGTTAAATTATTTTTTTAGAAAAAAATATTAAAGAAAAAGAGAATTTGACCCAAAAATAAAGAAGAAAAAGAACTAAAGGAAAAAAATCCTAGTGTAGTGAGATGGGCTGCCCTCACTATTAGAAATTGATCAAAATAGTATTATTGAAGGCACTTCCTCTTCGTGTCTCATCTTCTGAACCCAGAAACCCAGCCAGCATCTACAAACCCAGAAACCCGGAAAAATAGTTGACAACAACAACAACAACAACAAAAAGAAATAAAAGAAATAAAAGAAGACACTGAACCAAACCAATCGCCACTCCCCTCCCCCAGCAACCCTATCTCCAACCCCCCTCCCCCATATACATCTCCTTCAGCAACCCCATCAACCCTAAACCCTAAAACCCCAGCCGAAACCCATCCCCACACGAGATCCAGTCCAAGCCCTAGTCGAAACCCATCCGCAACCCTTGCCCCCAAGTCCCACGATTTTGGCTCGACGACAGCGGCGGCTGCAGGATCTAGGCTCAACGATGGCGACGACGACTTAACAACTTCACGACTTCATAGCCATAGATGGAAACAGCCACAAAGAAGAAGACTAAGACAGAGGGAAGAGAAAAGAAGAATAAGAAGAATAAGAAGAACAAGGAAAAGAGAGAGAGAGAGAGAGAGAGAGAGAGAGTTTTCAATTTTTTATTTCTATTTTCTATTTTTTATTTTATTTTTCATTTTTTATTTATTTTTCACGTACAAAATGACTATTTTACCCTTATATTTAACGGCAAATTGGATAAAATATTGTAGATTTAGACGGAGGGGGAAATTGGCCAAAAAAAAAAATTCATATCCTTAATTTTCTAAAAATAAAAGAATATGGGGCTAATTGAAAGCCAGGTACAAGTTCAAGGGGCAAATCACTAGTATGCCCTAAAATATTATTGAGAACAGTAAGTAGGCCTCGGTCATTACATAAACGTCCATATATCATAAAAATTACACTTCGACATAGATAAATTAATCTTGTTGCTCATTTGAATCAAACACACGGTTTTTGCATGTAGGATTGCAAGGGTAAGCACAATCTATCTTCTGGAACGGAGTACGGTCGTGGTACCAGTCTCCAACTGCCTTCCCAATTGTCTGCAGAATACATTTAGGTTGTAGACAGAATTTAAAACCAACTCAGTAATTTTCGTTCAAACAGAAGTCAAATGAAACCAAGAACTACAAAAATTGACAACAGAGAGCTATTCTCAATTTTTTGTTAATTTTCTAATAATCATACAAGAGAGGAGATTAAGTGAAGACTACATGACTCTTACCGTCTTACTCAACACCGGAGAGTCGGCTGCCAACCATGTCTCCTGTGTTCCAATCTGGCAGTGGGCATAGCAAGAGTCTATGAACAGTCCATGAGATATGGAGTTGCTGGCAGGACTAAGTGCGCCTAAGAACTGCAACCGATATTCTGAAACAAATTCCATATTAAAAACCCAAGTAAATTTTCCAGCGGCCGGTTTATGCCAATGATGCAATACATAAGAAGCTTTCCTTGGTAGGTACAAGGAAGCTTCACTGGAAAAAGTAGGACTCAATAACATAGCAATCAATTTCAACTCATATGTCTTGCTAATAAGTTGACATAACTGTCTGTGGTTCCATGCTTTCATCAAATTGCTTATTATCATCTAAAGACTAAAGGGAACAGGCAGCAGTGCATGAGACCCTAAGAAACTCCAACCATCAAATTTTACTATGACAGAAAAGATTTAACCAAATTCAAATCTATCAGCTTCAATCTGTGAAGGATTGCTTGCTGGTATGAAGGAGGGTTTCAATATTCACCTTGCATGGTTTGAAGTTGAGTGGGTGAGCAGTTCTTTATATCAAGCTTGCACTTTTTCCAGGTGCCTTTAGGATCAGCAATACCCGGTGCCAAAATGTTCTTTATCTGAATGGATACAACAAGGAATCAGAGAAAGTGCACGCTAACGTATTCTTCTAATGTGTACAAGTGGGGGAAAAGAAAAGATGAGAACGAGTACACAACATTTGTATTGGAAATATATACATTTCTAGTAATTGTTGCTTTTGGAGTCTCATAGCAAAGTTCAGGTGACCTGCTACAAGTCTACAACTATTTTTATTTTCATACAATTCTAGAATAATAAGATAGAATATGGGACAACTGAAATAATCATAGTCCCATTTTCCATGAAATTGGTTCTTGAATTAATATTGTTCTTTGTCTCACCAACAAAGAAAGCATAATAAAATCTATTTTTACAACCAAAGTTCCTGTAGTTAGCCAAAACAACGACAAATTGTTTATCGAGCCTACAAAGGAAAGCAAAGGAAAGCAAAGCAAAGAGACTCAATATGAATGATGAAAGGCTAAGTTGGGTTAGGGAGAATCTGAGTTTACTCTAGGAAATTAGATAAAATAAAATATTTTACGAATATATATAATTTGGACGAAAAGAAAAAACTTATTATGAACCAAACTATTACTCGGTTTTATTTAGGGTAACAGATAGACGATATATATCATATATGTCATTAACAAGTTGTTGGAATTTAAAATTTTGATCATAAAGATGATATGAAGTATTTCAACCTGCAAACAATTAAAAAGTTGTTGGCATCACATATTTTTGATAGGCACACCAAAAATAAAAGGGAAATGGCAGCACATGTTCTATATCATTTTTAGAACAGAAAAAAAAGAACTAGAAAGAAAAGTACTACAGGATACAATAAATTGGAAAGTACTGATCTATAAATCAAGGATTAGAAGAATGAGCTAACCTGCCACGAATCATAAGCTGCATTTACCAAAAATATTGGGGTCCGGGTCACTGGTACCACATTTTGTGGGAAGAAGCACTATACAAAAACAATTAAAAAGGAAATATCAGAAGTAATTAGGAAAGAGTGGAGCAAATCATACAAAACTATAAAAACTTACCAAGCCTGGACTCAATTTTGAAGTGCAGGATGCGGGTAAGTTCTTCGCCGAACCCTGCACAAACAATAGATAATCAGAATCTGAAGCTACTACTTATCACCTGCACAGAATGGAGGCCTAACAAATGGAAGAACCCTCTTTTCCTGAAAGAAGTAAGAGGCCACTTTATTATCTTAAAGAACAGAGATGCAATACATGTAGCGCAACCACTTCACTGTAAAAGGCTTGAATGTGTTGAGATCCAGAAACAGTCTTCCTGTGAATCATTACAAGGTGTTAAGAATTCTGAAATAGATTAGAGATAATATAGGGTCAAGTCTTCAAGACAGACGATATAAAATACATCTTACGCATTAATGAAGTAACCAGCATCTGCCAGACATTTTACTTTAGTACCCACAGGTAGGAGAGAACGAAAGTTATCACAATTCAGAATTGAGGTCAATCCACCAGCCGAACAACCAGAGAGAAGAGCCTGTAATCATAAGTAGTACTAACAAACAATCAGAAATGAGGACAAGATGACAAAAGTACAGTTCCTGGAATGGGACATACACTTTGAGCATTTTTCATTCCTTTTGCTAACAGATCATCAATGATGGCACGAAAAACTCTTGCTCCTCTGAAGTGAAGATTTGTTGCCTGATCAAATTAGTAGAATAAACACCAGGTTCAGAATTTCTTATGAAAGTAAAACATGGGTCGCTGATTGAAATTTATTAACTTACTGGGTTTACTGCTTCAACATCACCAGTGAATGACGCCCCATCACAGTACCTAACTTTGATTCTATTCCAGTTATAGAAGTCTAGCATAAAAATAAAATAGGGTCCAGTTTTTACAGTTAGCCACACAAAAAAAACAAAAGAAGAAGAAGAAATTCAAACTAAAAAACAAAAGATATGTTCATCAACTATTGAGTCATTCTTAGGAGTTGTTTCAAGTTTCAAAAAGCAAAGATTGAGATATGAAGGCAAACCAAACCTGGATTTAACTTTTGATTTTTGCCAAGCACCCCAGAAAAAGACATCGACTTTTCCATTTTGTTTGATGAACCATAGTGAGTATTCTTACGATCAAGGCAAGTCTCAACACTGTTACACCATCCTCCTCCCTAAGAACCAAATATCAATTAAAGAAATCTCAAACTTTAATCCAAAAGTCTTTTACAACTAGTTTACTAAGCTAATGCTTGGTACCCTAGTGGCATGACCAACACCCTAGTTAAAGATCCCAGGTCCAGACCTGGACAACAGTATAGTGAGGAGAGGCATATGGGAGGGAAAGGGCTACCCCACATTTTGTAGCCTATTCTTTTCTATAGGCCCCCCGAAAAAGGGGGAGTTACTAAGGGTTAAGTTCACAGCCTTCTAGAAAAATATTTGACTAATATTATACCATTCAGAGGCCATAATGTATAAGCTCAAACGTAATATACAGATTTCTCTTCTCCAATAATCTATTCTAAGCTCCCTCTCATTGACTAGAAGGTGGAGCTGAGAGAACACAAAATGGTTTGAGATTAACATTCCCACCCTATCCTTTCTATCTTTTTTATTTTGGTGAAAGCTATCCTTTCTATCTTTTAAATCCATTTTAACATGGCAGGAAAATGACAAACCTCAACATGAACCAACCAATTGTTGATTCCTGCACCAAATCCCTTGTCAAAGTGGTACGCTGGTGCGCTCCCATCCAAACAAACTGTATAACATGTCAAATTTTAGAACACAGAATGAAAAGTAAAAACAACAATAAAATACAGTTATTGGAACAATGAAAACTAAAAGGAAAGTGAAATGGAACAAGGAAACTTTTTAGAGAAGTACTCAATTCCCCAAATATTTCTCACCGGCTCCTTTCGCAACTGCATTCTCAACAAGAGTGATTCCCACAGGATGGCTTTCTGCTTTCAGCAATATCAGTAAACATACTAGAAGACTTAACCATTGGCCTAATCTTGCATGGGCCATTCTGCACACAAATTTTAGCAATAAATATAAAAATAAAATAAAAAGAGTATACAGAACATTCGTTTCATAGCTTAATGGTAGACTTAGTTTTCCCCTACATAACAGTACCATAAGTTCCTAATAGAATGCAATACTCAAAACTAAAAAGTTTTCTCTTTACTCAATAATCTATATCTAACTTATAAAGTATAACTCCATAATTCATATAATTGTTTAAGGACCAAACAAGTATCATCATTTTTTTTTCTTCTAAAATTCAAGGCAATCTAGTTTACTTAGCAGTTTCCTGTCATAGCTAGCACCCCAATACATCCAGCCAAAAAGTAATCCACCAAACAAATTTTCTCTCACTTCACATTGCTTAATGCGAAAGGAAGAGCAACACAGGGATTTTTTTAACCTTTACTCTGTACTAATAAGAGCATAAAGTTAGCTAATCAACCAGAATCCAGTTCCATTTTGAACCAACACCATCCGTGCAGTCATTCGATGGAAAACCCAAATTTGAAAAATCAATATATACAAAGAAAGAGAAGAAAAAAAATCCATTTGGCAACTATATACACATACAGACACAAGGAAAAGAAAGCAGAGCAAAAGACTGGCACATTACTAGAACATCAATTCCAAATCTTAGATTGAAAATTCTATCAAACAAAGAAAAAAGATCTGAAATTGCAAACTATTGTTCTTCAGTTCAGAATCCTTTTTCTAGCCAAAGCGACTATTGATATCTGTTTAGCCATTAAGTCTAATGAGCTTGATGGGTTTTTTATGCCAAAACCTAAACTGCATTCAGCTCATATGAGACATTCCAATCCAATCTCAAGCACCAAGTTTCATTACACAATGAACAGAAACTGAACCAATGTTTGAAAATAAGCTCGACCCTGGAAACCAAATAAAGAAGAAGAAAAAAAGTAAAACAGAACAGCTTCTTTCGATTACCATGAAAACCAAAAGCATTATTACTCTGTACCTGGAATGAGAGAAGCTGAGAGACAAAAATCTGAAAGAGTGAAAGAATGCAAGAGAGAGAAACCCAGTTGTGAACTTGGGTTTCTTTCTTAATGGTATGAGTAACGGTAGAGAAAGCAATAGCAGGAAGGAAAATAAATGGAAAGTGGGATGAGTGAGGTGAGCGTGAGGGAAGCTGTTTGATACACACACAGTTTGGAAAGTGAGTTATCGCGAACGAAGAGCTTAGCTTTACAGAGAGCTTTGAGAGTTATATTTATTGTAGCGATTCGGAGAAGAAAAAGCTAAAAGGCGATATTATTGGTAACAGCTGCAAAGCAAAGAACCAATGACTAGGACAAATCTTGTCGGTGAACGCGTGTTATTAAGACGAGTGTCTCTGCATAGTACAAGATAGCATATGCCTAGAAACTTCATGCACGCAAGATAATGTTGCAAATATTTTATTTTTTTAAAATTCAAAAGATTACAACGCCTGATCTTAACACCATATCCTATATATCAAATAAGTGCTGCTATTTCCACCCCCTATCCTATTTCCCCATCCACCTTATCTTCTCACCCACCATGTAAATTTGAAAAAAATACAATCCTATCTTTCCACCCACTATTATTCCTAAAATACCATTTAATTATTAATTTATTCAAATTCTCTATATTTTTTTTAGTGGAAACGATGTATTTATTTCAATAAAACTGAAACCGATTATAGCATATCCTCCTCAACCAACAAGTTCTCGATGAAAGCAGGAGGGTCCTTATCCCATGAGAACATGTTAATTGATGAAATAGCGAAATATGCAAGACCATGTGCCACTGTATTGGCATCTCTATAAACAAAACAAACTGAAGAATTATTTACGTCGCTGAAACATTGTCGGGTGGGGGTGGACGAGCTTTGGTGGCTCTTGGGTTTTTGGTTTTGTTTTTAAGAATTAATTTTAGTTTTTTTTTTCAGTTATTAAAAGTGAACATTGTCAAAAAATTAGAGAGTCCTTAAAAGTCATTTTATGAATGGGTAAATTAGTCTTTAAAATTTTGATAATAAGGTGGGTGGGAAAACAGGACAGGTGGGTGGAAATAGCAGCACTCATATCAAATTTTGCATAAGATATACGGAAAATTACTGAGCTCGTTGGCTAGTGGTTGGTTAGTGGTATTTATTACTTGAAGAAGATTCAACTTGACTCACATAAATGATGAAAATGATATATATAATGATGAAAATGATATATTTATGATGAGTCAAATACTTATTCCAACTCTTCGATTGAAATAAATATCAAATTTTTAATTCTAATAGTGTTTTTTATGTGTCGGTCCATTTTGGCTTAATATCACTAAACGTCCCTAAGGTTTACGAAACTATCAAATTGCATCCTTAATGTTTTTTTGTGTCATTCGTGGTCCTCAAGGTTAGTATGTGTGATCACAAATGGTCCCTACTGTTAGGTTCCGTAAAAAACTCTGTTAGTTTGCTGACATGGTATATATATATATATATCACAGAACATCCATGAGGTTCACTAACTTATCACAAATGGTCCCTGCGAAATTTTTTAATTTAAAATTCATAAAAAAATTTGGTTTTCTTTTTAAAATTATTTAAATATATATATTGTATTTTAAATACACATGACACTATATTTTTGAAGATGTGGGCTCCACATATATTCCACATCAACAAACTAATGAAGTTTTTTTTTAAAATAATTTAAATTTTATAAAATTTAAAAATGAAAAAACCATTTATAGAAGGATTTTAACCTTGATGACCATTTATGAACCCTAAACCCTTGGTTTTTTCATTTTTAAGTTTTATGAATTTTAAATTATTATATAAAAACTTCATTAGTTTGTTGATGTGGCATATATGTGTGTAAGGGCTTTTTCGTTCCGGCAGATACTGCGAGCCTGGGCTACCGTAAGGAGCAAATGGGTGAAATTACCCCATGTGTCTGAGTTCAAGAATCAGACCCCAAGAATGCTTCGAAAGGTTAGTGGAGCCTTAGGAAACACTTTGGTCTCCTTCACCAATGAAACCAACAATTGCTTACAGATAAATTTTCTAGCTTGGCATGAGAGGCTTGTGGCATGGGAGCAAAGCAATCATGAGTTTAGCATTAAAGAGAGAGAGAGAGAGAGCTGTGAGTTCCTATGAGAAACAAGGGTTCTAAGGAAAGGGGGAAGGTATTTTGGAAGGATTTGTTGAAGAAAGAGAGAAAGAGGAAGGAAGGTAGGTGTGTTGAGCAGTTTCCGGCAGCTCGACGAGAGCTCCGTCAAACTTTGGAACAGTCTAACAGGAGCGAAAATTGGAGGAAATGGAGGAATATGGCACGAAATTGCAGGGTTTTGTAGGTGAGAGAGAAAGCTTGCTCTCCAGATGTGGGTTGGTTTTGATGGGTAGAAGATGGCTCCTTTTATAGCCGATGGAAGCCTTCCTTTCCCAAGAAACCCTAATGGTTTCTCTCCCATTTTGCTAAGTCTCCCCTTTCCTTTCCCTTCACTTCCTTCGACTCACCCCCATTTGTGAAACCCTTTTCTGTCCAAACACACAAAAACAAGGTTTTTGGGAGCTCTAAGGCTTTTCCCGCAGCTGCTTTAGTGGTGAACACCATTTTTGGTTATCACCTCACCTTCTTTCCTTCCCTCTTCTATGGCTAGACCTGGTTGGAGAAAGAAATTGGTAAGGGCGCTGGTCTGAAGGGTGTTTTGCTCAAGTATCCTTTGGTTTTTTGGATGGCTTGTGTTGGGATTTGTCTTTGGCCATGTGCTAGAGGCTCCCAGCAGCCCACTCACATGGGTAGCTTTGGTTTTGTCGTTGTTTTTGTTTCCAGCTAAGTGCTGGAGAGATGGCAGATATTTTCCTTGGTTACTTGGGCCTCTCTAAGGTGATGGGTTAGCCCATTAAGGGGATGGGCTAATTTCCTAAAGTGATGGGCTATTTTATTAAGGTGAAGGGCTAATTTTTCTAGAGTATTGGGCTTCCTTTTCTCTCTCTTTTATGTTTACCCACATATTTGGGCTCAAGAAATGGGCTTGAGTTTTGGGCTCCCAAGAAACCCAAAACTTCCATTTCTCGGCTCATCAATGGGCCTCATGAAAGCTTGTTACCATCCATACCACAACCCACTCAGCAAGCCCCCGGCATTTGAGTGGCTTGGGCCCACTTAAGCTTATGGCGTGGCTAGGTGTAAAATAATGATCTTCCGCTTGGCATGGCATGTCGATTGGCGTGCTCAAATTTTATCGCCTTTGAAAAGGGATATAATGCTTGACGGGATAATTAGCATGGGCTTTGTAAAGCTAGTGCCTTTTATAGGCTTATTTCAATTCTTAGCGTGACGAATTATTTATTTGGCATGGCACGTAAACTGTGGCTCGTGCGAGCGTGCATGACAGACTTTTGAGTGCTCCAAGTCGAGTTTTTCTTAATAAGGCGTCATATTGGGTCGAGAATTTATTCGGGCCCAACCTTGGATTTTTTGGGCCTCAACAATGTGGAGCCCACATCTCCAATAATATAGTGTCATGTGTATTTAAAATACAATATATATTTTAAAATAATTTAAAATTCATAAAATTTTAAAAAGAAAACTAAAATTTTATGAATTTTAAATTAAAAAATTAAAAAAATTTGCAGGGACCATTTGTGATAGGTTCATGAACCTCAAGGATATTTTGTGATATGTATATATATATGTCACGTCAGCAAACTAACGGAGTTTTTGACGGAACCTAACAGCAAGAACCATTTGTGATCACACATACTGACCTTGAGAACCACAAACAGGGACGGTCCCATGAACATGTTAACCTGGGCTATAGCCCGGGGAACTTCTTTTTTTTGGGACTAAATTAGAACTCTAGCCTAGGCAATCAGCCGGCTGACAAGAAGAAAGAACATAGGAAGAAGAAAGAACAGAGAGGAAGAAGAAAGAAAGAAAAAGGAAGAGAGGAAGAAGAAGGAAAAAGAATAAAAAATAGAGGGGGAGATGATAAACAATCAGAAAGAGAGAGAGAGAGAGAGAAGAAATAGAATAAAAAAGGGGAGAGGAGGAAATAGAATAAAGAAAAGTATGTGTGTGTTGGGATGAGATATGTGTTTTTATTTTATTTTTACTTTCAATTCCTTCTAAATATTTCCCAGTACATGTGTAGCTTTCCTCTTCTTTTTTTCTTTGTTTCCCTTCAATCCCTTCCAAGTATTTCAACAATATTATCAATAATTCCAAGATTTTTGTCTGTTTCAAATGTCAGTAGAATAAAATAAAAAAAAGTTCTAAATATGATAAAGAAAATACATATATTGGAAAAAGAGGGCTTATAATTTTTTTGGTAACAAACAAGAGCTTATAATTTACCCCAAAAAAGGTATCCATTAAACACAGTCTAAAAAAATATATTAATCATTGGATTCGTTTCAACATTTAGCCTACTCCTACAAATATTCCTAACTTTGCCCTTGAATTTAGCCCATGTCATTTTCAAATCTTGAGTCCATCCCTGACCACGAATGATACAAAAAAAACATTAAGGATGCAATCTGATAGTCTCGTAAACCATAAGGATGTTTTGTGATATTAAGCCGTCCATTTTTAACCATATTTTGCTTTACCAAAATTTGGAAAATTTTTTTTGTGCCTCGACTAACATTCAAAATCTAAACACATTTTCTTCTTCTTTTGTTTTCCTTTTCTCTTTTGTGGTAAGATTGGAAATAGTACAGACCAAAATCTCAAATTTTTGGAATTAGGGTTCACATTCAAGACTAAAAGTCGAGCTGACGGTATTCTAAAGATAAATCATTTTTTACAATTACCTACCACAAATTTAGAAGTTCTAGTGACTACACATTATGCTCGCTTGATAATAAAGCGATCCTCAAACTTACAACCAATGGCGGACCAAGGAATTTTTAAAGGGGTAGGCTAAATTTTTTTTATTTTTTACAGGAGATATATTATAAGCCTTTTTTCTCTTGAAACAAAAATGTAAATAAAATTTTATAAATCAAATAAGACCACATTACGAGCAAATATAATACAAAGAAGTACAAAATATAAATAAATATCAAATCAAACACATTGTTTAACTACTTGAGATTTGAGTTGAGTAAGTTCCTCGGGAATTGAAGTATCAACATCAGATGCAGAAGGTGTATCCTGTTTATCATTACCACTTTTTATGAAGAATGAATAAATAGTTTTTCCTCTCTTTGTCGGTCTATTATCATCATGTGACATGATATCCTAATAAGAAATATTAGACACCAAAAATCATATATACTAATTAATAATTCAAGTTGCAAAAATAAAACATATATAACAATCCCCAAAAGTTATCACCCAAACCATCATAACAACTTTACAACAACAATTAAAATTGAAAATTGAATAAATAAAAAAGAGAAAAACTTACCAAGTTTAAAAAACCCACTGAAGAAAGGTTGGTACAATTTTTTCGAGGTGAAGAGCTATTTCTTCTAGGCTCTGAAGGTTCAAATATGACGTTTTGGGTAGCTAGAAGAAAAATTCTGATGTTTGCTTCTAATCAAATTTATATAGGTTATGGCATGTTTACTATTTCCTTTTTATGCTTCAAGAGTGGGCTTATTTCTATATAGAGAGCTCAGCTTATTTTAAATAGAGGGCTAGACTATTATTTACTTTACGTATATTTGGCTTAAACCACTAAGACTACAAAAAAGAAAAAGAAAAAATCAGCACTGGGCTGGAGCCCACTCCAACCCAAGTGTAGATCCGTCCTTGCTTACAACTGATTGGTCTAAGGATAACCATTCCCGGGCAAGCATGTTGGGAAGGAGAGGAACAATATGCAACATCCAATGTGGGTTGCCATGCAAAGTTGAGAATTTAAAAAGTTGGGTTGTTTGGCTTTTGTTTTGTCATGTCCTTGTTAATAATGTCATTCTCCAAGTATTCGTCCCAAAAAAAAAAAAAAATGTCATTCTCCAAGTAAGGGATTGATTTTTCAGTATAAAAATAGAAGAGATTCACTATTATACCCAATATAGGATCCAAATTAAAAAATAAAAAAGGCTTAATTATTTATATGGCCCATGTGCTTCACCAAAAATCTCACTTTGCCCCCTACACTTCAAACTGAGTCAATATGCCCCATGTGCTTTATTTTTGTCTCCCCCGTTATCCCCTTCCGTTAGTTTGGTCAGTAAAACTGTCAACTTGCTTATGTAGCATGGGTATTTTAGATATTTTAGCTATTAAAAAATTTCAATTTTTAAATTAAATTTTAAAAAAACTGTTTATAAAACATTTTAATAATTAGAAAGTTCTTTTAAAAAAAAAAATTTAAAGCGCCTAGCACCCAAATAGCCCCACCACCACAACAACCAAACCCTTCCCCACCGCCACCCACTGCCCCCAACCTATGGCCACCACTCCACCATTGTTCAAATATGATATCCCCACCCAGGTGATGCACCCACCCCAAACCATTAATAACAATCAATCCCAACACACCTAGCTACTTTCAACCCCCAGCCATACTCACCCCGAGTTGACGCCCCAAATCCACACCCAACCTCACAAATCCAATCTACCTCAAGCCGTAGCCATCCCAACAAATTACCCGAACGCCAAAACCCCAAGGCGCAAGAACTTCTCTTATCTTCTCCAACTGGGTTTGATTTGATTTCATCCTTGTCATTTTCACATATTCTCTGTGCAGCCATGAGGGTTATGCGATTGGATTTTATAAACAGTAAACTCATATTGAAGAACTTTATTTTGTTTTTTGTTTTTTTTACCATGGCGGAGGAGAAATCAGGGTGGCAAGATGGGGAGGGAATGGTAAGCATGGGTTGGGGGTGGTTGTTGGCGATGGGGAAGGGTTGGGTTGTGGTGCTGGGGGCTATTCGGGTGCTGGGGGATTTATTTTTTTCCCTCTTTTCTAATTTATTCGATTATTAAAATGTTTTAAAATTGTTTTAAAATTTTGAGAATTTTTAATATTTAAAATTACTAAAATACCCATGCCACGTCAGCAAGTTAACGATTTTATTGACCAAACTAACGGAATGAGGTAACGGGGGACGCAAAAATAAAGCACAGGGGGCATATTCACTCAGTTTGAAGTGTAGGGGGCAAAGTGAGATTTTAGGTGAAGCACAGGGGGGATATCAATAATTAAGACAATAAAAAAAATCCTATAGAAAATGGACTTTTTTTTTTTTTTTGGTGAAAACCAAGGTATCCCCGCGCGATTGTGGTGACTAACCCTCAAGGTACTGTAGGGCGCAAAGCGGGGATCTCTCCCAACAAAGTCTGCTCTATTCGCAAGCGCCTGGGATCGAACCCAGAACCTCTTGTTTAAAGGATCCAAGCCCCTTCCACTTGGACCAACTCCTGTTGGTATAGAAAATGGACTTTAGAAACACACCCAAAACTCATTTACAATATAACAAAGAGGCTTTTAACTTCTTATAAATTACAAAACTGTCATCAATTTCTTAAAACAAGCCCAACTCTAAAACCTCATAAAAAAAACTCAAAACACTCAATAGGACATCAAAGTAATTTAATAATCAAAATTAAATTAAATAGGGCTAGCTGTCATTTTCTGGGTTTGTTTATAGAAATTAAGTGGTGTAGGGTTTATCTATATCATTAGTGCTATTAATGGGTATATAATTAAATATGTCTAAAAAAAGACTCATATTTGAATCAAGATGGAAGAATGCGAATACAATTGAGATTTTGATGATCGATTACATAAACAATGAGGGAAGACACCCAGCACACAGGTTTTTGTGCCATGGTGAGCTTTCATTATTTTCATATAACTTGATGAATTACCTTTTTTTTTACTTCTTGTTCGAGATAATTTAAACTATAAACCTAGCTAATGAAAATGATATATTTTTGTCACGCAAATGAATGTTAATCTATTGTTCTAGTAGGTGCTGGTTTGGATCAAAAACACGGTTATGGCAAGTGGGATTGCAGGGGTAAGGGCAATCTATCTTTTGGAACGGAGTTCTGTCATAGAACCAGTTGCCAACTGCCTCTGCAATTGTCTGCAGAACAGGTTTTTTACACAGTTAAAATTAGATTTTATTTCAAGTCAAAAATAGAAAGAAAAAAGAACTGATAGAAACATGAAGAAGGGAAAAAAAAAGCCAGGAAAAAAGTGGATGAAGAGTTGGGTTTTTACCGTCTTGTTGAGCACCGGAGAATCAGCCATTAACCACGTCTCCTGCATTTCAGTTTGACAGTGAGCATAGCAAGAGTCTATGAACATTCCTTTTAATGGACAGCCGGTCATGCCACCAATTGCACTTAAAAACTGCACCCTGAAATCTGAAAAAAGGAGAAAATTTCCATGGAGTTGTTGTTCATGTTTCTTTCTAAGGGTCATGAAGGTTCTTATTTTTTAAGTTGAAATCTTCTAATTTCGAGATTTACCTTGCATGGCTTCAAGTTGAGTGGGTGAGCAATTCTTTATATCAAGCTTGCACTCGTGCCAAGTGCCATGAGGATCGGCAACTCCCGGTGCCAAAATGTTCTTGATCTGCATGGATGGATGGAGACACGGTGAGATGAAGATGAAGATGAAGAATAAGAGAAATCCCAGCTGAAATTTTGTATTCTTTTTTCTTCTAAACAAAATTGGTCTAGTTGTTAATTCATCCATAACACTTAAATAAGGAAGATGGATCATGAAAAAACTATCCTGCTAAACAGAACATAAATTTGAGGAAACTATTTAACAGAGTTCATAACAGAGAAGAGAGTCACGGAGTTAAGCTAACCTGCCATGAATCGTAGGCTGCGTTTACAAAGAATATCCGCGTCCGGATTTGGGATGCCACATATTGCGGGAAGAAGCACTAAAGTGTTGTTGAATATCATCAGAATTTACAAGTCACAAGGATATAGTCAAAAGTGAAAATCATAACAAGATAGCAATACTCACCAAACCTGGTCTCAATTTTGAAGTGCAGGATGGAGGCAAATTCCTGGCTGAACCCTACAAAAGATGATAATCACAAATGAGTATTGATGTTTGCACTAGATTAGAGAGGGAGAGAGGGAGAGAGAGGGAATACATGTGTTTCAACCACTTGACTAAAGAACTCTTCGATGTGTTGGGCTCCAGAAACATCCTTTCTGTTATTCAGTATAAGGTGTATGTATAAGTAAACTCTCATTGTAATTTGGAATATAGGACAAAGCTAGAAGGTAATAAATGTGAGCTTACACATTAATAAAGTAACCAGCATCTGAAACACATTTGACATTCGTTCCAACGGGCAAGAGAGCATGGAAGTTGTCACAATGAAGAATAGAAGCCAATCCACCGGCAGAACAACCAGAGAGAATAGCCTGTAGTCAAATGTCCTAACAAGTCATCAGAACTGAAGATAACAGAAGTGAAATTGGTGATTGTTAAGGGATCATACATTTTGAGCGTTCCCCATTCCTTTTGCTAATAGATCTTCAATGACCGCACGAAAGATCCTTGCTCCTCTGAAGTAAAGACCGGTATCCTGCTCAAATTGTTATTTTATTGAAAATCCCTCCATCAGAAAAAGAAAATGAAAGGTAGTGTATATATATACACAATTTCTAGTGTATGTAAAACTTGGACTGCTACTTGAATAAGTAACTTACTGGGTTTACTGCTGCAACATCACCAGTGAATGATGCCCCATCGCAGTACCTAACTTTGATTCTGTTCCAATTGTAAAAGTCTGGCATTGGAAACATAATTTTTGTTTTACTGTTAAAAAGAAAGGGAAGCTCAACAGACAAAAGAAAATTAAAGCTATGTTGATCAACTACTAAGCCTTTAATTGAATAAATTATTTCTAGTAAGTTGTAAGCAAAAAATAGATATCAAACCTGGATTAAACATTTTCCTGTTGCTCAGAATCCCAGAAAAGGCAATTGCCTTCAGCATTTCCTTAGATGAACCTAAACGAGTGTTTTTACGGCCAAGGCAAGTTGTGACATTGTTACACCATCCTCCTCCCTAAGAACCAAACAAAAAGAAGAATTAATATGACAACAGAAATATATACTATCAAATATTCTGATTTATATTAGAACTTGTTAAATCTCCCAGTAAATCCTTCTGGATCACCAGAACTGACTGAAAATTGTTATTACTATTCCTTCTTTTCTTCTCTCTTTATCTGGTGAAAGAAATTGTAATGGAAGCAGAGAGAAAAGGGCAAACCTCAATGTGAACCAACCAATTGTTAATTCCTGAGCCAAATCCCTTATCAAGGTGGTAAGCTGGGGGACTCCCGTCCAAACAAACTGCAAAGTATGTCAAATTCCAAGAGCTAAATTGGATATAAAAAGAAATTATCTTATTTTCAAATTGAACACTTAAAAGAAAAGGACTGTAATCAGCATATTTGCATTAAGTTTCTCACCGGCTCCTTTGGCGACCGCACTCTGAACATAAGTTATTTCCACAGGAACTCCTGCTGCTTTCAGCAGTGTGACTGCACATGCTAGAAGAAATAGCCATTGGCCTAATTTTGCATCAGCCATCTGCCCCTGTCAAACATAGAAATTAATATACCAACAATTCTAAAGGAAAAAAAAACAAAGAAGACATAGGAAACAGAGCATTTCATTTTGAAGTAATCTCTTGAAGATTGAATATTGCTTGTGGCTTGAAACTTTAAAATCTAAAAAAATTCTGTCAAGAATCTATGGATAATAGATCTATCATGTATGTAACATATATATACACACACATAAATAATTCAGCAGAACTTAGTTATAAAGAGAAAGAAGAATCAACAAAAGCAAGGCAATCTAATTTGAAGGCTTATCATCAAAACCAAAAATTCCACCACATTCAACTAGAAGCCATCCTGCAACCCAGTCTAAATATCAGCCTTGGTATTGCTTAATGCTCAAGGATGAGCAACAAAGAGCTTTTCCAACTTTTGCCCCTTTGCACGGTATCAAGGTTCCACTAGCATAAAGTTGGTTAATCTTATAAAATCGGCTCCTTTAGATTAAGATTACTTTTGTTTGTTCATAGATATATACAACATACACACACAAAAGGTAAAGTTAAAAAGGAAACAAAAACAGAGCAGTGCAGCAGACCATTCAAAAGTAATCACACAATAACCAAATAGATTGGAACATAACAGCTATGTAAGACATTCAAACGTTTCCAAATCTGGAAGGTAAAAGTGATTCCTCATCATCCCAGAATCTATGGCCTAAAATAAGTAATCATTGATACATTTTTCGAATAAGAACCAATTTGGTTCAATCTTTTTCCTGAGACATGTCAATCCAGTCTGACCAAAAACAACCCCATCTTTCATATTGCATCAAACTACGCAACTCACCCTTCGTTCAATGAAAAATCCAAGTTCAACCAAAACAAAAACCAGTAACCAATTTATCTGAAAAGCACAATAATCAACAACATTATCTTGTAAATGTATAAGTTGACAAGAAACATTACCAACCACACTTAAATACAATCAAAAAAGAAAAGGAGAAGAGAAAAGAAAAGCATGAACTGATGAAATACAATGAATGCAATAAATATATATGTAATATATACACACAGAATGTAGATGGTTGTTAATCATACAAACAAGAGAAAGTGGATCTAAAATAATTAAAAAGCTGACCTTTACAACAGAAACAATAACCCATTATTATGAAGAACCCAAAAACACCACTATGTATCATGTATGTACCTGAACGAAAGAGAGGAAGTAGAATGTGGAAGAAACCCAGTTCAGTACATTGAGTTCTTATGCCGAAACAAAAGAAAACTTATGCGTTGATGGGTTTGAGGAGCAATGGCAGCTAGATATATAAGAGCAGAGAGCTCAAAGCATTAAATCGAAATAAAAATGGTGGAGAGGAAAAGACAGAAACTTTTGTTTGTGTTTCGTTCTTTGTATGCAGAGAGTGAGCGTTTTACGAAAGATTAGCTCTTTCCAGTTTTTGAGCAGAGAACCCAAGAGCCGACACTTATATTCGCTCCCTTCCAAAGAAAGAGGGTTAATGATTGGATACGGGTTCCGGTTTGTGTCTGACCCGAATGGAAAAACCCGACTCAGCTGCAAAGTAAAAGGCTACTGGTAAAAAAACTACAAGGAATCTTATCAGCTCACGCGTTGTTTTATAAGGATTTCCTCTTTAACAAATAAAAACAAAATGTCTTACTTGCAAATTGTAGTATTTTGTATAAAATGTCATGTTAGAATAAGTCTATTTTTCGTGACTTAAATCCGTTGACTGGACTCTAACCAAGCAAATTTCCTTAATTTACTTGATGAGTCAAATTTTGTATTTTTCTCTCCCCAAAATATTCCTATTAAATTTAAGTTACGTTTTAGTTATTTGCTTTTTGTGGTGGAATTCAATACCAATTTGTCTCTAAGTATTGATTAGATGTTTGAATTTCAAAGTGGCTTGTCAAAATGGCATAGATTTTTGGATTTGATCGGTCAATTGTTATCCAACGTAGACCAATTAGGTGGAGACCAATACCAATAGACCAAGCTAGTTGGTGAAGATTGGTATATATTTTAAGGACAAATTTACTCATTTGTAAAATAACTTCTAAGAACTTAGGGAAAAATTCTGAATTCATGTAACTCACCTACTCTACCATTTGACAAAAAGGAAAGAGAAAAAAAAAGGCATACGACTCCTCATATTAGACTAAAAAACTAAAAGATCCATAAAATCAAAATATTAGACTAAAACATTTATCCAGTCCGTCAAATACAACTTGATCCTCTTTATATCTCAACTACTAATGATTAGCAAAGAAAATTTGCTTGAATTAATAATTAAAGGGTACTTTAGGAATAATGGTGGGTGAAAAGATAGGATTGTGTTTTTTGTAATTTGTAAAATTTACATTGTGGATGGGAAAATAACATGGGTGAAGAAATAGAACATGGGGTAGAAATTGCGGCACTCTATATAAAATTAGGAAAACTTTTATCTTACATGGCATGCTATTCAAAGTTTGGATTTTCTTTAGAAGTTAAAAAAATTGGTGGCATGTCTAGAAACGTGTTCTTGCCTTCTGAACTTTCAAAGCACAACAATTATGAAATTTGAGAATTTAATATAAATAAAACAAAAAAATTTACACATCGATGTGGAATTTAAAACGATTAATGATCACATTGTCAAATTTGCGATAAATTCCTCCAATACCAACGTGTATATCCCAAACATATGTCACACACCAACTTTTGATAAGAGAAGGAAAAAAAAAAAAACCCAAATTTGTAAAAAAGGAAAAAACTAATCCAACAAATCCCAAAATCTATACAAAATTGAAACATCATTATGCAATTCAATTCAAAAATATAATATTAAAGGGGTGTTAGTTGGATTGGTCCAGGTCTTTAGTATGCTCCCAAGTGGTCTTGAATTCAAGCTCTCATGATAATTATGTGTGTGAGTAGGACCGTAAAATATAATTAAGATGATATTGGGGGGTCCCCATTCCAAACAGACAGACAAAGATAATGCAAACTAATTAAAGAGAAGTAGAAGTCAAACTGGACAATAATTCATTCCAGTCTTCTATCAGCACACCAATTATCTTGAATTATCTTTCCACGACTAACCCTAAATACCATTCTTATTTTATTAGTGACCAAAGAAAAATAACTCATTAAATTCTTTTCTTTATAAAACACTGCCAAAATTGGGTAGAAAAATATTGATAAAAAAGCCACTATCATGATTGTTGTGTCACTCTTTAAAATGTTAGTCCTATGTTTGTAATAAATTCATGTTGTGTCACTCTTTAAAAAAAAAATTACCATGTTCGTTCAAGAAAGTAGAATAAACGAGTCTCCAAAGGAGGACGTTGCCGTTGAGGGAAAAACTTACTAGCATAATAGGAAGGATGTGAGGGAGGTCAAGGCTGCCCTATTCTCCAAGTGGGGGAGAAGATGAGTTCCGGAAGGAGTTGCTCAAGATTCTTATATGACTTTGTACAAACTTTTTAAATTTTCTCCGATAAAGTTTTGGTGCATGGGTTGGTGAAGACTTGGACTGCATATTTGTAGGTAAAGTATGCTTGAGGAGGAGAGATATTGTCCAAGGGTCAAGTTTGTGTGGTATCTAACTTGCTATGGTAATGGGAACCTTATGGTGCATTGAGGAGATAGTGATATCCGAGGATGCTCACTTCAAGGTGGAGGTTCACTAACATTTCACAAAGGTGCAACTTGTCGAAAATTGTGGCTCGAGTTTTTTTGAGAGCTGTGGATCAGGTTATCCACAGGATGAGTTATTAGTTAGTTCATCTCGATACTCACTCTCGATGTAAATTTAAGCAAATAGAATAAATAATAGTAATAATTGATTAAATTATTAAAAGAGTAGTCTTATAGACAGGAAATTATAATTGAGTATGCTTGACTATATTTTCATTTTTTTTTTAAATGAGTTAAAATTATTCATTTTCCAAAACTTAGCGGGAAAAAGTTAACCAGCCATTAAAGTCAATTTTGATAGGAAATTATTGATTGAAAAAAAACACTATCAGAACTAGGTAGAAAAACATTGCTAAAGAGTTGACAACAAAAGCAGTTTTGTTGTCACTGTTCAAAGTGTTGGTTGGTGCATGGAGAATGAGAGGTTCATGGTTGGTTCTAATGGGCCCCACTTAGGGATGGTGATCTGTTGAAGTGGGACCCAGTATGTTGATGAGGGTTTGAAAACATAACACGTGATTGGCGGTGATTAGTTGGTCCAGAACCAACTCGTTTGTGCGTTCACAAATGCACATGAACAGCACATGAATTAATTTCTAATGTTCTAGTGCTACTTCCTAACTTCCACTTTATGTAGTTTCAAAGCTGTCACCCATTGAGGTGAATTTTTACTTTTGGTCTGGTGATGAAATTGTTTATTTCGAATTCGAATTAAGCATGCATACACTAACTAACTAGTTTTTCATTTAGTGATATTCGTCTCCATTTGATTGGAGTAGGTCTCAAGTTTCACTCTCGGATAGAAAAAATGATATATATTTATCATGAGTTCGATATGTAATTAATAATTATGTAGTTTTGTTGTGGGTCCGTTGTAAAGTATCTTATAATTATCTTATTTTTATATAAAAAATTAATCGAACGAAAATAAAGAATTAAGTATGCCTAGAAAAATCTAGGATCCACATACCACTACCATTGGTGGACACTTTTCCAAAAAGAACAGATAAAAAATTTAGACAAAAACCATTGGAGGACTTTTGTTGGATTTAGACAAAAATTTAGACAAAAAAAGAATTAAGAGCAGATATTCAAGCCTACAATCTTGTCCAATCCAAGATGTTAGATGTAGGACTTCGCATCTTCCTTGCTGTATTTCTTTCATTAGCATTTTACTGTTTTTTAACATAGGGAATTTCAATCCCTCTAGATGAAAAAATTTGGTGGTTATTTATCCAAGTCTATGACTAATTTTACTCCATTTTCAATTACTTTTCCTTCTTGTTTTTGCCAAAGTTGAGAAGGAGAAGGGACTTTTCGTACGCATACACTATCGAAGGGAGGGGGTTTTTCGAACCTGAGACCATTGATATGCAAGTCAAAGCCCTTTTCCATTAGTTAACGTACCTTGTTTAATCTTCACGAAGATTACACTATTGTTTTGGAAAGTGAGCTATGGGTAATGTTAGTCGGTTGCAAGCCCTTCCACAACTAGAAAAACTCCATTTTCACAACCATGTCATCTGCCTCTGTTGATCAAAACAGTCACAATTGCGCTGTGTCTAAACTACAGTGTAAAAGATTTGCGACAATAATTTTTTTAATTCTTGAATAAGATGATTTTAGTAACATTATAGCTGTTAGAATTATCTACATTTATTTTCGTTTTGGTTACATTGAAAGAGATTGATCTCTTTTTGGCAAAAAAAAAGAGTAAAGAGATTGATCTCTTGACCTATTAATATATATATTTTTAGCACAAGCGAAAGAATTATTCTAAATTAATATAATCTAAAGAAAGGAAATTCCGGGAATTCGAACCTAAGTGTAATGGAACGAGCTCATTCCTAGATAACTAACGTAACCTACAGGCTACGTCAACTTGACCTATTCTTATCATGAACATGGATAGAACCGGGATACAAATGAAAAGGAAAGTCTGGCGATTATTGTTTCAATTATTGAATGGATAAGAGTCAAGAATTTGATAGGAAAATGAAATTTAGAGACAATTAATGGGTAGGGGTCATGTAATATGAAAATGAAACTTTGAGACAATTGAATGTGGACACATCAGTCAATTTCGTGGTGAGAAAAGAAATTGAATTAGTGGCTAAATTGTCGTACCCAGAAGAATCGTCTTGTTTTTAGAAAGCTCACATTAAATTCTTCCCATAATACATCAAAGGTGCAATGTTTTGATTATATTCATTTGACCTGGCAATATAATTTTGGTCCCACCTATGGCTAGCTCCTTCTAGCAGATAGAGAAAGAGATGGGTCACCTAGTGAGATCATAATCTCACTTTTAAGAGGTTTAGCCCAGTAAAAAGAACATTGACTTGCATATCAGTGACAGTAATCTCAGGTTCAAACTCCCGTGACACCATGATGGTGTGTGTGAGAAACCTTTCTTTTGTTGTAGCTTATTCTATCACTTGTATTAAAAAAATATACATATGTATTATTTTTAGCTATCAATCAAGTCATGACACGTGTCGTGTAGCTCATAATCTGCCCAATTAAATGTATCAAAATGTGATGGCTAGCCACCGCCCTTACCTCTCCTTACATGTGACCAGTTGGAGGTTAACATGTGGGGTTCAAATTATTACTGCAGAGACATATTCCTACCTAAAATGTCCTACCATGATGATATGATACCATGAGTTGATAGAAATGTACACTAAGGGTAGGTGTTATTTTGCCCATTTTAATATAGTTTGAGCCAAATTGATTGAAAATAATAATATGGGGAAGTAAGCGCCCAAAAAATGGAAATACAAAGCACCACTTGAGTAAGGTATTTACTTCTCTCTTCCTTTAATCCTTTTGTGCTTTTTCAAGTGCTACTTCTTGGAGCTACCAGACTCAACTTTTTTTTTATTAAAAAAAAATTAAAAAAAATTCTTGCTGTCTTCGTCAAGCCCCTCTTGGGAAAATCACATAACTTGCGTGAAGGCTTCTCTGGACAATGGACAAGATAACGATCCGTTTCATCCATCCTTGATCCAATGCTTGACCCTGCCATATCAAGGAATGTGTAAAAATTCTTCAACTACATCTCTTAGACCATTTTCTTCTCCCCTTGAATGGCATGGCAGCTCTCATATTCTCTTTTTCTTGATGAGCAAGTAGGTAGGACTAGCGACCCTTGTCTTCCGCGACAGCATAGCATCCCCGTTGCTACTGCTTCCTTTCTCATATTCTCTTTTAGTTACTGTCTCTGTGGCTCCTGTCATTTCTGCTCTCATCTTCATCTTTCTTTTAAGAGTCACCACATTTCATTCACTTCCACAGCTCGATTTGCTGAAGCAAACAAAAGAAAATCAAAACTTATTGAGCTGAACCGCGCAGCATTCACTAAGCAAATAAAATATAGGTGTCTATGGCAATGAAGTTAACAAAATGTGAAAAATAGTAGAAAAGTAAGAAACACTAGAATTTTCTTTGCACATACATAGCCACATATGTTGTTAAACTTTAGAGTAAAACAAGTAAACTTTGTAAATGAGGGGAACCACACCATTCAAAAACACTGGGGAAAACATACGCTCATAGAGGCTACCATATTGGTAAAACATCATACTGAGAATAAACAAATCAATAATCTTTTGGATTTTCTAATATAAATTAATTTAAAAACTCAGTACTGTATTTCTCGTATATTAACGTCTACAAAGACAATCTGAAAGAAAGAAGCTAATTCATAACTTTCTCAAACACAGACTAAAAAGGCAAACCAGCACTTTTGGAGAACATGAGCTGGGATTTGGTACAGGTTAATTAAAAAATCAAGCAAGGAAATTATCTCCATATACAATGTAAAGTTGTAAGGTGAGGGCCTTGGCATTCATAAACACCCAATTTATGAACTCATGATGGCCTACATTGTTCTTCAGGAAAGGATGGCATGTTAGGTGCAAAGCTAATGTAGTCTCTTATGGCTAGTGATGATGCAATGTTAGAAAGTATATCAAGGAGATGAGTAGAAGAAAGATCCATACAGTGTCAAGTACATCTTTGACAGATCCTTCAGTCGAGCTACAGCAAGTCTGCAGAAAGTTGCTACCATGCCTAACCTAATGTTACTGAAAAAAAAATTATCCCAGCCACTAAACACAACATAGACTTCATGTGGCCTCACCGGGTGGAGAATGCGTTGCATCAAGTTCATAACCATGAACAATTAATTCTATTCCAAAAAAAAAGCTTCTGACATAAAAGGGAATAAATTCCTCCAAAACCAGAAGTTCTGTAGTATTTCTGATAGTTTGAACATCATCTGGAATCTAAAGGAAATAAATATTGTGATGATTATTTGTAAATGAGTGCATCGCGTCCAGGCCCCACACCAATGTAGTGGACGGGTATGCCAACAAGTTCTTCTATCCTTTCCACATACCGGCGTGCAGCCTTTGGAAGGTCAGAATAGTTTCTGACAGAAGATATATCAGACTTCCATCCAGGCAATACTTCATATTCCACCTAAACATTGAAAAACAACAGCATCAACAAGAGTTTGTTTTTTAAGATATCAAAAATATCCACCCAAAAACTCAGAAAAACAATAGCATCAACAAAAGTTAAACAAAAACTTCACCTTTAAAATATCAAAATATAAGCAGGAGCTTGATAACTCGAAAAAAGAGAGTATATATTTAGCAAACGATAAACAGCATATCCAAATAGAAGGGAGAGGCGAGGGCATGCCTTTAACTGCTCAAGATCACGAAGGTCTGCAGGGAATGATTTTATTGGTGTACCATCAATTTGTTTGTAGGCAACACCCAACTGAATTTCAGGAAGATCCGATAAAACATCAAGTTTGGTGAGATTGAGAGAAGAAAAGCCATTAATCTGACAGCAGTATTTCAGTGCTGCTATATCAAGCCAACCGCAACGACGAGGGCGACCAGTGGTTGTGCCAAACTCCTGACCAGCAAACCTAAGGAGATCACCCCCTTTACCCAAGATTTCTGTGGGAAAAGGACCAGAACCAACTCTTGTAGTGTATGCTTTCACCTACAGAGATGAACTTCAAGTTAGCAACATTACTTCACCATCTCAATTGGCCTTTGTACTAACTGCAAGAATACATGTCATGAAAAAATAGATTTAGTTGGAGATACTGTTTACTCATGGAATTGATCCCTCTAACCCCATCTCATTGAGGCAATGTGAGGATGACAATGATGACACCAGTAAAATGAAAATCAATTACGCGACTACAAGAGTGACCTTCTACTTACCACTCCAACCAGATCGCCTAGAACTCTGGGAGCAATGCCAAGACCGGTGCAAATTCCACCAGCTGAAGGACTGGAGGATGTTACAAAGGGGTAAGTTCCAAAGTCAATATCCAACATTGTTGCCTGACCCCCTTCGACCAAAATCTTTTTCTTCTCAGAGATGGCTTCATTCACGACAAACACAGTATCTGCAATGAAGGGTTCCAATCTCTCAGCAAATCGCTTATACTTCTCAACTTCTTCTTTGAGCACATGAGGACCATAGTCAAAACCTTGGAATCTTGATGCAGCATCTGATAATAGAAGATCTAGCTTCTGAGGGAAAGTATCCATGTGCCTCAAGTCACTGACTCGAATGCCATTTCGGATAACCTTGTTAGAGTAACAAGGTCCAATACCTCTCTTGGTAGTGCCAATGAAAGATTTAGCAAGCTCATATTCTCGAAGCCCATCCACTACTTGGTGAAAATCGAATAGGAGGTGAGCACGATCAGAGACCAATATCCTTCCCTTGCAGGAGACTCCATTAGATTCAAGGCCATCAATCTCCTTAAAGAGACCAGGTAGATGCACCACAACTCCATTCCCAATAACACAAAGAGTCTCTTCATTAAGGATACCTGAGGGAACAAGGTGAAGTGCAAACTTCTTTCCCTCTGCATTGTAAATGGTGTGTCCAGCATTAGCTCCACCCTGAAAAGATACAAAAACCAATCAGGAAACCACAAAATTTGGCTATAGAAATGAGAGTTTTCTGTTACCTGACAACGAGCAACGATGTCAAAGTGTTGGGCCAAGATGTCGACAAGTTTGCCTTTACCTTCATCTCCCCACTGGCAGCCCAACACTCCTGAGACCTGGGTTAGCGACTCAATTCGACTTAGCCCCTGGTTGGGGGACCCAGACACACGTAGAGATGAGGGAGGGGCAACTGAGGGCTTCACCGAGCATAGCACAACATTTCTGGGACGCTGGAGGTGAATGGGCCCATGGTGGTGGGGCCCCAAAGAGTGAGGCTTGGAGAGCGGATTGGAGTCAAGAGCTGTGAATGACGAGAGGTTGTTCATGGTGAACCACTGAGGTGAGAAAGAAAATGTTTAATCAATGACAATTCAAACTTAAAAGACATGGTTTTTAAGCAATTGAAGATAACACACATACAATAAAAAAAATAAAAAAAAACAGTGCTAACTATTGTTATTAGGCCAATAAGAACAGAAGAACTGCGAACTTTACTCTAAACAACTAGAAAACATAAAAAATTGCAATCCCCTTTCTTTTTGTTGTGGGGTGGGAGAATACTAACATTTAGTATGATGAACGTTTAACAATAAAACATTTGAGTTGCAATAGGATTACAGTTAGCCAGACAGGTAAAATCAACCAAGACCAGAATTACAAAATAAAATTAAAGAAGACAGAAAAAAAAAAAAAAAGCAAAAATTTCATTCTCATAGTACAGAAATCATTTTTTTTGTAGACAAACTACATTTCAGTAAGCAACCAACTTATTACTGATGACTTAAAATGTTGCTACTTAATTCTAAAACTTCGTACTAACCAACAGAGCTGAGTGGGACAAAGTTGGTTGGTGGTCAGCTTACTTTAGAATAGAAGCTTCTGTAATTATTAGCTATGGCAATGAATCTCTCAATAGAATAGTTAATCCCTAAACATCACCACTGCAAATACATAAGAAAGAAGAAATAAACCCTAAATTTTCAGCAGAAAAACTGGGAGAAAATACATTTTGGCCCTTCGAGCACAAGTAGCAAATCAACTTAAAAATCTTTCTTTCTTTTGTGTTATAACTTTTCATCCATTCTGCATTTAGTGGTTGCAGAAAAAAGGAAAAATATATTCCATTGGGCATAAAACCAAACCCGCCCAACTTAAATTCACCGTTTCTCATGCAATAGAAACAAAAGTGAAACGGTTTAACAAATGAAAAAATAAAATTGTACAGTGCTCTAGTCACTCAAACACGAAAAAGGAATCAATAATAAAACTTACAAAAATGTAAAATGCGAAAGGAGGAGGCAGCGATAGAACAATTAATACATCTAATCAACAAAAACCAATTACAAACCACACGACCAAGTAATTCAAGGAGCAGATGCAAAATAAGTGAAGAAACAGATGCAGTTGAGAAGAAGATGACTTAAGATAAAACAAATTATAAAAAGAAATACCTCGTGAAGCAGATGCAGTCGAGAAGAAGAGGTTGGACCTGGTGGAGCAGAACTTTCTTCTTTTTCTTTCCTCTTCTTTCTTCTTCTTTCTTCCTTCTGGTGCCGGCGTTCCTTCTTGGTTACAGTGGAAAAGAAGCGGCTGGGGTGCTGGGTGCGATTAAATCACGTTTTAAAAATTACCTTTTGACCCTATATTTTCTATAACTTCAAACTGACCACAAACTTTTATAAATTATTTCAATATAACCTAGGGGTGGGCATTGAGACCGGAAAACTTGAACACCGAGCCGCACCGGATGGAAAAAACCATGTTGACTAAATAGTCAACAAACCGGCACCAAATCGGACTGGATCGATTCAAACCGATTCTGATACTGGCTTCACACCTTACAAAACTAGACAAGACTGAACTCAACCGACTGCATATTTTTTATTATTTTTTTAAAAATTATTTTAAGTCCAATGCTAAATTTCTAATCTCATAACTAATATTTCCCCAAGCCCAACTTCAAAGCACCTTTCTTTTCTAGGCCCAATAATCTCTCTTTGCATGAAATTGGATCATTTGTGAATTTTTAAGCTCAAAAAATAAAATTTCAGTTGGAATTTGTAAAAAATATATATATAATATCTGATTTGAAATCGGAAAAACTGAAATTGGTTTAAACCGGACTAGGAGGTTTTATAAATTTTTTTCACCAAAATCAGACCGAACCACAATAGTACCAATTTCGATTTTGGTGTGAGGTGAAAATCAAACCGAATCGAACTGCGCCCACCCCTAATATAACCCCTATCATACACTGCTCGTATAACCTTTGCGTATCAAGGATGTATCAGCGCCGTATCCTGTGGTCGACAAAACAAGAAAAGTCAACAATGCTTGTATTCGTATATCACACTCATATTTGTTTCTTATACATGTCTTCCCCTGATTCTTGTGTATCAATGTTGCATTAATGGTCTATAGTGGCGAACACACAACAGGACAAGAGGGGTCAAACGATGCCTTGGAATGCCTATAAATTGGTTGTGTATTCCACCGGCGACCCCTTGGCCAGCCTGTGTGCGACCCTTTAGGTGCACACTAAGTGCTTGATGAAAGTCCCCTTCCCCTTTGTCCTTCACTGCGCAGCTCCCAACTATTGTGCGCGAGGAGTTAATTTTTTTTTTTTTCAAAGCTCTTGGCCAAATGACGTTGTTTGGTCCATGCTCATCAAATTTTTTTTTAATGACATGGCCTCAAAATTACATCATTTTGGGCTAGGTAGCACCCCTACCCCCTTTCAAATCTTATGTCACATCCCGGGATCGGCTCCGCCGTAGCACGATATTGTCCGTTTTGGGCCCCCCTCTCTGCCCTCACGGTTTTGTTTTTGGGAGCTCACGAGCAACTTCCCAGTGGGTCACACATCCTAGGATTGCTCTAGCCCCCAACTCGCTTAACTTCGGAGTTCCCAGGACTCCGAAGCCAGTGAGCTCCCAAAAGGCCTCGTGCTAGATGGATGCGAGTGTGTACATATAAAGCACATTACCCCCTCTCCGTTGGTCGATGTGGGATCTTACACCCTAGGCCCCAAGCCCCAACCTCCACCACCACTTCATCAGCGCCAACCACATCATGCCGGTAGCCATCGCCAACCACATTTATGGAATGAAATTTTTGATATGATATTGTTATGTTTCTGTCATATTGATATGAAATTTATTGATTAGAGTTTATATTTGTTATGTTTCTTACTGATATTTATTATTATCTTTTTATTGATAATGTTTTGTTTTATTTTGATTAATATGATAATTTTTTTTTACTAATAATGTTATGGTTTTTATTGTTATTTTATACTTAAAAAAGTTTTGGAACTTTTACAATGTGACCCATTGGCCAAAGAATCCTAGATCCACCACTAATCGTATATTTCTCATATTTGCTTATGCAATGGCATGTTTACCAATAGGGGAGGGCACGGTCTAGTTCGGTCCAGTTTTCATCCCAAATGGGAATTGGAATTGGTACTACTCATCCAGTTTGATTCAATTCTGTTTTGACCAAAAAATTATCTAATTCGATTTGCCCATACACCGGTTCAATTTTCAATTTTCGATTTTCGATAAACCCAACTTAAATTTTATTTTTTGGGCTTAAAAATTCACAAATAGCCCAATTTTTTGCAAACGGAGGTTATTGTGCCTAGAAAATAGAGGTGATTTGGAGTTGGGCTTGGGGAAAGATTAGTTATGGGCTTAGAAATTTAGCATTGGGCTTAAATATTTTATTAAAAAATAAAAAATACATAACCAGCTCGGTCCGATCCGATGTGGTCCATTTTTTCACTATAAGAACCGTAACATGACCAAACCGGTCTAGTATGGTGTTGAAGATAAATGTGAACCTCCCAACACAATTTCACCACCACTAATTAAATAATGGGGTTTTATTATTTTAGGTTCGACCCATTCGAGACGCACGTCTCTTAATTACAATCCCTTGTTTGAAGGGAAAACCCTTTGATTCCATCATAAAGAAACAGAACGTGTGTGTTTGGTTTTGCGGCTGCTCCCAAGTCCAACCTCAGGGTGCCTACGTATCCCTCGCGGGAATCAAGCCACTCGTAGTTCAAAGAATTCGCAATGAATGGATGACTCATTGCAAAAGGAAAAAAAATGTACGAATTTGATTGAGACAGTGTTTGAGTGAATTTAGCTGAATAAACCAGGGATTCGATTTTGATGTGTGTTTGGAGTGAATTTGATTAAGAATAACCAGGGATTCTGTTTGGATTTGAGATTTGGGCGGTTGCATCCAGATTGAATCTCTAGATTGCCTACGTACCCTTTTGAAGGGATCAAACCGGCGTAGTTCGGAAAAGATTGTTTAATTTGCGTGGTTTTGTACCACTTGGGATTTTGGTGTGGTTTTGTACCACTTGGATTTTGGTGTGGTTTTGTACCACTTGGGATTTGGTGTGGATGCGGTTGCGTCTATTGGGATACTAGACTGCCTACGTACCCTTGATGGGATCAAACCGGCGTAGTTCCAAAAGATTTGTATGGAGATTTGATTGGTGGGAATTTGATTGCGGTTGCGTCTATTGGTATGCTAGACTGCCTACGTACCCTTGATGGGATCAAACCGACGTAGTTCCAAAAAGATTTGAAATTAATGGGTAAGTGTGGCCCAATAATTTAGAATTTGTGTCTTTGAGACAATTTGGAGATTTTTATAGGTAGATGACCTATGGGAAAACTTGAAAATTAATGGGTAAGTGTGGCCCACCAATTGAGAATTTGTGTCTTTGAGACAATTTGGAGATTTTCATAGGTAGATGACCCATGAGAAAAATTGAAAATTAATGGGTAAGTGTGGCCCACTAATTGAGAATTTCTGGTTGAGAGATTTGAATTTAATATCATTGGAATTTCCATGGGTAGATGACCCATGGGGAAAATTGGATGGTTTTGTACCATTTTTCTTATTGTCAATATCCAAGAAAATAATGAGTAATTTTAATTATCCCATTGATTTTTCATAAAATTGACATTTGCACTTGGGATTTGGTGTGGTTTTGTACCACTTGGGTCTTGGTGTGGTTTTGTACCACTTGGGTCTTCACTTGACCATATGGGAATCAATGGGCATTTTTGGAATTTAAGCCCATTAATCCATAATTTGCGGACTTGAGACTTTGCATCAACTGTTCGCCAACTGGATTGTTTTCAACGGACAAGTCCGTTGGACTTGAGATTCGTGATGAACGAGTCCATTGTATTTGAGGTCGCCAAATCTTAGAATATTGGCTTGGGACTGTCTCATGTTGAGAGAGAGATGCACATCAGCCTTTAACTGGTCCCAATTAGACATCTGCTTGCTAAGCCAACTTGAGAGTTGTGGCTTTGTTGGTCTCATATTTAACTGACATCTTGCAACTTGGTGACAAAGACAAGTATGCGTTTACCGCAAACATATGTCCCATAATTTGATTAGGCCACCTGAGAAAATTGCTTGAACCAACTGCCTTCTCTTTGCTGGATTGGAATTCCCAAACCATTAAAGAAACAAACCCGTCCAAATAGGATTAGAGAATTCATGCTTCTTAATACTTTTGCAGATGGCATTGGAGATTTGCTTTGTGGGTTAAAGACCCGAGCGTGGAGGAGCTCCAGAGATTCCTTGTTTCAGATGCAAAAATTTTCCTTAATTGGTGGTGAGTCAAAATGGCTCTCATCTTCGTGAATTGAAGCTGCCAGCTTCGTTTTTTTGGTTGTTGTTGGGACTTTAGCTTGCTTTGCTTCAAAAAAACCCCTTTTTGTTTGTTTTGCTTCTATAGCGTCATAGCCCCAGAAATTGATTTTATATAAATTTGCTTCTGACCTGAAGAAGAGCAAAGCTTTCTTCATTGTTCTCTTTTTCGGTGGCAGAATCCTTGAATTTTGATTCAAGGCTTTGCTTTTGATTCAAAGCCAAAAGTCATCACGTGGTGGGCCTTCTTGGATTTTCAGCCAACAACATTGACTTGTAAAATCCCTTCCTGATGGTGTTGAGGTGAGTCCTTGGTTTCAAGGACCTGTTGGCCGGCCACATGCTATTTTTCTCCTTCACAAGGAGGGCTTTGTTTTCTTTAATGTGCAAGACATCAATTTCCAGCCACGATGATGTGGCTATGTCGTGAGCTTCATACAGAGGCTTGCAATTACCCTTAGAGTAATTACATGATTCCTCTTTTCCTCTAGACTCCGTGATGGAATCACCACATCATTGCCCATTCTTTCTTTGCTTTTTGCTTGCAGCCAAGTCAAACTTGGAGTTGTGACAGGTTGGAGATGGTTTCCACCATCATATGAGATCCATCCTTCCGGATAATTTTGGATGCTTTAAACATCACCAAGAGAGAGGCCCTGCAGTGGATTTGTGATGGTTTGCTCGGTACTTTTTGTACAGCAGGAGCAAAGTCTAGCAGAAGCCATGGGAGTATGCCTTCCTCTGGTGTTGTTGTTGGCTTTCTCTGCGTTGCGTGACTCCTCTCCTCCTGCGGCTGTCCCCCTTTTTTTTTTTCTTCAGCACTATCGTGCGATCTCTGCAGCCTGCCGGCTGCCTCCCCATTTTTTGTGGCCTTGTGAGCTCTCCTTTTATTTCCATAGCCTTGCCTTTTGTAGGCTAGCCGCAAGAAATCACTTTTGTGATTGTGAAGGACTCTTCATGCAATAAACACTCCACCAAAATAGGAACCACCAAACTCCCTTGAGAGCTTTCATTGGTTGGTCAAACTCCTATTTTTATAAAACTCCTTCAGGATATCTTCACGTGGGATCAACCCACCTTTGAATGGTTTTATCCCTTGGCTTTGAAACTTGGAAAGCCTATTGGATAATTGGCTTTACTTTTTTTTTGTGGTTTTTGAAACACTTATCAATTAGATAAGCTTGTTGGACGTGGGCTTAGCCAAACACAATCCAAATTTTTTTTGTGAATTTTTTTGGTTCAACATATGGTTTTTGGTCAATTCGATTTTTTACGATATTTTTAGCCTAATTTGGCTCGTTTGTCCTATTTGAATGCCTACCTCTATCTACTAATCTGAAATCGGATTAGCAGGAATTGAATTTAGAAGGGGTTGGATTGAGGAGAGTTAGATTCCGGATTCCTATTGAAGTTGTTTACTAAACCTTGTGGAATTGGGGTTAGAGTGACACTAATTCCTTATAAGTTGTTTACTAAATTCACATGAATTGGAATTGAAACCAAATTGATAACTAAAATGCCCTCGTTATTGGGTTAAAGTATATGGCAAATTTAGAATTTTAAAAATTGTGTGAGGATATAATGGGTAAAAAAGATGAATTCCTAATGAGTTCTCCAAAAAAACCCTTACCACTTTACAATAATTCCAAAACACCCCATATCCTAAAAAAAATTCAATGATTAATGTTTATTAATCACCGTTGGAAAAAGCAAAATTTTTCCCTTTTCTCCTTGGTTGCTAGCCTCTACTTGTCTTGTTATGCTTCTTATCACTATGTTATATTTGTATTTTTTTTCTATTATATTCCTTATATTATTATATACTAGTTTTTTCATTACTCGTCATATGGTATCTTATATTATACATTAGTTATAAAATAAAGTTTTGTCAATCTTCTTTTTTACAAGTGACTTAGGTAAAAAATACATATATTTATATGTGCAAGACATTTTAGTAATTAAATTAGTTTAGGTTAACAATAACAATGAGAATCAACTTCATTCTATATGATTAGTAAACAACTTAACTGGAATGATTCTTCCTATACCGATTCATTACTTCCCTGATTCCTAAATTCCCCGATTCCTTATTTTCTCAATTCCTGGTAAGTAAACGACCCCTTTGTGTGGGTCCCACTCACATTTTCATTCCTCCATGTAAATTAAACACATGAGTATCTGTAATAGGAATTCAACTCCTTATTTTAATTCAGATTACGGATTAGTAAACATGCATGTTAATTAATTTGTTTGTGTTGTTGCGTCGATTCAGTTGCACCAAAATGGATTCAGCTGCATCCTCAACTTGTGATACTCGCAAGTGCACGAGCCGTTCGGTAGTATAGCATATGTAAGTGCGAGGTCGATTCCACAGGGATTGGTGATTGAATAATCCAATTCAGTTTTCCTACACAAAACAGAAAAACAAGAAAATAAATAAATAAAACAAGAAAGAAAGAAAAGAAAATAACTCAAGCAGATAAGTTCCCAAGTTCAATTAGATTAACGGATTGATTCTAGCTAAAGTATGATTAAGCCATGGTGTCTGGTCCTAACCTTGTATTCCTAATTCCATAATTTGATCATCTGTTGTCTAACCTAAACTAAGCATTAGGAATCCATTAAGCATAGAAGAACATTTTAAACAACCAAGTATGTATCTAATCCCTGTCGTCGAATGTCCATACATACTCTTCCTATTCGTAGTTCAATTCAAATTAAAGCATGGTGTCTACTCTTAATTCAAACCAAGATAGCTAACTGTTTGGGCTTAAATTTGGCGCACCCAAGCCTAAAGAAGAAAGCCCACGACATTCCCAAGCCGACTGTTCCAAAGCTCTGAGCCCATCAACGCGATCCGGCCCGTTAACGATTGAACGGATCAAAACAAATGAACACGGCCCAAAACGTTAGGAGGTCTGGGAACAGTAGGAACCAGGAAAGGGTTGGGCCTCGAAGAAATTAGAAATTAGGCACAACGTAAACTAGACTCAATCTGGTCTGCAAAACGGAACAGTCCCACGTGATCCCTGACTTAGAAGAGTCAATAATTTCGGCTGAGATTGAAGATTGAACAGGAGCAGGTATAAAAAGAAAATCTCTGAAATAACTTTGCTGCCAGGAGATCAAATACCGCTTAGTTTATCTAAAAATAATCTGATATTTTTGGAGAAACACAATTTTCAAAGATAAGCAGGCTCTGCTTTTATAAAGCGGGAAACAGGGAGCTGTTCAAAAGCTGAGAATTAGCTATCTCAAAATTCCAGACCCTTGCAGAAGCAGGTAAAATGGAGAAACAGGCATGGCACCCCATCAAAAATACAAAAGTAGTCACCTCAGGAACTGATCGTTGAGTGTTTACTCACCAGGAAATGGATGGAACCCCTGTTTGTTTCAATTAAAAATTAAAAGAGCTTTTAATTACTTACCGCCCACTCTCAAAAAACGTTTCTTATATATACAAGAGAGGGTGAACAGAGCAATAGACAATCAATCAACACAACCAAAAACTCAGTCAAAAGACAAACCCTCAAATGATCACTTGATCACAAAAATCCCAAAACAAGTTCCAACAGATTCAGAGCCAGAGGTACTTCAAATTCAAAAGCTTTTCAGACAAGCTTGCAGAATCATCCTATTTTCTCCCAGCGAAGGCAGATAGATCCTTGTTTCTGATTTGAATCCCAGTTCACAACTCAATAACGAGATTTCTCTCGTTACAAATTTGGTTCAGCAAAAGCCAAGTTTAGCAGAGTTCGACTTTTCTCAAATATGAAAACCTCAACAAATTTATGAAGAGCCCTGACTAAGCAGCACAGGTGCAGTACATCCCCAGCTCAAGTCCAGCCACTTCTGCCTCTTTCAGACTGGAGAAGTCCCAGTTCTGCCCGTCCAAAAGTCATCCAGGGCTTGAAATAGATTAAAGCTCTGCCAAACTCAAGCTTTGGTATCGATTTGCAGCCGAAGCCTAACAGTGGAAGCTGTTTAGAGTCCAATCCAACATAGACATACCCAATCCAGCCCAGAACAGAGGCAACTAACCAGGCAGAAATGGAAGCACAGCCCTCCTCTTGTTTTCATATAGTCAGTTTTCCCTTTTTGAGTCTTGTAAAGGGGAGTTCTGCCTAAAATCAGTTCAATCTGTTATCAGTTGTTCTGGCCAGAACTGCCGGTTTTTATACTGAGATAAATTATAAAAGTCCTTGCCAGTCTAAGGCATAGAAAAGAACTTACTTGGGAGATATTCCTCACCCAAATTCACAATCGTTTGGTCAAAGTCAGTAACTTGGGGCGCAAGTTATTTTTACCATAAGTCTGTTGGGGTTGAAAAATTGCTAACAGTGGCACGCTCAACACATAAAGAAAGTTAATTTACTGACCAAAACATGGTCTTTGAATTAATGGGGAACTTTGCCCTGTCATCTCAGGAAATAAATCAAAACGGGTGAACACTAACATGCAAGCCTAAATGGTGATCAATCATTCAAACTAGAATATTAACTTATAAGCATAATGAATAAGAACAAAAACCATAATTGAAACTTGAAAACTAATCAAACTTGAAACTAAAGAAAAGAATTTACATAACAATGAAAAGTAAAGTGGAACTAAGAAAAACTTAAGGAGAATTTCAGCACAAAGATTTCATTATAACAATTGAAAACTAGAAAGAGAAACTAAGAGAATTTGAGGGAGAGAAGGGAGGGGAGCTCTAGAGAAGTGTTTGAGAGCTCCCCCATTTGGGGGTGTTCTTTTGAAGCTTGAAGACTTCTCTATTTATAGGGCTAAGAGGGAGGAACATCATGATGAATTCCAACACCACAATTCCTCTTTTAATACAATCCATAACTCCCACTTCATCTTGTCTATGTTAGTGTGGTTAGAATTAATTCCATCTCATACTTCTTTTGCTGCACCTCAAGCTTTCTTCACATGGGTTTTCAAAGGTGTTCAATTGTGGCTGCCTTTTGCTGCCAACCCATGTGGGTTTTCTTTTGGTTGCTGGAAAAAAAAAATTCTTCTGAACCAGACTTGGTGTAGGAAGGCCTGAGGTTTCAATATGTATCCAATGGGGCTCAAATTTGGATATGTCATAATAGACACCCATTGGAACAACTGTTATGAAGAATGTATTCCCATATGAGTAGTACAAGTGTACGTTTTGGGCCTTGCAAGTTGACTGCCGAAAATAGACTGAAATTGACTCATGGTGTGCATTTTGATGGGCCCACGGATTGGGCTTGGCTTCATCAATTGATACGTTTGAGCAGTCCATCTTTCAGTTCAGAATCTCTTCTTTCCAACCACATATTAATTGGGCCAATACAAGTTGGGAGGAGGAAGTTAAGGCCGAAACAAATTGCTAACTCAGTCTGCTCGTTTTTGCACCATTTTGCATCTTTTCCTATCCAAAGCCACCATTGCTACCTAAGGCCCAATGAACTGAATGATAAACAAAAAAGGGATTAAAAGCACAAGTTTAACTCAATAACATAACCAAATCATAAGCTAGAGGGATGCAAAATGATATACAATTATGAACTGATCATGTGTCATATCAGCCAATATTATTCACTAAACTCATATAAAAGTTTTTAATGCCATGTATGAGAGACAATGTTGCTCTATGATCTATAAAATACACATGATATAAGCAATTCAAACACATAGACCTGACTTGTACAAAACTTAGTGCAAATGACTACCATCTAGAATTAGGCATCTAGTACAGCTATCTGCAAAGTATACACACATAATCTCAAAGTCATTCAAGTAATTTCTGAAACACTTAGAATGCATACAAAGAACAAACAACTACACAAAATCACATTCAGGATCAACACCATATTTTGCTAACCCCGAAACCCACCACTTGGGAAAAATCAAGGGATATCAATAGTCGTGGCAAAGCATCATCACTATATCGAATGATAAACTCAATATAAGGAATTCCATACAGCCTAAACACCTATAACTAAACTAAGTGGAAATTGTACCTCATGTGCAACTTTCCAAACCTTTAATTACCAAGCTCTTCAAGTTTTCTTGTGGATGGCAATAGTACCTAGATCCTCCAGCTATTCATCTCTAAGGCACCGTTCAAATCGATTGATGTGTGAATGAAGATTTTGATCTAAATCAAATCAGCTTCACCAAGTTCACATGGATAGTTTGATATAGCCAAATAGAATATGCTACCCTAAATTCTGATTATGTGAATGATATGCAAAGTTGAAAGCCATATTAAAACTGAGAAAGATTTTAAAGATAAAAACAATGAAAAATCATTTTCTAACAATGTATACCAACCCAAAACCCTACCTATGCCTTAGATTAGGAACATCACTAAACATCCTCCCACGTTACCACTGGTTTACCAGGTACATTAGAAAATACTACCTATATGTTAGGTACATATCTCATAGTTACTTGGTAATCATGTACATTATCTCATATTTACTTGGTAATTAGGTACACTATCTCATACTTACCTAATAATCATGTAATTGTAGTGGCTGGGTACTACATCAGAGAATTGTTGGCACATGTGGATGGAGATCGGTAAAGCAAAGCGATAGAGAAAGGAGGGGTAGGGCACTGCTTGGGTTAGTTCGAAGAGAGACGAGGGGGAAGATAGAGAAAGAGGGAGGTTCAAGTTGTTTGGGTTAGTTCGTTGAAGGTTAAAGTCATTGATGGCCAGTGGTTTATGTCTTTAGTGATCGGAGTTGGGTGTTTGCCAAATGGAAAGAGAGAAAGTGGTTGAACCTCATTGAGTTAAAGAGTTGGAAAGAAAAAAAAATGGTTATTTACACTGACACCCCCTAAGTTTTCAAAAAGAACACTAACACTATAGGTTTAAAAAAGAACACTAACACTACCTAAGGTTTCAATTTGTTTTCACAAAATCATTTTCTTTAATTTTCTGTCGAAGAAATGATTTCATTAAAAAAAATTTATTCAATTGACAAAGTTTACCCACTTATTAGACCTTAAGGGTGTATGTGTAATCTAATCTCAAAGGTTAATATTGTCACTTGGAGAAATTTTTTTAATGTCATCAACAATTTGTAGGTGGAAAATTGACGGAAGGGGATTTGGGAAAACAATTTGAAACCTCAAGGGGGACAACACCAAAAACCTTAAGGTTGTTAGTGCAAATAACCCAAAGAAAAGAAATAAGGGGGAAGATAGAGTCGCCGATGGCCGGAGGTTTACATCTCTGGTGATTGGAGTTGGTGTTTGCCAAATGGAAAAAGAGAAAGAGGTTGAACCTTACATGAGTTAAAAAACCAGTCATTGAGTTAAAGAGTGGGAAGAAAAAAAAGAGTTATCTACACTAACACCTCCCTGAGGTTTGTGGTGTTTTAATAAAACCTCTTCATGTTTTAGAAATTACACTAACACCATTTGAGCTTTCAATTTGTTTTCACAAAACCATTTTCTTTAATTTTCAGTCAAAAGAATTGATGATTTCATTAAAAAAATTTCTTCAAATGACAAAATTTACTTACCGATTAGACCTTAAGGGTGTACATGCAATCTAATCTCAAAGGTTAACATTGTCATTTGGAGAAACTTTTTTTATGTCATCAACAATTTTCAGGTGTAAAAGTGATGGAAGGGGTTTTGTTAAAACAATTTAAAGCCTTAGGGGTGTGTTTGTGTAATTTCTAAAACTTAAAGCGGTTTTGTGAAAACACCAAAAACCACAAGTAGTGTTAATGTAAATAACTAAAATAAAAAAAACACGTGTTGTTTTGTAAGTAGTGCCTGCTATTATCCCTAATCTCACTAGCCTTATAAATATGCCAACACATTGTATAAATTGCAAGCGCACCCTTATTAGTGATGTAAAAAGCCGAATAGATTGAAAAAAATAGATAACTTGTGCCTTAAGTAACACTAGCCTCTCTGCACGCGCTTCCGCGCATGCGAGAGGTTTTTTTTAAAAAAAGTTAAATTTATTTTAGAATTAAAAAAGATAATGGGTAATTGTGTTCCATAAAAATAGGATCATTATATGATTTTCTTTTAATTTTAATTTGTTTAAATATAAAAAAGTGTGAATTTACCATATTATCCTCATTTAATTAATAATCTCAATTCTTAATGTTTGCATTAACCAAGGGCATTTTTTTGGTTAAACAATTTTTCTTTTCTTTTTACAGTGAGCAACGACTTCAATGTTTATCTAATACAAAAGAAATAAGGAATTGAATTAGTTTGAAATTGAATGCAACAGAAAATAGTAAGAAGAACTAGTTACAGAGCATAAATCTAGTCTGAATCACAATTGAAAATTTGTCAGTTTGAGAATTATGTCGAGAGAGAGAGAGAGAGAGCCTCTCATTAATTTTGAATATTCTTTATGTTGACCTTTGACCAAACTTGACTAAATTTTCTGGGTCTTCTTGCTTTGACCCTTGATCATATTTCTTACTCGTTTTGGTTCTCCTTTAATAAATCAGAAAACACTGGCCTTCACTTTTTTGGGTAATAAAACACCATCTGAGCTTTCAATTTGTTTTCACAAAATCATTTTCTTTAATTTTCAGTCAAAAGAATTGATGGTTTCATTAAAAAAATTTCTTAAAATGATAAAATTTACTTACCGATTAGACCTTAACCCTCCGTTTGGATGCGGGAAAATAACTCGGAATTTAGCTAAAAGTCGGGAATTTAAGAGAAGAAATTGACAATTCCCTTGTTTGGCAACTTAAGCGCATAATTTATTAAATGACGCGCGGAAAAAATCATGGAAATTGAGGCATCAAATTCCCGAGTTTAATTTCCACCAAAATAGACGTCATTTCACAATTTCCATAGTGCAGGAATTCATATTTTCCATGGAGCCAAAACTTAAATAAATAAAAAAAGACCAAACTTTTCATTAAAAAAAAGTCATTAATCACTATGTAGTTGTGCTTGGCTGATAGAAAATGACAAACAATTTCAGATGCTGAAGGCACTCCCAATTGAGAAAAAAGAGAGTATGTTGCTGATGTTTATTGCATGTGGGGAGTAATTTGGTTTGCTAATATGCTCTGTTTGTTTAAGTTGAGTTATTTAGTTCATCAAACAATATGTTATTTTATACTTCGAGGAATACCTTCTATGTCGGTTATCAGTTTTTTTTTTCTTTCAAAATATTTAATTTCTGTCATTTATAATTTACATGAGATATCCAAACATTGAAATTTTCAATTTCTGTCATTTACAAAATCCGACATACATAAATCCAAACACTGAAATCTTTAATTGCTAGAAATTGAAATGACGGAAATCTAAATTCCGTCATTTTAGAATTCTATGTAATTGGCAATTCCTTTATCCAAACGGAGCATAAGGGTGTACATACAATCTAATCTCAAAGGTTAACATTGTCATTTAGAGAAACTTTTTTTTTATGTCCTCAACAATTTTTAGGTGTAAAAGTGACGGAAGGGGTGTTGTTAAAACAATTTGAAATCTTAGGGGTGTGTTTGTGTAATTTCTAAAACTTAAAGCGGTTTTGTGAAAACACCAAAAACCAACAAGGAGTGTTAATGTAAATAACTAAAAGAAAAAAAACACGTGTTGTGTTGTTTTGTAAGTAGTGCATGCTATTATCCCTAATCTCACTAACCTTATAAATTGCAAGTGCACCATTATTAGCGATGTAAAAAGCCGAATAGATTGAAAAAAATAGATTACTTGTGCCTTAAGTAACATGACTCCTAAAAATCAAACCATTATATTCCGAGTGGGGAGCTGGCTCTTAATTGGTTACACTTTTTTTTTTTCTTTTTATGCATTTAGTGAGCAACGACTTCAATATTTATCTAGTACAAAAGAAATAAGGAATTGAATTAGTTTGAAATTGAATAACTAGTTACAGAGCATAAATCCAGTCTGAATCACAATTGAAATGGTACGTAAATTGTTAAAGGATAATCAGTTTGAGAATTATGGAGAGAGAGAGAAAGAGAGAGAGAGCCTCTCATTAATTTTGAATATTCTTTATGTTGACCTTTGACCTAACTTGACTAAGTTTTCTGGGTCTTCTTGCTTTGACCCTTGAACATATTTCTTACTCGTTTTGGTTCTCCTTTAATAAATCAGAAAACACTGGCCTTCGCTTTTTTGGGTAATAAAACACTGAAAGTCTCTTAAATCATCAGAGCCTCATCAGCCCATTGTTGAATTACTTCAAATTTTGACAGGCCCAAACCAACAACTACAACCTCTCATAAATGAACAGAAAAAAAAGACAAGTAAAAAGCCCCTGTCTTTTCTAACGTATCCAGGGCAGGCCTAGAGATAGCCTGTGTAAAGGACAGTGAGATTTCCGTATCCAAGAAGAAAAGGTTGAGGTTTGGCTTCTTGTTATGTTCCCAATGGTGTATTCTCTGTTCATCATCCAAAATATAAATTAATATTTACCTCCCAGAGGGTCCGCAGTCAAATCACAAGTGAAAACTACCCTTGAATTGAAGAAGACTTGTTGTGGCGCCATTTTTTCAAAATTCCCCCGCAGTCCGCTTTTGCCCACAGTTTTTTTTTTCTTTCCGAAATTAATTAATTTAACCCATCCAGCCAAGTCCCCATAGTTTCCTGTACTTTCCATCTTCTCTTTAGTTTCCTATAAATCATCTTACTTTCTTTCTCCTCAATAAATTTGAGTTCCCCACGCACGCACACAATCTCACTGACAGCCCCATAGAACTCTTTTGTCCAGTGGGGAGAGAATACGAAAAGGTTTGAGCGAGTTTTGAAATTTGGGTTGTGATGGCGAGGAGAGGAAGAGGAAGAGGAAGAGGCAGAGGCAGAGGCAGAGGCAGAGGCGGAGGCAGAAGCGGGTCAAAGCAAGAAGACCCAGAAAGCCCCAGAGACCAAGAAGTCCAGGAAACTCACGAGAATGGTGTCTCAGAAAACGGTACCTTGGAAAAGGAGGAGACTTTGGGGAATCAAAGTGATGGGTCAAAAGGGGTTGCTGAGACTATGAAGAAGAAGAAGCGTGGCAGGAAGAGTAAGAAAGATTTGGAGGCTAATAAAGTGGAAATCATAATGGGGAAGGAGGAGCATAGTTTGGAAGAACAAAATGGAGAGGAATGGGAAGGTAAAGGGGTTGCTGAGACTATGAAGAAGAAGAAGCGTGGCAGGAAGAGTAAGAAAGATTTGGAGGCTGATAAAGTGGAAATCATAATGGGGAAGGAGGAGAACAGTTTGGAAAAACAAAATGGAGAGGAAGGGGAAGGTAAAGGGGTTGCCTTGTCTGAGAGGGAGAGCCGAGGAAGGAAGAGAAGCAGAGATTTGGGGAACTCTGATGAAAGTTTGAGAAGCAAGTGGGCAGGTTATTCGCTTAGGCCTGTAAAAGTTCCTCTAATGCAAGAAGAGCAAACAAAAAATAAGCATTCTAAAAAAGTAAGAAACCTGTTACTCCCTGTTTATGCCTTTTGTTGTCACTATTGTTGATTTATGTAATTGCTGATTTTGGGTTTTAACAGTTTGGTGAGGAGCAATCCTTAATGTGCCATCAATGTCAGAGGAATGATAAGGGCAGGGTTGTTCGCTGCAAAAGTTGTAAGAGAAAACGATATTGCGTTCCTTGCATACAGAACTGGTATGCATTTATCTGCTTCATCTTTCTTATTTATTTCTGATTACCAACTGGTAAAATATGCTGGATTGTTTGAGTTTGTTTTGTTGGACTAGCCAGGTTTCTTTGAAGTGAGTTTGCCTCAGTAGAATCCAGTAAATAAGATATTGTATTTCATTTTGAAAAACAAGGGGATTATGAAATTTTTTTATTAAAAAATTGGTGATAGTTACATATGAAAGTTGCGGAATAGGGCCTTATCCTTTTTGCTTTAAAAAAAAAAAAAGTTTTGGTGCTTGGGTTTTATGCATGATATTAGTGGTAATCGAAGTCAACTGACTCACATGGAATATGGGGTGAGTTTTGCACTTTCTTAGAAGTAAATACTTGAAAAATTGTAGGGTCTAAGTCTACTGAGGAATGGCAACTGAGTACGTCTTTGAACAAGGTTGTGAAAACTTATATAACTTGCTTACCTTGAGTGCTAATAGTTTCTGCTCTCTGGTTCTTTGTGAATAATATGCATTTGACTAAGCCTGAAATCAAGCAACATGTTCTTTTACTCGGTAAGATGCTCATACTTGTTAAAGGCCTTAGAATCAAATTTTAATGGATGAAACCTGGTGTCTGTTCAGATTGGATGTGGTTTTAATCGAGGTCTCTGTGTATGTCTGGTTGCGAATCTCCAATTATTTTGACACACCAACTCTCTTTGTATAGTTTTTGTGAGTATTTATTGTCAAGTTTTGTACTGTCTAGGTATCCTCAGACATCAGAGGATGCCATTGCTGAGTCTTGTCCAGTATGCCGTGGAAATTGCAATTGCAAAGCATGCTTGCGCATAGATGTACCTGTGAAGGTCAGTTTCTCTCCTTGTGTGCAAATCTCCTGAGTTATATGTCAGTAAAGTTTGATTAGATTTATTGGTTTTATTGCAGAATTTGACCCTGAAGTTTAAAATTGAGGAGGGTGAAAAAGTTGAGCACTCTAAATATTTGATTCATACATTGCTTCCATTCTTGAAAAGAATTAACGATGAGCAAGTTATTGAGATGGAGATGGAGGCTAGGAGACAAGGTGCATTCTTTCTGTCTCTTTCACACAGGTGTTGGAACTCATTAGAGGATTAACTCTTGTTTCTCACCACCTTGTGTTTTGATTCTGAGGCAAGGAATAGTTAGTCTAATAATTAAAAGGGCATGGTTGTAGGTTTGTGTTCAGGTGGCTACACGTGTGTGTATATATTGTGGAAGAGGGAGGGGGGTGCTGATTAGAAGATGAATTCACATGATTTCAAAAATTGTTTTTTTACTGAGTGAAGAGAAGCATTCTGCAAATGACGCTGCCACACACACACACAGAGGCTTATAGCTATACTCTTTGCTTTTCAATGGTTTACAATCATTTGTGTAATTGAGTATTGAGCTAGTGGATGTTATTGCTGGTTCTTTGTTGGGGTTTGTTTCTATTGATATCTGAGATTAGAAGAGAAAACATGCAAAATTGTCTTAGTTCATGAAAGATGTGACCACCGCCATCTGAGTCCTACAACACAAAATATTAATGTGCTTTTACCTGTTTTTAATTTTCATTTTGGACATTCTTTGGGACAGGTTTAACTCTTTTGGAGCTAAAGACAAAAAAGTCAGATGTAAAAGCTAATGAGCGTGTGTATTGGTAGAGCCATTACCCGGAATATATTCTATATTACATTTATTCTGCAGTCTGATTAATCAATTGATATTAATTTTGTTTATTTCTTTGTCAGCAACAACTGCAAAACTTCGATTTTTGATCTTCACAGAACCTGTCCTAGTTGTTCATATGACCTTTGCCTCAACTGTTGTCGGGAGATCCGAGATGGACACTTGCAGGGAGTTGGGGAGGAAGTGATTATGGAATATGTCAGTCGGGGCCTACACTATTTGCATGGTGGAAAGGAAAAGGTGGAACTGCCTCCAGAAACTAGCCCCAATTGTTCTGGAAGGTCAACATTTGAGTGGAAACCAAACGAAGATGGAAATATTCCTTGCCCCCCAAGGGACATGAATGGTTGTGGTGATGGTATTTTAGAATTGAGATGCATGTTTCCCGAAAATCACATCAGGGAGTTGGTAAAGAAAGCAGAAGAAATAGACAAAGCTTACAATCTTATGCGTTTAAGTGAAACTTTGACAGAAAGGTGTTCATGTCTCAACTCTGTGGATGATGTTGGCTCAAGCAGCACTAAATCAAGGAAAGCAGCTTCTAGAGTTGCTTCTGATGATAACTATTTGTACTGTCCAAGGGCTGGAGATATCCAACGTGATGATTTTAAGCATTTTCAGTGGCATTGGTTCAGGGGTGAGCCCGTAATTGTGAGTAATGTGCTTGAAACCACAAACGGTTTAAGCTGGGAACCATTGGTCATGTGGCGTGCTTGTCGTCAGATGAAACATATTAAGCATGGTAGACATTTGGATGTGAAGACCATTGACTGCTTGGATTGGTGTGAGGTCAGTTATTCTCTGGTTTTGAATTGCTTACTACTATTTATAATTATATTTCTAATTGCTCACTGCTGGCTGTAATGATGTTTTAAATATGTTAACTTTTTAAAGCTATAGTGTGATAATATTTGAGAAATATCTGTATTCTGTACAGGTTTTTTCATCAATTTAGGTGGATATTTTGATGGTAGAAATTTTATAGGGCGGTTTGTTAATACTGCCTTGTGCAGTCTGAATAAGCACGAACATCTTTATGGTCACTGGTCTAAATCATAAATTGTTTATGTTCCTATGGCTCATGTGTTTTAAGTATTCTTTGTTGAGTATATATTTTGGACGAGAAAAAAGAATCTATTCAGATAGTTTAAAAATTATGAACACCAGTCTTAACATAGTTGCAGAAAATTTGTTCTGGGTAACTACATGGAAGGTTTTCAACTTGTCTCAGTCTCAGCTCATATGAATTAAATGATATGTGTTTAATGTGAAACAACTCATGTATATAATTATGTACCCAAAAACATTCATGTATAAATAAGCAATAAATTTCTTTTTGTTGATTTGGAATGCTAACCAACTAAATATTAGGCAGGGATCTAGATTTGTTTCTTAAATAATAATTCTAGAGCAGAATTGCCATTCAGATCTTCCTAATCAGGTTTTGAATATTGTCAAATGAGCTTTTCTTTTTACATGAAGTGATTCAACTGAACTAATCACCATCTTGGAAAGTTGAGCTCGAATGGGAAACCACTTAATGTAACGAGTTTGTAAGTGTGGTCAAACAAAGGAGTTGAGTGGATTTTCTTTTTCTATTGCATGTTTATACGAGGGATTTTGCAAATGCAAAAACCTTGTTTCTGCATGTTGTCAGAATCACAAACCTCCCTTTAGATTGATGTTAAGGGGGGTGGTCATTACCACTGGTTTTTTCATCATCTCAATCCAGTCGTTTTAAGATATTTGATAATCTGATTAGCACATTCTGTATTGTGTTTATTTATCATTTTTATGTGCTTGTTAGTCTCTTATGATAATCTAACATCATTTTAATTTGTCAGAAGTTTTTATTTCTTGATGGATTGTTTAGGGGCATTGTTCGTAATTTCTTTCCACTTTTGTCCTCCCGCTAGTTATCACTCTCTTTAAAACTTGAACTGTTCTATGTTTATTGATGGTTTGATTTTGATAAGTTATATTAACTTGTGATGAAATGTAGGCGGATATCAATATACACCAATTTTTTACGGGATATTCGAAGGGCCGGTTTGATTGGAAAAATTGGCCTCAGATTCTGAAACTTAAAGATTGGCCGCCATCTAATTTATTTGAGGAGCGCCTTCCTCGTCATGGTGCTGAGTTTATTTGTTGTTTGCCATTCAAGGAATATACCCATCCTCGCAGTGGTTGTCTGAACCTCTATACCAAATTGCCTAAGAAGCGTAAGTATTATGTAAAGCCAGACATGGGGCCCAAGACATATATTGCCTATGGTTTTGCCCAGGAGCTTGGGCGTGGAGATTCTGTAACCAAGCTTCACTGTGATATGTCTGATGCGGTAATCTTTCTTTTTCTCTTGTTATATATATTTATATTTATATTTATATTTATTTATATATTTTTTGGGGGGGTGGGGGTTTGTGTTTCTAGGGCTGCATGTGGTTTCTTTCAGAATGTAGTGGTCATTTAGGATGTGAGATGCATGTGATAAGCAATAACCAGATGAATTTATGTTGTGCATGCTGTTAGTGGTTGTGCTAATTACTGCCCATCTGAACTTTCTGGTTGGAGTCTTCACCTCAATATATATTGTAAATAAAGTCAATGCTCGGTCATTCTTTTGATTCAAACAAAATTATAAACCCTGAGACATATCAGAAAATTTAAAATAGTTAGTTGCAAATTTCATGTGTGACTGTATCCTTAAATGTCACTGTGACAAGTGCAGAATGTGTTCGATATGTCGTACTCATATGTTTGTCCTTTTGGTTTAGAATTACTGCATAATTGATGCAAGTAGGTGACAGAGGAGAATCATTTGAATTTGTTTCATTTATACTTCATGTCTTTACCACCCCCCCTCCTTTTTGTATTATAACTTTCAGCATATTTTGTCCTGACTAATTTGTTTCAGGTCAATGTTTTGACACATACTACTGAAGTGACCCTTACTCCTAAGCAACTTGCTACTATAGAAAAGTTGAAGAAAGAGCATATGGAGCAAGACCAAAGAGAATTTTTTGGAGATTGTCAGATGCGGGATGACTTTATGGATAGTGATAATCCTGGCAGTGGATTGTGTTCCAGGGATGCAAATGATAAAGAATTTTGTCTTGAAGTTGGTAATAAAAAAAGTGATACATCGGTTCAAGAGTTGGATAAATCAAATGTTGGGCATGATGGAAACTTTTCAAAGGGATCCGAGTCTGAAAAGAGTGTAGAGGAAAAATTAGATCATGATGAAAGTGGTGAAAATAGTGAGCATTCAATAAATACTGGGAATAAGTTGGAAGGGTCAAATGAAGCAGAAGGTGGTGCTTTGTGGGACATTTTCCGTAGGCAGGATGTTCCTAAGCTGGAAGAATACCTCAGGAAGCACTCTAAGGAATTCAGGCACATACACTGTTGTCCATTGCAGCAGGTAAATTGCTTAGTAACAATTCTAAAGCTAGATAATTTTTATGTCTTGGAGATAATGCTGCAATAGTAATGGTTTAGGCCTATTACATAATCAATATATTTGTTTGAGTTATCCATATTTCTGCATTCTTTTGGTTGGGCAAAGTGACATTGGTTGGTGCTCAAGGAAGTGAGTTATTTTTCTTTTTGTGCTTAGTATGTATTGATTTAGGCAAAATTTATTTGAGTTGGATTACTGCAGAAATGTATGAATAATTTGATATATGACTGAATATAAACTCAAGTCATTGATGAATTTCATGATGTGCACTTACACATTTGTGTGCCACGACATCTTGGTGTGGCTTAGAGTTTTCAATATAATTTGATTAACTTTACTTAGGTATTTCAGACTTTCATATGAGGTCTGTTAGGGTTTCCTTATTCGGGTTTGTATGGCCTCAATAATAGGTCGTTTATCTGTAAATGGAATTTTTTGCTTTCTATTGATTGTTTCCCTTCTTTTACGGTCATTATAAATTGGCTTTTGGATCTTTCAGTGCACCTCCAGCCAATTTATCTTTATGAAAGTTTCTGCTTATGGGCATTATATATTGTCCCCTGACTTGTGTACTATTATTTTCTTTCAATGAAAGTTTCTTATGAAAAAATAAGGTTAATTGGCTGACTCACCAAATTTGATGAGGCTATTTAGTGGGATTCAGTAAAAGATGCGCTGCAATTTGGCAGTGCATGAAATCTTGCTTCCACTTGCAAAATTGTAGCCCATCTGATTTAGTGTTTCAGATAGAAAAGTTATTGACGTATATATATTGTTTTTATCTAGTTTTTCATCATATACTGTGGTCTTTTTGATGGTGCAGGTTATTCATCCCATACATGATCAGACCTTTTATCTGAATCTGGAGCATAAAAAGAAGCTCAAGGAAGAATATGGTTAGTTCATTAAATACTTATGAGTAATTGGATTCAAACTATATATCTTATGCTTTTGTGCGTTCTAATAGGAATTGAACCATGGACGTTTGTCCAAAAACTTGGGGATGCTGTCTTTATTCCTGCGGGTTGTCCGCATCAAGTAAGAAACTTGAAGGTAACTTATTAAATGATATTCAGGTTTACTTTTGCATGTACTTGATGCTCTACCTTTTTGTTTTGTTTTGTTTTTTTAAAAGCTTATATCAGACCAGATCTGCGTGTATTTAGTGTCAGAAATTTGTCTGTCTTACTTTGCCTTCTATTAATTGCATTCTTTTATAGAATAATTTTCCTGTAAAGTCAAAGCATCAATGTATAGTTACCATACAATACATGGCCTTTTTTGATGAATTATTTAGAGATCCCTTCCTGGAATTGATTTTGTTAGCAATTTCAAGTGTAATAGCTTATTTTTCCATGTATAATTGGGGAAAAAGAGAGACCACGTATCTGTTGAAATTTGTTATGTCCTAATCTTTTTTCATAGGCTTTCTATCTTAACTCTTATTAATCTTTTACAGAACATGCATTCTGAAAGGATATATGTATTTTTTTAATCTTCAATGTAAAACTTTTCTTGCTCTGCTTGTGAAATATGAAATTCGTTTGTTTTGGTTTCCAGAGTCCAATGTATTTATCTATTTATTTTTTTTCAGTCATGCATCAAAGTTGCGATGGACTTCGTTTCACCTGAAAATGTCAGCGAGTGCTTCCGCTTGACAGAAGAGTTCCGAAAACTTCCACAAAATCATAGGGCTAAAGAGGACAAGTTGGAGGTATGTAGATTTCTTTATCTTTAAAATAGGATGTCAATGTTGTTATATCAGCATGTTCTGATAAATGTTAAATACATTAGATGGGTAACCAGACCAACTGACATATCGCTTATTCTAATGTCGTGAGTTGCTTGGGGCTTTTTCTTGATTTGGTGGGTTAGTATGATTGTTCAAACTTATGCCTAAAATGAGCTTCTTTTTCATTATATATTTTTGTCATCCATTTTCTTGAACGATTTTGTGTTAATTTAAGGTTTTGTTTGAATTCTATCTCCGTTTTAGTTGATACACACACACACACACTCCCCACACACACGCATGCTGATGTGTTCTGCTTTGAGTATTATCTAGAGACCTAATTAGGTGATCATTTCAGTCCTGGATGGTACAGATATAGGCTATTATGATATGCACACAAGAATTATATTATGTGAGACAAATTACAAAAGACTTATTCTTCTGCTCCTCTTGAAACAGATCAAGAAAATGATTGTTCATGCTGTTAACAATTTGATGTCTTCAGATCAGAATGCAAGGTTAGTCGATTAGTATACTATACATATGTGATGCCTTTGGATAAGAATGCTAGTCAGCCTGTACTCGAAGGTCGGAGGTGTGCTGGTGTCTCAGTCTGGCAAAACCTGACAAGACTAGCCTTTCTTTATTTATTTATTTTCTTTTTTCTTACTTTGCTAATATCCAGATTAATAAAGTTACTAATCATACTTCCATTATGCATATAAGATTTAACATTTTGACAAATACAGTTTTGTTTGTTGATCTTCTGATAAACCATTTTGAGCAAATGATTTTGTTTCTTGATTTAACTACATACAAACATGCACACATATTCCTACTCATCGATGAGCGTTAAATGCACACATGCAAGCACGCTCATAGACACAAACATAGTCACTCATTGATGAACAAAGAAATTTATTCTCAGTAAAGTAGAAATCCAACAGTCTCTTATTAAAAAAAAAGGTACTTAGTTGAGATTTGAATATCAGTTTGAAAGGGTTCCTCCTGGTTTACCTGGTGAGTAGAAAATCAAAGTTTTCTGTGTGTGTGTATTGTATTGTACTGCTTGCAAAATGTAGACTGAAATCAGCTGCACAATAGCAAATATCTTAAAACACAGGCTGAAGTTTAACTTGTGTCAGTGGATTCTCCTGGAGTGCTGTTACTGACACGTTTTCACAAATGTAAGAAATTAATGTTTTCAATGGAATTTGAATGGAATGTAAGCTGCTAGTTGAGAAGGTCAGGAAAAAAGTGTTTTTCTACAGATATTAGGATATAATTAGTTTATTTGCTGTTGGAATACTATGAGCTGGAACATTGTTTAAATAAGTACTATTTTTATGTTCAATTTGTGTCTATTCTTGTGCACTTGAGAATATCCGTTGAGATGACTGGTTCTATATTTTTTGATTTCCAGGTCAAAGAAAACTGCAGATGCAAAGCATAAAAAGCGCAAGTATTGAAGATGGTTGAACTGGGAAAAAAGGTTCTTTTGTGATGTGTAGGCTGCTGGATCATGCGTAGTGATCTATGCCATAAGAACTATTGTCTACATTTTGCTACATATTAACCGATGATTGTGGTATTTTGTCCTCCATGCTCAAATTTTGTTCTTGCTGCTTGAGAGTTTTGGAGTTTCTACTGATTGGGTTATGTTTTACAGTCGTGTAATCTAAGTTATAAGAGTAGTTTCTAATTGTATTATGTGAATCAGTTGTGCCATTATTTTGTGTATTGTAAAGTGTAGACACGATTGAAGATCTAGTAACCGGTTTAGTTCATTGGTCATTCTTCTCTTTGTTTTTCTTTTTTTGTTCTTTCAAGTACTCTGTTTCAAATTTCTTCTACCATTATGTGATGAACTTGCCAATGCAATTTGAAATTAGTAAAATATAATTAATAAATTGCAAGCGTGATTTGGTGGTAAATTCCAGTGTTTTGATAAAGTCTAACTAAATTGCATGTAGACAATCAAATATTAAGGCTCTGATACATATGAAAACGAAAGTTAGAGTTTACGAAAAATTATGCAGAAACATAAAAAAAAAAAAATACCCCCCTGCTCTAGACATTAAAAACTCAACAGTCACCTAATTTCCTCGCTCAAGCTAAGAGCACAAAGCAATATTTAAAGAAACAAACTGCATTGGTAAAGGGTACATTGAACAAGGTTAATTCCAATAACTATATATATAATATTGTATTCCATCCCAAAACAAGGAAGTTGTGCTGTGTGCCACAGTCCAACCCAAGTCCACATAGCTAATAAAATAATAACAAAGAGGTAGTGGTGGGAAGGAAGGAGCCATTGGATTTTTGCACTTTTTTCCAGGCTTTATTTTTGTTTGGTGTGAATAGAATGTGATTATTCTTAGAGGTCGAAAGGCAAAGACAAGGGCAAGGCGCGGGGTTCAAAAAGCAAAATGGGGACCAAATGGAATGGAAGCATCCACTTGTAACAGTACCCAACATGCACCAAAAACAAAGCCAATGTGCTCCAAAGGAACCCCAAAGGCAACGATCATTCCCTGAGAGGAGAGAGATCAAGAGGCTCCAAGACAAAGCCCCTTATGACCGGCGCCTTTCGTGGCTCCCTTCCTTTTGTTTTTGTGCCCAAACAAATAACCTTTTTCTTCTCTCTCTGTCTTCCCACTATCCTATGAAATGCAACGTTTTGCCGCACCCACACACGTTGCTCTCTACTCTGCCCTGATAACTCTTATCAATTCAATCTTATTATAACGAAGAGCAGTCTTATTTGGGAGTCGTACACATGAGTTTATGGCAGATCGAGTTGGGGAGAGGCACTGGCGGACTCAAGAATTTTTCAACGGATGTGCAATTTTTAAAGGTTAAAAGCTCAAAAAAAGAAACAAAAGAAAGATAGACTACTAAATATCCTTATAATTTAAACAATACTAATGTTATTCATAATTAATTGAAAAAAATAACATTACAATTAACCTACAATTGTTGCCGACGAGGTTTCATATGGAATATGATGCCTTCCCCAATAACAGGGGCGACATTACCATCGGCAGCAAATACCGTGGGTTGTGGGGATGATTTTAAGGTTTGTGGTTGTCTAGAATCAAAAGTCATATGCTTTGTAGCGCTAGAATCAATTATCCATGTATTATTCGGAACAGATGCAGAAACCTTTAAAATCTTACCATTGTTACCTATAGCAGTGACCAAAGTAGACGCTTGTTCAACTACATGTTTAAAATCATCATTCGTTTCAGCAACACATGCACGATGTTTGTTGTACCTAGGATCACGAGTCTTGTCCCACCATTCACGATATCCAATCATTTCATAACAGTGATTCTTATAATGCCCGGTTTGACCACAATGAGGGCATTTTCGATTAGTTAGTGGAAATAATTCAAAATCGTCCCGAAAAAATTTCAAAATCGAAAACAAATGATGTAGGTTTGTAAGATAAATGATAAGTAAAAAACTTCAAAATGGGAAACAAATTAATAATTGTGAGATAAATGATGCATGTTATATGTCATTAATTCACGGAAAAATGGGCAAAGTTATTTATTTCGTCGCCTAATAGTAATCAGTTGGTCGCTTATAAAAAAAGGTCCCGCGAAAATGCCAAAATTTGCCGTGAGAAGGATTGGGCGACCAAATAGATTGGTTCGTCGCCAATAGGTTCTAATGACTACCGCATTTGGTCGCTAAAGCTTACTTAGTTGGTTGCTAAAATGTTTATTTTAAGTGTTTTTAATTATTATATTTACATTTTGTTTTGTGATAATATTAACCTTTTGTTCATTAACATATTTTAATTTCGAAAAACATTAAATTTAGGTAAATAGATCAATAGAAAATGACACGAATAAAATTTTCTCCCATTCAAAAGTACACGAGCATACTAGTCACTCAAGCACACATAACATATCCAAAAATAGTAGACATAAACGAGTGAAGAACACTGCACTGAAAGACTGGAGGCCAAGCTCCATATATCTTGTCCTTGGTAAACCCAAGTTCTGCAGTAATTATTTCTCCACTCTAAGATTGGAGACCAAGCTTGTATACTAATTTGACCCAAAAAAAATGCCTGTATACTATGCCTTTTGTATCCCCAAGTTTTGTAGTCATGATCTTTAACATCTGTGGAATAGGGACTGTGATCTAATATCGTGGAATTCCCAAACACTCTGCCAATTGTTGCTCGACCTTCTCAAACTCATCAATCATATTCCTTTACAAAAGAAACAAAATAAGGAAATGTCAATGGTCAACATAAATAAAAATATATATAGATGGAGACCAAAATCTGAAATTCACAATCTTAACTAAATAAGCCATTACAAAGAGTTTGGATCTACAAAGAAAAATGATTTAAAAAGATTCTTTATGAAAATGAAAACTCGATCTTGCGGTTTTGTGATTTTCTGCTCTTATAATTGATCGGTGCATATTTACATATCATTTTGTACCCTTCTAACTTATGATTTGGTTATGTTTTTGAGTTAAACTTGTGCTTTTAATAAGTTTTGTGTTTGTTTCAGTGTTATAAGCTTGAGACTCACTAATTGCATTTTGGAGACAAGTTAGCTCAAAATGGTGTCTGCAGATCAGTCAACTTCACGGATTAGACTGTACTTGCTCAAGAAGAACCAGATAATTACCCATACAACATTGGAAAGATACGGAAGTCTAGTTTCTGTAGAATTTTACGGTTCATGATTCCGAGTCTTCTAGAGAAAGTTATACATGTTTTGGCAACTTAAGGTCAAATTCGGCAGCATCTGCGTTACTGGGCCAAATATCACATTTGAAGGCCTTCCCGATTTTTCCTTGAGTTGGGCTGCATATGCTTGGAAAGATAAGACAAAGAGCTTCGAGATCCATATTTTTCCAGATTTTTCAGAATGAATCCACAAGCCCAAAACGAGCCCACAAGCTGGCTGCAATGCATTGTCATGCATGACATATGCATGATGAAGTGTTGTTGATTGTGGGAAAGTTTGGTGAAGCATATTCAATACCTATTTTTGAGTGGAATTTTGCAGCAGCCAAAAGATAATGAAGTGGGAGCTGAAACACTAAGCCTAAAGACAAGAGGAATTGTTTTCAAATGCAATAGTGTGTTAGGTGAATTAAGTGTTGTAAGTTGGTGATGTGAGTGTGGTTAGTGAACTCTATTGTATAATTCAGATTTTCACTTCCCCTAGGCCTATAAATAGGGAAGTTCTCTAAGCTTGTAAACACACCCCAAGGGGGGGGAGCTCTCAAGCACTTCTCTAGAGCTCCCTTCCCTCATCTCCCTCAAATTCTTTTAGTTTCCCTTTGTAGTTCTCAATTGTTGTAATATGATCTTTTTACTAAATCTTCAAACACTTCCCAAACATTTCTCTATTCTCTTCAAAAGTCTCCATGTTCTTGAAACACTTCTTAAACACATTCTCTTCCAAACATTCTCCAATTCCTCAAACACATGTCTCTTCTCTTCCAAAATCCTCAAAGCTCGCAAACACATTTTCTTCCAAAAGTCTCCAAATCTCTCAAACACAATTCCCATTCCTTCACCAAATTCTCTAAGTTCTCAAACACTTCCCAAACACCTTTCTCTTCTCCAAGTTCTCAAATACTTTCTTCTCCCTTCTCTAAAGCTCCCAAACACTTCTCAAACACTTTCTTCTCCCTCCTCAAAGTTCTCAAACACTTCCTTTCTTCCCAACCTGTGCTAGATGCATAAAATCCTAGTTAGCTACTCCAAGAAAACATACATCAAGCACATAATAAGCTGGAGATTAACAACTTGACAATGAAAGCAAGGAAATCAATTAACTATGAAATCATCCATAACATTGAATATTCATGACTAGGGCTTCATCCTAAGCCCTAACTAAATGGATTAGTTAAACATAACTATGAATACAGAAAATAAGAAATACATAGATAGAGTAAAGAGAATAGAAGAACTAGTTGGTGGCAACAAGGTAGTTTCCAGGACAGCTCCCAGCTCTCCCTCCTTTGCAGCTAGCTCTCTTCTCTCTTTGTGGTGAATCTGAATGTGTGTATGGGAGTAATGGATGAAGTGAATGTGTCTCAGGATATGTGAGAGGGGATTGTGAATCTCAGGATCTGATTGATTGTGGAATGGAAGTGGTATTTATAAGGAGAAGGGAGTGATAAATCTGAATTTAATATGGCTAATGCATACAACACTTGTATTTAGAAAATCAGAATTGGTTGCTGCACTTCACCAATAAATCCCACCAGCAGCCCTAGCTCATCTTCAAGTCAGCATGACCAAGCTTCCATCCAGAATCCAATAGCTCATGCCTAGCTCACCATGACCAAGCATCCATCAGCTCATCCTCATGTCAGCATGATGTGTATTTCCATGGGTTCACGAATTGGGCTTGGCTGAATCAAAAGATGACTTTAAGATATCCATTTCGAAGTTCAGAATGTCTCTAATCCAACCACATAAGCATTGGCCCAATCCAAGCTCGGATGACGAAGATAAGTCCGAAATGAACTTCTAACTCAGTCTCCAGTTTTTGCACGTTTTTGCACGATTTTGCTTCAAATGCCTCAAGTGGTATTCCTCTCATGCCAATTAGCCCTTAATATGCATGGATTGTATCAAATGTGATCTCTTGCTGCGTTAACCTACAGAACACACAAACATAGGTAAGTGACTTGAAATAAAGAGAAACTAAACAAAATTACTAAGTAACGAAGGCATGCAAATGTGTGAAATTATGAACTTATCAAATCCCTGTGGAATCGACCTCGCACTTACATATGCTATACTACTGAACGGCTCGTGCACTTGCGAGTATCACAAGTTGAGGATGCAGCTGAATCCATTTTGGTGCAGCTGAATCTACGCAACAATAATTTCTTGTACGAAATTTGTTACGAGCTTTATATGTTGTTGCAGTTTGGAATGGATTGAAAATGTGTATATACGCTTTTGTGTGTTTATGCTTCTGCATATTGTTAACTGACTCAATATTCCCTCTCTTAAGGTGGATACTCATTCAACCAAAAAGTATTGAAATGTCTTGACTTTGGTTCGAAATTCATGTAGAGAAAAGAATGGGTTCAAGGTGGACAATGACCTTTTTGTAGATAGGTTCTTCAAAACTGGTCTCAAACAATAGGATGATAAGTCAAAATTCGATTAAGTAATCTAGGATTCGATGAGAGATTTACAAAGTTAATTTCCACACAAGTTTGATTGATCCCTGTAGTTCATCACTTTTATCACTTTGGTCCTTATTGTTTCAATTGATCAATTTTGTCCATGTTTTACAATTTCAAGCAATTCAAGAACACTCATCCATTTCAATCAAATCTCTCTAACTTCCGTTACTTTTTGAACATGTGCCCCTCACCCTCACGTAGAGGGACAATTTAGTCCAATTGTGCCATCTAAGAGAACAACCAAGCTGACTCTCCTTCCATTCCAAGTTAGGCATGATTTTGGGGTCAGGGTTCTTTAAATATTTTGACTCATAGGTTTGGATTTGGTTAAATTGATAAGGGGAATGCTAGCAACCTTCTCTCTAACCTTTATCTTTGGACCTTCTCCTTTTTTCTCATGACATGTGTCATTATTTTTACACTTAAAACAATGTCATTAATACATTATACAAACTAACTTTTGCTTTCCAAGTTTACCCTTATTAAATGTATGCAATTTATCCAAATTTTTTTCACAACTTTCTTACCATCTTATTAATTTTTTTTTTAGCATCAGTTTAAAAAAAAAAGCAAATGTCAGCTTTTTTAAATAAATAAAAAAGGAAACGTCTGTTTTTTTTAAAACACAAAAGAAATGTCAATTTTCTATTATCCTTCACATCCGTAAGCACCCCAATGGTACAGAGTTTACATCCTTAAATAAATAAAAAAGGGAACGTCTGTTTTTTTTTAAACACAAAAGAAATGTCAATTTTCTATTATCCTTCACATCTGTAAGCACCCCAATGGTATAGAGTTTACAAACTAATATGCCCTGACAAGTACTTTAACTCATTAATTTTAAATGATTTTTAAATGGCTTATTAAGGACTCTTAATTGGGCATCATAAGCGTAGGCTTCAAAAGTAGAATCTTGCATATCTGACTTAGTAGGTGACTCTGGCTGTATCGGCTCAGGTGGTGCAATAGGGGCTTTATTGTAACTTGGTTGAACAACTTGCTTGGCTTTTCTTAATTCATTAATTTTAAAATCAATTAAGGCTTTATCGGCTTCTAAATCTCTTTCTGTGATTGAAGACGACTCTGCAGACGAATGTCTGGCTAGAGGCTTAAAAGATTGACTAGGCGTAGGTAATTGTTCTAATTGAACTGTAGACTTAACTGGCCTATCAAAACTAATTTTAACCGTACCATCTAAATATGGTTGGATATAATCTAAATCATTTAAGCTACGTTGAATTGGCCTAGGGGAGCATTCAGTGGTTAAAAACCATTCTTTAGGTAAATTGACATCTGACCACCTAATCATTTTGGGGACAGTAATATTAGCATTAGACGTATGACTTTGAATTAAAAGCGTTTGATTTTTTGGGCTTTTGCTCAAGGCTTGAAAATTAATGTTGGTGCCTGTGACCTTATAATAAATTCTGTATATTAAAGCTAAAGGTTGGGTACCTGGCAAAACATTATAACCATGTGTCTTAATAGTTAAAGTTAAAACTTTCAAAATATGTGGATCACTAAGGCTTACAGTAAAATCTGGATAACAATCAAAATGAACTGAATATATATATATATATATATATATATATATATATATATATATATATATATAGAGAGAGAGAGAGAGAGAGAGAGAGAGAGAGAGAGAGAGAGAGAGAGAGAGAGAGAGAGAGAGAGAGAGAGAGAGAGAGAGAGAGAGAGAGAGAGAGAGAGGTTCCATTGAGGGACCATTGAGGGATCTCTCAAATAAGCTTATTTGAAGGACACCCTTGTAGGGCCCACTCCACATTGTATTTCACTAATCCAAATAGTTTATTTTTTAGATAATCATTCAAAGATCATATTTACAAAAAAATTACTTAAATCTAATATCATTTGACCACTCAATTGAGTTATTGAAATTTTAATACTTTCTTGATTCATCGTGTTCATTGATTTTGTGAGATACAATTGGATGTCAAAACGGTTTCCGATTTATCTAATTTTGTTGCAAGGATGATCTATGAATGTAGACTTAAAAAATAGATGATTTGGTCTTAGTCTAGGGACCATTGCTACAATTTAGCCTAAAATATTAAAAGGGGGTATGTTCCCAAAGTGTGGCACCAACCCAAAAAGTAGGTTATTGTAGAAAGCCCTCTTCCGTCCAGAAGAGCAAGAAGATAAGGTTCAAACAGGAAACAGGAAACATGAAACAAGAGAAAGAAAATGGTGATGGCAAGAAGAAAGCCATCCTTCTTCAAGTTCTTCATGGTTCTTGTAGGTGACTTCTCTAACCAGTTGGTAAGTCCAACTCCTATTTCTACTCTGTTCTACTTAACAAGCAAAAAAAATGGTCCCTTTTATTACTAGAAATGGGTTATGTTCTCTCCAAATATATGATCTCATCCTCTGCATTGACATTTTGTGTTTTGGAATCTAAAACACAAATTATGAACATAATTTCTACAACGCGAGTAGTATAAAATCCAAAATCTGTTAAGATGTTGAATTGTGTATCTTAAGCATCAAACTCATTGTCATTATTGGGGCATAAATTTCTGTGCACTTGTGATGAAAATGTACATGACATCACATACCATATTACTTTGTGTTTGCCTTTTGTATTAATTTTTCAATGTTTGTAGATGAACTGTTTTTTTTTTCTAGTCAAAAGTTTGTAAATAAACTTGGTTGTGCTATGTTGGGTGATTGGCTCAAGACTGTCTTTTGGGATTTTCTCATGAAGTTCATTTCTATCTACATCCTATTCACGTTTGTCGCAACAAATTTCACCACCATTTCTCGTGCATTTTAATGGAAATGTACCTCAGTAGTCCTGCCTTCAAACCTCAGCTGGAACTTGGGCTGTTAATGTGAAGAAGGTCAATGACAAGTTCTTTTTCCAAAAGGGTTGGAAGAAATTTGTCCATGACCATGATTTAAAGCTTTGTGAGTTTCTAGTTGTTTTACCACAATTGACAGACCAATAAGGGAGCAACACGAGGACTAGAAAGAGAATCGGTAAGGAAGCGTTCGGCACCCCTGACTGTCGAGCGTAAGATCAGACCCCAAACACCCACTGGACACATAGATCACCCACAGTAAATAACTACAGCCCCATATTGAAATTCTACACAACATGCACACCTCCCAGGGCTTATAAAAGGGGCACAAGTCCCAAAATGGAGGTAACTAGAACTTTCGGCAAACATAGCCATTACTCTGTTTAGATTACTATTCACTCCGTACTTATTTAAGCATCGGAGAGCCTTCGGCTGGTACCACACTGGTGCCTAAGGGCTTACCGAGCATTTTCATCTTGCAAATTGATCGCTCCACCGAGGCCCAAGTCGTACCAAAGGTCCAGACATCACTAAGTTGGGCCCAAAAGTGCCAAACCATTTTTGAGCATCAACAGTTTGGCTTCGTCTGTGGGAAACGACACTAATCGACCCACTGTCTCTATCACATGGGGACTGCATCCGTACCTATATTCCTACCACAAGAAGGGTTGCCGTTCGGAAAGCAAGGTGGAGCTAGCCCAGCGCTGCCCCCGTGCACCTCGGCTGGTAATTCGTCAGCACCGCAAACGGCTGCCAAAGCGGAACTCCTAGCTCAAATCACAGTGTTGGTGAAATTGTGGACAATTGGAGGTGGTTTTTGCAAAGGATATCAGATGTCTTTATGAGCTTTTTTGAGTTTTTTGTATGAAATTGTATTAACAATGTTTTTCTATGAAATGATATTAACAGTGTACTTCTATGACATGATATTAACAATGTATTTCTATGACATGATATTAACAATGTACTTCTATAACATGGTATTAACAACGTACATCTGGCTTGCTGGGCTTTTTTTTGGGGTCAAATCTGGGCTTATTTTGGGTTTTTTTTTTTGTTGAGTTTTTTTTTTTGTATTGGGCTTGTTTTAAGTTAATCAATGGCAAAGATGTAATTTATGGGAACTTCAGCACTCATTTTTTAGATAGTAAATGGTTTTTGGGTATGTTTCTAAAGTGTATTCCATATAGGTTTTTTTTTTATAATTTAAGGTCCTATTTTGGGTATATTACTAAAGCTCCCTTTGGAAGGGAATTTGCATAGGAATTAACAAAAATTGTGAAGAAAAAAAACATTAAATTGAATAGAGAAAAAAAATAAAAAATATACATATCGAAGTGCCCAATTGAGAGATGAGAGAAAGAACTCAAAACTCCAGATATATAGCAAATGAAGAGCGAATGAGTAAATAAAATAAATATATGAGAGAAATCAAACATCATGGATATATATAGTCTTAAATAAGGAGAATCATAGAATGAGAGAGATTCGTAAACCTTTTTCTTTTCATACGAAAGCTAGTTGGTGAAAGATGATCAAACCTTAAACAAAAGAAAGGTATGAGATGTTTCCAAGAGTGAATATAGGTCCCATATCTAAGGATATAAGGGTCGAAGGTAGTGGGAAGGCATCGATAGGGAGAATTAGAAATGGAAGAGAGGGAATTGCTCGATTTGGGATTTCTAGGGAGAAATCATTTACTTATAGGGTGGTGCTAGAGGCACCACCTCGGGCACTAACTCTCTAATAGAGGTGGAGCCCGCCAATACAATGGGTCTCACGCTCTATTAGAGAGTTGGTGCCCAAGGTGGTGCCCAAAGTTGGTGCCTCTAGCATTTTCCTTACTTATATAGTATTTTTTTTTTTGGGGTAAATAATTTAAATGCCACATTGTCAACCATCAAATCAAGGCATTCATATATAATTTGAGTGTTGCTAAATGAACCATGAAATTAACTGAATACAACATACTACCAAACTATTTATTAAATTATATACATAGAATGCAAAGTTAACTATCTCCTTCGCCCCTTACCCGTTGGTAGGTTGCGAACCAAATGCAAGTTTGTGTGTCTATGAAAACATCAAAATCAAGAATAGTAGAGATCATAAAACGTAAAGCAATTCAACTAATACAAGTTACAACTCAAAAGATTTGAAAAGAGCTCTATTCATTTTTCTTCAAATTCAAATAGGCTTTGGGTAAATGGCAATTATGGATCCCATTCCGATTTGTGTTTTCGAAATTACAATTCGGCGCTACCCATTAGATCTCACCAAGTCCTTCTTTGGGCCCACTAGCATCATGTCAGGTGGACCTTCCTGCAAATTCCCCTTCAGATATCCTGACCGTGTAAGTGTCATTTCGGTCCACTGGTTTCTGGGTCCCAGATGTTGTGGACGGTCGAGATGGAGTTTGGATGCGTTCAAAAACAGGAGAGGAGCCTCTCAAAAAGCTTGTTTTCTTTTTTCTTTTTGGGTTATGTCCCTGTTTTTCTTCCTCTGTACTGTATCTCTGAAAAGCATCCATTCCTCTCTATGAAATGCCACAGCCCCTATATTCTCTCCTTCACTCCCACAACCCCCATTTCTACTCTCTCTCTCTCTCTCTCTCTCTAAAAATCAATACCTTCACACTCTCAGTCATATCAAATGTATACACAAATCACAAAATGTATGAGTGGTTTCTTTGAGGGTGTTTTTTGCTTATTTTATTGAAGTAGTTGCAGTTGGAAGAAGAAGTGATGAGCTTGGGAAGATTCATTCGCACTTGACAAATTGAAGGTAAGCAAAAGTTCATGTATATGCTTGCTTCACCAACCACCACCAACCAAAATGCACTATTTTTTTCTCCAATTCTCTGTTGGTCCTTTCCTTTTTCTCTTGGGTTTTCCAAGTTTGTGTTTCAGCTTTTAAGTGATTTCATAATAATAATCCAGAATGATGAAGATTAAAGCATTTGTGTTCAAAATGAGTGAGATTTTAATTTTGTGATTTTTTATGATCTCTGTGTAAATGCAGGGATCGATCTCAGGCTTTTGAATGCTTTTTGTGAGATGTGACATTGAAGAAAATTAAAAAAAAAACCCTTCTTCATCTTTTGAGATTTGATTGTCAGTCCAAAAAGCACTTATTATAATCAGTCTCTTCAGTTTCACTTGCAAAGATCTTTTCCTTTAAAGTTCACCAAAAGGCTGTTTATCCAAAAAGAAAAACAAAGTTTCATTTGAAAGTCACTCATGAGTAGAAAAGTAATGTACCAATTGAACCACCAGTCCAAAAAAAAAAAAAAAAAAAAAAAAAAAACCTTCTTCCCCTTTCCCAGATTTTAAGCCACGTCTAAAAAAATTTGAAAAAATGTTTCCGTTAAGAGGAGCAAAGGAAAATAAATAAACTTGTCAGATTGCTTGACTTCTAAACGTGTCATAGGTGCATTAGCTTGGTAGATGTGGACTCAATCATGTTTTGCACATGCCTACCACACTGGGTTTTATATATAAATATATGTTATGGTCTCTCTAAGCAGCTCGTGTTTAAGCGAGCTTAGTGTAATAGTGTGTGTGTTAAATCTTAAATAACTAATTAAATATGCACATACATACATATTAGTATAAATTTAATAATGCCTATCTACCAATGTTTTTTTTTAATCTAATTGACAGGGGCGAGAGATTCGAACTTGGGGGCACCCTAGCAAACTTGCCTAACCCACTTTTGCACCTATCTAGCAATGCTTAATTTTCTTTTTTTATAAAGGTTATAATTTAGTGGATTCTAATACATTTTGTTCTTGATTGGGAATGATTGATATGTAAAGAGCGTGGTGCCTCAGCTTTTATTGCTTGAGCATACTTCGGAATCATTGTTTTGGTATTTTCAATAACAAAAAGATCAAAAAGGGATTAGCAAGGATGAGGAGAGGGCTTGCTTGTTGCACCCGGGACAGGGAGATTAGCATCGACTTTGATGAGCAAGAGAGTAAGTTTTTAAAATATTTTAGTATTCAATATTTTATGGGAGTAGTTATTCTCCATTATTGTTATTATGATTATTCAATTGTTCCGTGATTTAAGATATATAACCTAGTAACTTTAGTAGGCAGTATATGACAAACAAATTGTGCAATTTTGGAAATTTTTAGGCTTTTATTTGTCATGTCTAATGTACCTACTTCCTACCACATGGGTGCGGACTGTATATTTTGTTTTTTTAGTTTTTATTTTTGGTAAATTGAAAAGCTGGGTTTTGCGTAAGGGGCCGGGAACGAGTGGCCCCAACCAGTTTTGTACTGTATTTATATTTCTGAATAGCAAAATTGATGGTACCATTGGTAGACTTTAATGTTCTTGTCTCCAGGAAGTGAAGACCAAATGCATTTTCACTATTCATTTTTGTTTTTTTTTCTGAACACTATTCATGTATTTTTATTTTATTTCTTTGGTATTCTTTTATGTGAAGGAGTAACATAAACATGTCATTCTCATGTTTTGAAATCTGTTTGAATCTTGAAATTTGAAGGCCAGTAGGTAATGATAGTTAATGTTAGGATCATGTAGCTATCAAAAAATTAATGATAGTCTGTATATTCATGGCAAAAGGTAGTGTAAGTGGGCCTGCTTATGGGTTTACGTATTTTCATACATGCAAACTACATGGGGCTCTACGTCCCATACTTTGAACCTTTTGGCTTTGTTTTACCATGGAAAGAATCTTCTGTCTTTGTTTCTTTTTATCTTTCTTTTTTGTGTGTTCAAAATAAGATAGAGATATCATAACTGAAGTGACTGTGATTTATCAATAGGACCCCAAAATTTCATGACTCTAATTATTTGATTGAAATGGGTGGACCCAGCAGTATATGGTAGTGTCCACTGAATGAGACAATGACTTAAGTAAGTGGGACACACAAAAGTCATTGTCTTTGTATGCATGACTTTTCATCTGAAAAGTTTAATGCAATATTTGGTAGGGATTTTATTTCCTCCGTTGATCAATGATCTCCTTCCAGGTTTTATATGTATTCTTTCATTGTGTTTTCATTATGAAAACCATCGCAGGTTAGAATCTTAACCACTACCACACTATGGTTAAGAGAAACGTACTGATAGATAAATTATAATTACCATCTTAAGCAGGCCATGTTTTCTTTAACCTGGCTGTTCAGAAAAGAATATTTTCAAGCCAAAGAACACCTATCAGTCTATTTTGGATGGTTCTGGGAAGGTTCCTTGCTGCTTTGCTCCAATTTGTATGAGTTGGGAAGTTTCTACTTTGAATTAGAATCTTTATTCTTATTAAAATTTGAACAGTGATCAAAGGTAGATTCCTTTGCTATCTCTTCCAAATTGTACCTAATTCCAGTGGTGGATTCACTAAGGGGAAAAAGGGGTCAAGTGACCCCACAAATTTAATTATCTTTCCATACATTTTAGGTGTTTGGCCTTTGATTTCTTTGTTTTGTTATCTAAGAGTTGGGTGGCAACTAAATTTCCTAAAGAGTAAATCAATGGATGAATGATAGGCCACTGCAGTTAACCTCCATGAGGACTGAGAGCTTCTTAATCTCGCCTCCACGATGGAACATTTAAGGAATGGTTTCTGAATTATGGTTTCAAACAGGGAAAAAGAAAGAGTTGTATCAGGATTGAAGTTTACTTGACATGATTCGTCATATCTGTCTGCTGCTTAGAACATTACATTGCACAAAAGATTTGAGGATTAGTTAGAGACAATTCCTATTTTAAGAAGAACAAGAAGTCATCGTGCTTCCATTTTTCTTATGGAACCTGCATTATCATAGCTTATGTAGTGACTAAACTCATATCATAGCTTCTTCGTTACCAAACTTGTAGCTGACAATTTGCTTCTTTTTTTCTGCTGAAAAGCTAAGTTTTAGTTGTACCAAGAAAAAAATTGAAGCATATTACTCCAATTTCATGTGTCTTTTTATCCTCTTCTACTGTTTAGTTGCACGTCTCTGATGAGATGAAACTTGAACCTTTCAGGGATAATGACATACAATGGACTTGAAAATTGCATTCTCAACGGCCAGTCTCTCGAAAATGAAAGCACAACAAGCAGAGGAGATGGGTTTGCAACTGACTCACTGGATGATGATGCTTCAACCTGTTCTTCAGGGAAAGATGCTTTTGGATCATTCTCTTCAAAATGGTTGACAGTGAACAGAGATGAACAAAGACTGGATGAATGGGAGCCCTCAGACAGCCCCAACCATTTCTATGTCAAAGAAAAATCATCTTATGTTCTCCAGAATTCAGACGTGGAGGAGATGAAAGAAAAATTTTCAAAGCTGTTATTAGGTGAAGATGTCACAGGAGGATACAAGGGCCTCAGCACAGCGGTAGCACTGTCAAATGCCATCACAAATCTAGCAGGTTTGCTTTATATTTGCTTCTCTCACCAGCGGAAAAAGGGATCTTTGTAACCTTTATATGTTTTCCCATGATTTTGTACTGGTGTAGAAAGAAAGTGGTAGAATACTCAATAGGACATACAATATTGTCTATTCATGTGGCTCATGAGATTGACATTCATTAAGAACAACCAACATACTCATCAAAATTATTGGTGTAAATTGTCTTCATAATTGATACAGAATGTATTCATCACATTGATATGGACATAAAATTGCACTTGCAGCAACGGTTTTCGGAGAGCTGTGGAAACTGGAACCACTACCTGAAGAGAGAAAAAGCAAATGGAGAAGAGAAATGGACTGGTTGCTCTCCCCTACGAACTATATGGTTGAGCTGGTTCCTGCTAAGCAAAATGGTGCAAATGGTCGGATGTTAGAGGTACCTTTCAGTTCAGTTGTGTTTATATTGAGTCGTCACATGTAATACAGGATGATGAGATTTGTGACTGATTCTTATTTCTGCAGATTATGACCCCAAAAGCCCGTGCAGACATACACATGAATCTTCCAGCACTTCAAAAGTTGGACTCCATGCTTATTGTAGGTGGTCTCTTCATTGCCAACAATATCCATGGAATGGAACTTTTATGTTTATTTTCACTTTAACTATTAACTTGTGTTCCCCTTGTAAATCTTCAATTTTTCAGGAGACACTTGAGTCAATGGTCAATACTGAGTTTTGGTATGCAGAATGTGGTAGCCGGGCAGAAGGAAGGAACAAAGTTTCACGTCAGAGCAAGAGATGGTGGCTCCCAGTACCCCAAGTACAAGCTACTGGGCTGTCTGATACAGCAAAAGAGAAATTGCTTAATCAGGGTAGGGTGGTTCATCAAGTATTCAAGGCTGCCAGATCCATCAATGAAAGTGTTCTGCTTGAAATGCCTGTGCCAACTGTTATCAGGGATGCACTTCCGAAGGTAATGAAGCTTTTTTTCTATCAGAGCATTCTTAATTACTTACAACATATCAAATTTTTTAATTTGGGAAAATCAAAAGCTAATCCGAGTAAAAATCATCATGTGCTCGATAATTATACATATTATGCTCTTCTGATCATTGTGAAGATCAATTCAGTATGGGCTGGTTTTAGTTTAACTCATACATATGAAGACATTGAGTCAACATATTGCTAAGCTTTGGTGTAGAGTAGTTCCCATCTCAACTTCTAAAACAAACTCTATATTGTTCTTTTCCTATGAAGGATGGTGATTAAACAGTAGATTAACTAGCAGGATGAACTAACCTTGTAGTTTGTTCCACAAAGTAACTTTAAAGGAAAAAGAAGCAGATTCTTCTTTTTTGACTGAGTAGACCTTGTTGAGTTGGCCATAATTATATTTCTTTTCATGTATTAAGTCTGGAAAAGCAAGCCTTGGTGAGGAACTATACAAGGTCTTAACTGCAGAAACAAACTCAGCTGAGGAAATGGTCAATTCACTTAACCTAAAATCTGAACACAATGCCCTTGAGGTCATTAACCGGCTGGAAGCTGCTGTATTTTCGTGGAAAGAAAGAATTACAGAACAAGTTAGTGGCAGATCTCCTGTTCGAACGTCTTGGTCCTTCATTAAGGACCCGTTGTCTGATATTGATAAGACGGAGTCACTATTGGACCGAGCAGAAGTACTTTTACAACAGCTGAAAACCAGATATCCCAACCTTCCCCAAACTTTTCTTGATGTTACAAAAGTCCAATATGGGAAGGTAAGCTTCATAACTATCCATTAGATAAAGGCTTGACTATTTGATTGGAAAATCAACATTGATCATTGAATTTCATAAATTTCTTCATGTTGCATTATCGTAAACTTGCAGAAGCATGATAAATTTTGGTCACCTTCCTAATTTCTACAGGATGTTGGGCATTCAATTATGGAAGCATATTCTCGAGTACTTGGAAACTTGGCTTTCAGCATACTGTCTAGAGTAGGAGATGTTTTGCAAGAAGATGCTTTGAACGATCCCAATTCATTTACAGCATCAAGTTACTTTCCATGGATTAATATCAGCCATAACTCTTCAATGGCTGGCCAAAACATTAGATACTCATTCATAGATGGGAACAAGGGGGATCGCCGACGTTCTGATTCGACTTTGAGTAGTATCGACTTAGAATTTTCATACAGTGTGGCTAAAGACAGCTCTGTGACGGCAACACCAAGTCGAGCACGAGTATGGTGCATTGGTAGAGAGGCTTGTGTGAGTGTTTCCCCTACAAACTCCCCATGATGAGAAAAGTATGGTCTGAAGCAACTCTTATTGTAAATGATTATCATATATGCTTAATGGATTTCCAATCCATTTTAGGTCGACTCTTTGAATAGTATACCCATAGCTTTGCTTCTATGCATGCATTTTGCTAGCAAGAATATGGAGAAATAATATTTCAGGAGTAAATAGAGTTGTTAAGGTGATAAATTAATTGATCAAGGTTCAGAATTATGGTTACTGATGTTTGTTGTGGCAAAGTATCACCCCACCATGTGCCTTCTGAAAAATAATAGTTTGTTGGACGAACAGGGCACGATGTATTTGCAATTTTAAAGGTTGTTTTAATTCTGCCAATTTTAAAAGATTGGAACCAAACTGTTACAGGCTCCGAAAGCCATAGAGATGCAAAGTGTAATTGAGCCACAAAAATGCATTGGATACAATCAAAGGCCAATTAAACCTGAGGGGTGCATCTGTTAAAGTTTCTACTGTTTATTATTATTATTTTCGAATTCGGGTTCAAAATGAAGAGCATATCCGCTCTAACCAACTTGGCTAAGCCCATATCTGCAAGTTACTACTGTTTATGAGGTATCATTAGTGGTCCAAATTGGAGGTTGCGAGTGATTTTTTTGGTCACCATGGTGGCTGCGGCTTCTTGATCTTTTTTTTTCTTAGTCAAAGTTTAAAATTATTTTTATTTATAGTTTTAAAGAAGAAAGAAGGTTAGCTTTGGTATATTTTAAAACATTGCGGGTGTCCAGAGAAAGAGAAAAAAAAGAGGTCTGGGCTGGGTGTTATGAGAAACAAGGGTTTGCAGAGACCACCATTTAATATTAATTTGTAAACAGAAACCAGCCCAAAGCAAATATAAAAACAAAAACAATATTAAGCCCAAAAATGTAGTATTATAATGGATTATTCAACAAAAGCAACCCCACAATAATGTTATTGGTTATTCCAGTAGAGAGAGAGAGAGAGAGTGAGAGAATTCTAGTCTGCCTCCTTCCAAATATCCATTAAACCCTAAACCTAATAGCAGTTTTCTAGTTTCCATTATTCATTCACTTCTGTCCTATGGTCATGGCCTCAGCCACCTTCTTGAAAGCAGGCCTAGAAGAAATGTCCTCCCACCAAGCCTTAACATGGGGGCGCTCATTGACCAACGAAGCCCATGGAGTCTTCATGAAATAATGAGTGTAGGGAAGGTGGTTTAGGTCAGCAAGGCTGTAGAAATCACCAGCCAAGTACTTGGTGCTGGTCAGCCTGGCCTCGTACACGTCCAGCACTTTCGCAAGCTTCTCGAGGTTGGCGTCGATGACCCCTTGATCTGGTGTCATGCCGTAAATTGGCGCCACCAAATGTTGGAAGACAATGGCAGATATTGCAGGGTTGAAGTTCTGAGACTCCGCTTCTGTCCAGACCTTCACTAATGCAGCCTCTTTCAGGTTGTTGTGCCTAATAAGATCGGCACCAGTGTCCTTGAATTTCTCAGCCACATATGCTGTGATAGCTCTAGACTCTGCCATTCAATAAAACAATTTGTTCCACAAATGAGTATGGAAAGAAACTAAAGCTTCAATATATGCGCACACAAAAAGGTCAGATGGTTAAGGACACTACTTCCCGTTCTTTAGAAGAAGACGATTCTCTCTTGTTCCTGCAAATCACAGATTGACACATTTGCAAAAATAATTCATCAAAAACACAAAACGTTTTGCACACATGTCAAACTGTGATTGATAGTGAAAATAGGAGTTCCAAATTCCGAGAAAGTATTTTCGTTCTTACCATCATTGTGTTATGTTGGTATTCAAATTCGTAACCAAGAAACCAAAGTCATAAAATAATCATGGGTATTATGAATACATTATAGACTATAGTAAAGGTACACTCAGAATGTTCTCCAAAAAATATTATAAAAAAGGTTCCTCAAAAAATTGAATCAAAATAGGAAGGGTTCAGAGAAGATTGGATGCAAGACAAACATTTATAAATAGCTTTTTATTTTTGTTTTTCCGTTCGATTGTTTTCCCCACTCCTCCAATCGTACAGTCCTTTATTGATTTTCCGTTACAGATTCCATGATCTTTAGTTTGTGAAACGGCTTATTCATTTAAAAATTTAAAAACTGCTGGACGTAGAAGAATGTTGCCGAATGAGTGATGTGTATTGAGATACCTATAATTTCAATCAAATTCAAGAGTGCAATTCACAGAGGGTGCATGGTTTGAAAACAAAACAAAAAATAAAATCATGAAGATCGCTGCATAAATCCAGATCTCCAGGAGAAGGGGAACGAAAGGGAGGATCTAGAGCAATATTATCAATTATACATACTGTTCTATATAATAAATTGAAGAATAATTACCAAAAAGAGTAAGATCACCATCTTCTAGCACTGGAATCTGTCCAAAGGGCTGCAAACGAAACCAAATCAGAAATAAATGAAAAAAAGGCTATGAAAAATAATGACTTGTGCGATTAATTGAATTGAAACATCACAAAAAAAGAAGAAGAAGAAATAATTACATTTTTGGCGAGGAAAGCAGGCTGCTTGTGTTCTCCAGCAGGAAGGTTGACAGGGACGAGCTCGAAATCCAAGTTTTTTTCATGGAAAATGGTTAAGACACGACCGGTGCATGTTGAGAGAGGAAGGCCATGAAGCTTGAGTGCCATTTGTTGTTTTGTGTGTGATTGTTGAGGAGAATATCAAAGATGAAAAGGTGGAGGTGGAGATGGAGAGGGTCTTGATTCTTTATTTATTTATACAAATTACTGAGGGGCTTCTCTTGTGCTTGGCACGTGTTAGGTAGTATTTACTAGTTGTGATGTAGATTTCCTTCCAAGAAATCTCCACAATTACCCGATTTCTGACATTCCTTCGCAATTAGGAAAGAAAGTAATTAAATCAAAATAAAATTTCGTACTGCTATTAGTATAGAAAGAATTTACATATATATCAATTTTTTTTTTTTTTTTCAACAAGGGTTGGTTTGTTATGCAGGTTTTAAAAAAGTTCATTTTATTTTGTGTTGCGAGAAAATTACCAGTTTAAGCGTTTAGTAAATTGTATTTTAAATTTCCTTTTGGTAAATTTTATTATAAAAGTGATGTCACTGTGTATAATCACTAAAATGTACACGATGTTAAAAATGTTACGCCCTAATCAGATTCCTAAAGAAAGTATATTGACTTGGGTTTATACTTTTCACTTAACCTTCAATTTGCCAAATGCAAAAATAAAAATGAAAGATCAACAGAAAAAAAAAAAAAAAGTTTTATTAGTTCTTTAAAAATAATCCCATTGTGGAGTACACTACAAATTTTATTTCAATGATAAGAATTGTCTATTTTTCAAGTATTCATTCATAGATTTCCTTCTAATAAATGTCCACAATTACCTGATTTCCGAGATTCCTTCGCAATTAGTAAAGAAAGTAATTAAATCAAAATAACATTTCTTATCGCAATTACTATATAGAAAGTATTTATATAAAAATAAAAAATAAATAAAAGTTCATATTAGTACATAAAGTTTTTTTTTCTTCAACAAGGGTAAGTTTGTATTGATGTAGGTTTTTTTAGAATTAGTGATAGTCTAGACTAGAAGGGGGAGGGGAGTTTCTCACACATATCAAGGTACCATAGGAATTCTAACCAGAGACCACTGGTATGCAAGTCTGGTCCTTTTCCACTCCGTCGGTTTGTATAGATGTAGCTTTTAAAAAATTTTATTTGTTGTGTTGGCAGAATAATCACTTTTTTTTTTTTGTATACAAGTGATATTGGGAGATGTTGATTTTCTCACACACATACACACACACACACACACATTGTTAAGGTGCCATGTGGATTCAAACTTAAGACCACTAGTTTGCAAGTAAAAGCCCTTTCCCTATTGACGAATAATGACTAAAATGTACAAGATGTTAAAAATGTTACATGCTATTAGATTCGTAAAGAAAATATATTGACTTAGATTTATACATTTTCTCTTAACCTTCGATGGGCTAAATGCAAAAATAAATAATAAAAGATCAACTATCAAACAAAATATGTTTTATTATTTCTTTAGAACTAATTATATATAAACAATCCTATTTTATTGAGGAACACATTGTGGAGTTCACTTATTTCAACGACATGAACTATCTATTTTTCAAGTATTCATTCATAGATCATCCTCGTAAAAAGTTAGATAAATTCAAAACCATTAAGACCTCTAGTTGTGGCCAATAAAATAGACGAGCATGGTGACACTAAAATGAAACTATTATAATTGAGTGGTCAAATGGTTTCAGAATACTTAAAAGATAAATTGTTCAAATAATTGAAATACACAATACGAAGTGGCCCTATGAGGGTGTGTGTCAATTGAAGCCCTATATATATATATTTCTCATTTTCCTCCGTCCCCTACCCAACCCACCCTTCTCCCAATTATGAACCACTTAGACATCAATTGTTTTTTTCAAAATTATTAAGAAAAATAGGGTAAGTTTGGCAATCATCCCTGAAATAACCCCATTTTGCATTTTCGTCCTTAAATACCAATAATAGTTAAGGTTGTACCGCTCTAAATTTCCATAAAGTCTAACTTGCACTTAACCAAAAAAAAAAAAAACACTCTTTCGTACCGTAATATAACTTTCTTAGAAGAACAAAAAACCCCCCTCATTGTAGGTTTGACAAAGAACACAGTGGCAAAAATCAAGTTCGGCCATGTGCGGAACTTAAATTGAGACCCTCACATAATCTAACATGAAAATAATAATAAGAAAAAAAACAACATAAACTGATGCCATAAAACAATAAAAGTAATGAGCACAAGTAACACCCCTTACGTACATAGTGTCAAACAAAGTAGGGTAAATATTTAGTTATGCTCAGATACGCTCATATTCGCTCATATTATTATTATTCTCCAATATGGAGGTATTTATAAAGAAATACAACCCTAAATAAAATAGGAAATATATCTAAATTACAATAGGAAGTAAATCTCTATTACAATATGACTAAATAATAATTGGTAAGTAACCAAAATTCTAATGAAATAAGGAACCAAAATCCTAACTAAGTAAGGACTCGCCAACACTCCCCCTCAAGTTGGGCAAAGATATTTCGCAAGCCCAACTTGACAAGCGAGTCACAGGACACCATACTTGAGAAGCACCAATTGTAGAGAAGGTCTTTTCGTCAACCATGAGTGAAACAAGTGACAAACTAAAGCAAAGTTCGCAGCAGAAACACAAGACCAAACCCTAAAAAATAGGGCATATAGCAGAACACAGAAACCCTGTGAGCACAGCAGCAGATAAGGCAGAACACAGAAGCCCTGTGAGCACGGCAGAATATAAGGCAGATAGCAAAACACAGAAACCCTGTGAGCACGACAGCAGATAAGGCAGAACACAGAAGCCCTGTGAGCACGGCAATAGGTAAGGCAGAAACCAAACCCTAAAAAATAGGGTAAGGCAAGGCAAAGAAAGTCAAGAGCAAAGGCAAGGTCAACGGGCATAACCACAACGGAAACACACCAGCAAAGGCATGAGCAACAATACTGGCACCAATAAGAGCAACAAGGCAGAGACATAACAGGCATCATCAACAGCAATACAAGGCATTGGCACCAACAACAGCAGAGACAACTTCTCTTCACTCCTTCTCCCCCTGAAGAGAAGGGGTCGATGGAGCCATATGATCAATGGTACTTGAGAAACATGCACTGACTAACACTGAGATGTAGCAGAATCAGCCATGGCAGATAGGTGGTTAAATTGCAGCGGAATAGATGAGCAGCGATGACAATAGCAAGGTAGGCGCCGGCGACAGTAGCAAAGTAGGCGCCGGCGACAGTAGCAAGGTAGACGACGGAGGCGATGGGTTAGGATTATAGGCTAGATGTATAGTGCAGCAGAAATAGGTAGCGTCTAGGGTTAGGGTAGAGACATATCAAAACACAGCAACATCATCGGCAATGACCATAGCAACAAAAAGCGAAGCAATCAAAAGCAACATCAACGGCAACAATAGCAGCAACGGTAACATCAATAGCGGCAACAGCAACAACAACAGTTCTTCCATATCAACTTTAGCTAATTCACGTAGACACAACTTCTCTTCACTCCTCCTCTCCCCCTGAAGAGAAGAGGTCGTCGGAGTCAAGAAATAAGCAACATCTTCACGGGAATACGTCAAGCTAATGGGGATACGTCAATAAACATATCCTTTTCACTCCCCCTCCCCCCCTTGAAGAGGAGGGGAGGAGAGCACTGAAATTGCAAGGAGAACGCAAACACAGGTCACAAGAAAACCTAGGCTCTTATACTATGTCAAACAAAGCAGGGTAAATATTTAGTTATGCTCAGATACGCTCATATTCGCTCATATTATTATTCTTCTCCAATATGGAGGTATTTATAAAGAAATACAACCCTAAATAAAATAGGAAATATATCTAAATTACAATAGGAAGTAAATCTCTATTACAATATGACTAAATAATAATTGGTAAGTAACCAAAATTCTAATGAAATAAGGAACCAAAATCCTAACTAAGTAAGGACTCGCCAACACACAGGAAGGTGTTACTTATTTTACTTACTTAAGAACCACTTGAGAACAATAGGGTTTATAAAGAAAGACCCAAAGGGAACTATTTGTTTAAAACCTAGATAAAACCAAAGGCCGACTCCAAAGTCTTAGCTCCTAAAATATTTAATTAAAACCAGCGGAAGCAAAAACAAAGTTTAGACATTGTAATTTTTCAAACTTTTTATTTTCTAAATAAGACTAGCGAAAGAAACCCTATGGGACCAAGATCCAAGACCGTTGTATCTGGAACCACAATAAACTACTAGTGAGATTAACTTAGCAGTAGTATGAACGTGCTTCAAACAAGGGAAACGAGCACAAAGACCACAATACATATATGAATATAATACAGTCTTATACTTAACACATAGCCTTAACTTAAAAATCTTGCACTAAAACGATCCTACTACGATACTAGTGGCCCATTGAAACTTATATATATATTTAGGAGGGAGCCTTGAGTCACCCGTTGGCGACACCAAAAATGTGAGCCTTATAACATACTTATACATGCACATCACTTAAACATACTTACATAACGTGACTTAAACATACTTTGCAATCAAGCAATCACATACACTGTAAACATTCTTATTTACGTATGTATAGGCAAACAAGCATATAAATTCATCATGATTCCAGAGCTCATCTAGGATACTTACCTTACAGCGAGCACCACACAATAAACACTTGGGAAAGAAGCCTTAAACATGTGCTAAGCAGATAGGACCTGACCCAAATTCTACATTGGAATCTGCGCCAAACCCTGTGCGTGTCCAACACCTGGCAGGTGCCGGGCACACTTGACCAAATTGCTCTTCTCATTTAGAACTCAAAAATTCTTGAGGGTTTGACTTATGCCGAAAATTTGGTAGAGTCTTCCCTGTAAATTGCTTGTTTCCCAAAATTTTCACCTGTACAAAATGCAACTAATATATATTCCCAATCATTCAGCATGCACAATGTTAGAATACACACAATCCAACAGTAAATTTATGTGGCCTCAGGCCTTACAGAAATCCCAATGCAATATCGGAGCAATACTAATTAATTTAATTTACAAGAATAGCACGATTACAGTAGAATATCCCACATAGTGGAAAAAGGGTGAGTGGTGGGTGATGATCACCCTGTGATGGTGCTCTGGTACACGACTACTGCCTGGGGGCATAAAACATTAAAAGTGTGTGAGTGGACAAAAGAAAATTTTGGAAAATATAATATCAACATACTAACTCCACTGTTAAAACATTTAGAAAAAAAATTCAATTATATCCATGTTCTATATTTGTACAAAAATCAAGCATGCATATATATACATATAACCGATCATGCATTCAATCAAATCATCAAAACCATTTGAAAGCATTGAAAAGTAATAACTCCTTTCCACTTAGGTGTACCCATCATAAATCCGTCAATTCCGTAATTTTCTATTTATTTCCCACAATATACCGTCAATTCCAAGTGTCACAAATGCGACACTTCCTCGCAGAATTCGAGAAACACAAAGTTAATCCGAGCTGCATTCCTCATAGAACTCAAGAGACACTTGGTCAACCTGAGCCGCATTCCTTGCTCCTTAGGATCCAGGTATCCCTAGGACTCGTGGGGCAAATGTCAAATGCACGCTGACTCAACCAAAGGCAACTAGGATGTCAGTGGACATCATTATATTCGAAGGCAATCGTTTATCCGAAGGCAATATTTTGGGGACCTATGGTGGTTTAAAAATATAGCCTTTCTTGGAAAATTATAAAATTATTTCTCATTAAATCCTTAAATCCTGTTATCATTCCTTTTTTTTCTTTCTTTCTATTTTCCAAGCCATTCGCATTCAATCATAGACAGAATTTTATAAAAATATTTTATTTCAGACTATATGCTTGGAAAGCAAAACCATAAATAATTCATTCATGAACAATTAATAAAATTTTTACTGCATAAAATTCATTTATAAAACAAATGTCCACTCCATATACGTCTGAGCTTGCCTGACCCTTTGAGGGTCCTTCCTATGAGTTTGGTGGAGCTCAAGTACCTATTTAAGTGATAAAAACATTTAATTAATAAAATAGCTCAACCACAAATATTTAATCAAAACCCTGACCCCTGGCTTTAAAAGTTCGTGTGTGTAAATTAAGAAAGTTCCTAGGCCATTTTCAACAGTTCTGACAAGTGAAATGGTCCGAAAAGACCCAAAATTAAATATGCGATTAAATTCTCATATTGGTCTACCCGGTCCCCCATGGGGTCCACGACCTTCGATTAATAACCTGAGAGTTCCTATGGGCTCAATAAAATTTACTAACACATCCTACAAGTTTGGTCTGGATCGAAGGGTCGGATCGCTTGCAATTGCACGATCAGACGGTTACCGTTTAACCTAAACTTTGAATTATTGAATAGGAGCATCCGGGACTCCGATTCACAATCCGCGAATTCCTACATGATCCTATAGATGCCTAGATTAACATATTTTAAATTGGAGTTGATCCAACGGTCCCAACATATCAAACCCGGATAACGCCTAATATGCGATATCCGATCAACAATTAAACGATAACCAAATTCAAATTCGAGCATATCGTTGTGCTCGGGACGACATGATGATCATTTTAGGACCAAGAGGGACACCCAAATAGTGCCCACGTGCAGCCACACGCCCTGACAACGGGTGGGTGTCCAGGGAAATTCCGGCAACCAAAAAATCTCCAAACCCTCGATCAAGACCTATACCTACATGATCAGAACAATGAATGGAGCAACTTTTGTTCTTGGACCATGGCCAAAAAGTGGCCGGAGATAGCCGGAATTACGAGCCAAAACCGGCCAAAACTTTAGGCGATAATTTCAGTTTCAAAACGCAGAAATTGATCCTAAACAACCCAACCATCAGCTAGAACACATTGAGAGGATGAATAAACATACCTAGATCGAAGAAATTGGTGGCCAGAATCGCCGGAACGAGCTCCAGGAAGTTTGGGTCAAAATCGGCCGGATTTTCACTTTTTCCGGCGACCACAGTCGGGGGTTCCGTTGGAGGTGGGGTGGGGTAGGAAGAGGAGGTTGAGCTGGTTCTTTTGGGACTGGTATCACCCAATTTGGTGGTCAGATGAAGTGGTGACCACCAAAAATCCAATCCGTGGTTGTTTTGGGGGGGTCGCGTGCACGAGAGAGAGAGAGAGAGAGAGAAAGAGAGACATAGAGAGAGAGAGAGAGAGAGAGAGGAGGAATTTTAGGTTTTTAAAAATCCCTTTTTGAAATATTTACGATTATGCTACTGGGCTGCCGTAGATCATAATTTCTTCGTTATAACTCCGATTTGAGCCAACTACATGTCTACGGACTCATCTCGATGCGATCTACACAATGTTACTACTCAAATCCCCAAATTCTTTCCCGAACAAAAAGTCAAGTTTAAACCCATTAAAGTATTCCTGGGGTAAAATTGTCTTTACTAGAATAATTTAATGATTAAATATTGATTTAGGATCGGGTTATCACATAAGCTTTTTGAAATGTTCCCCGTAAGCTCCCTATGTCATAACTCAGATAATAATTATAGATCAAGATGTAGCCATGGCAAAGGTGATTGCGCAATGTCTACCTACAACTTTTCATAGATTTTGTAACAAGGATAGAGCCAGAAAAAAATTAAAAATAAAATGGGGGCATCTCATTAAAGCTTCACAATGATCAACTTCATGCTTGTGATAAGTGGTGGCCAAGAAAATTTCAGTAATGGGTGAAACCAAATTTTTTTGCAAGTGTCGTTTCTAGTCACACCAAGTTAGTCAAAAATGGAAACAACGGCCAAAGACACCACACCAAGTTAGGCAAAAATGGAAAAAAATAGCAGGAGACCACACCAAAGTCAGGCAAAAATGGGAAAAAAAATGAAGGTCTATCTTCAGTTGATATGAAGAACATGGAAAACAAATGGAAAAAAAAAATAGAAAGGAAGAAGAGGAGTGTACATTTTCAATGGTTCTTAAGAGAGAGAGAGAGAGAGAGCTAAGAAAAAAACAGGACAAAAAACAAGGAAAATGGATGACATTATGATGTGTGGAAGAGAAGAAAAATGGGTTTTTCATCAAAAAAAGGAGAAAAGGGATTGGACAAAGTTTTTTGGAATTTACAAAGGGCGTGAATGACAAAACTCTTGGTTATTTTATAACTTCTGCGCTGAAGACATCTCTTTATAATGTATATATGATAACAAATGGTGAGTCAGTGTAGGCCATGGCCTATAGTGGGCACAAGGTGAAATCAATTCATCTTTTTTTATATAAAAAAAAAAATCTAAACTAATCAAATAGATGAGTGGGGGCATCCGCACCTAGTGAGCCTATGCTGGCTCCGTCCTTGGCATATAATGAGTAAGTTATCTAAGAAACTGAGCAATATAGATAATTTGGATGAATTGTGTGATTATATATGGTATATAGACATAAAAGAAGATTTTGATGTGAAATGCAAGGAAGTGGTTGCAAGGAATGGATGGGAGGACCATATTTGATTGAATTCAAGTTTTTATTTGCTTGAGAATGGGTTTTAGCCTATGTTAAACACGTCTTCTCCACTGGAATGTCTAGTAGTCAAAGAGCTGAAAGTTGTCACGAATTTTCAAGCAATACGTGTGCAGGAAAAACTCGTTGATGAAATTTATTGTAAGATGTGAGATAGCTCTTGCTCATCATTGTCATATGGAGTTGACATTTGACCATGTTGATGGGAGTGAAGAACCTCCAACGCAACTTTCCATTATAATGGAAAGGCAAGCCAGGGATATCAACATAAGGAAAATGTTCCAAAAATTTCAATGTGAGCAATGGATAAGTCTTTTATATTTTTTGGAACTTACAAATTCAGATGATACTCAATGAGTCTACAAGTTAACGAAGATGGTAATGCTCTGAGTGTCGAAAGTGAAAAAGGTAGTTTATGTCAAATCTGCGAGTATGGCGTTGTGCAGTTATAGATTATTTAAATTTTATGGAATTCCATGACGACACTTACTTGCCTTTTTAAGGAATGAACAAGTAGAGTATTTACCAAAAAAGTACATACTAAAAAGGTGGATGAAAAGTGCCAAGTCATATGTGGTTTGTGATACTCATGGCAATGTAATTGAAGACTACCGTGATAGTTGTCTTGTTTTGAAGAGATTCATGTCGTCAAAGCTTTCAGTTGAATTTATCGATGATCTATTATTGTCCGAGGAAGGTTCTCAATTAATTTGCCAACCTTTTGAAGGTCTAAAGCTGAAACTGAAGTCTTTTGTGAAGGAAGATTTCTGCACTGCACCCATTTAGTGCGGAAGATGTGGGAACTAGTTTTGACGAAGTTAGTCGGAAGGATCTACAGCGGGTGCAATTGAAAGGCAGTTCAAAAAGAGTAAAAGGAGGGAAGAAAAAAGCTGTAGATCGATTGAGACGGCGTTGCAATGAGTGCAGAAAGGCTAATCACAATAGACAAAATTGTCCACATCTTCTTAACCTGTAAGCTATAACATCATTGACAATGAGATCCGAAATTTTTTATATTTAAGACTAATTGCAACATTAAATCTTTTATTTATATGTCATTTTAGGTCTTCCCCTTGCAACATAGAAGATACAACTCATAATACGCCTCCTATGCACACTACTCAAGCATAGTTGTTTATGCAAGAATTTGACGCAAATTTTGGACCACACTTGTGAAGCCAAGGTATTTTTCACTACACTGTTTCTACATTTGGAATTATTGCATTGCAGCATAGAAATTGATATGTTTTTTTTTTAATGTGTTAATGACAGGTGTTTGATAATGTTTTTCATACCAAATGGTTATAGAGAATGGAGATTATACAAATGTTTAGGGCTGGGTGATGTAGATTTCCGAACACCTAAAAAAGAGTATCCAAAAATCGCAAATTAAATTACTTGCAAGCGCACGAATCAACAATAGTATAGAAATATGCAAATACGAGGTCAAACCCGTAAGTACTGATTAAAGACAACTTAATTAATTAAATCGCACTAAACGCAATTAAAAGAATGATTGATTGTTTTGAGTGATGAATTAAAGAAAACTTAATTTTGATAAAAACTCAAGAGCGAAACCAATAAAACACACGACAATTAAATGGGTTGAAAATCAATTTGTAAAAACACTAGGACAACGAATCCACCACTAATAACCAATCTAGTCTCTTAATTACCAATCCGTTAATTAATCCAATTGATGTTGTTGATTAGTTTTCCTTTTTCATGAGTTACCTATGGTATTTAGGATAACCCATATATTCCTACATGCAATTTGTCTATGGTATTTAGTACAAATATGAACATATAGAAACTCTTTAAGATTTGTGAAAACCTTTTATAACCATGTAAACCCTAGGAGTATGATATTCACTCTAGAAGAAATACAATTCAAAACTGATAGAAGCAAGCCTCAAATTAGGGTATTTACTCTAATTTGAATCAAATAAGTCAATTAAAAACCAAGATGGTAGCTAAACATCAAGACATTCAATCAAGTTTATAAGCACCGTGGTTAAGAATCCACATCAAAAGGTAATCAAAAGGTAGGCAAAATAAGAAAACTAGATCATCATATTAGGGCTTCATCATGCCCTAGAAAAAGTGTTTAGTTACACATAGTCATGATAAAAATCATAAGAAAAGTCATGGAGAGATAAAACCCGGAAAATAATGGTGATGCACACGCCTAAGATCCCCGTCCTCTCTCGAATGGAAATTGTGTAAAAGGGTGGTACCCTAGAGAGAGATGAAGGTGGCCTTATATAGTGCAAAATAAATAAACCCTAGTAAAAAAAAGTCTATAAAACCCTAAACAATTAAGGAAACAAACTAGGAAAGAATCATTCTTTGACTAGGACACACATAAGCTAACTTGCACACAATATTTGAGGTCATTTCACTTCCTAGAAAATTTGGAAAAATAGGATACACGTAGCTTTATCTCTAAGCTTTCCAAAATATATCTTACGCCACTAGGAAAAATCAGGAAAGTCTTCAACTCATTAATCTTTCACAATGTTTCCATCAAAAACCTTCTAGGAGAGCAAAATAGTTAAAAATAAGGAAAGTAAAGTAATTAAGCTTTGTTTAATCAAATTTCCCTACAAAAACCAAATATAAAATGTATAAAAATATGAGAAATAACAGACTTATAAAATACCCACAACTTAGATTTTGCTAGTCCTTGAGCAAAACAAAACAAAACTTAAGAACAAAGACTCAACATAAACAAACAAGCAACTAATTAACTTCCCAATATTGATCTCAAAGATAATTGTCAACCGTTGGATAACTTCTAAGAAATAAGCAACAATAACTCAAGACATTATCAAAGAGTTAACCCAACTTTAATTGAACAACTTGGAGTGTAGTGTGTGTAATAGCCAACATTAATACAACCCACGACTTAAGCTTCACACAAGTTAAATAACCAAATAAGAAGAAGCTTCGACTTCAAATTTCACAACGGATGTTTACTCCAATAAAAGCACTCGAAATTTGACTAGTTTTTTTTTTTGGTTGTTGTTGATTAAAGATGGTATTTCATTAAACCGAAAGGAACATTACATGGTAAGAACTAGCATGTTAACGGCGGCCTCATTAAAACCTTCCCAGAGAAAACAAAACCCCAGGGTAGGAAAGAGTACCACCCATGCTATTGACTAAACAGAAGAATCAAACAACTTATATGAAACAAACCTAAAACCCAACCGCAAAACTCTTAAAACAACATCCCATCACTATGTAGGTACTATCAAAGAAGTCTCCTATGATATACAAAAAGCATCATAGTTCTTCGTACAAAGTTAAAAACTTACTATGGGTATCAGAATATATCCAACCAATCACCCAATTGTAAAACCATTGAAACACATCCCATCACTATGCAGGTACTGTCAAAGAAAGCCTCCTATGATCTAAAGAAAGCATCATAGTTCTTCGTACAGAGTCAAAAATGTATTGTGAGCATCATATTAGATCTATCCAAACACCAACCGCCACCTCCAATTTTCTTGATCTAGAACCCCAACTGACATGCAAGAGAGACCAAGATTGGCCTCTTTGCCTGAATAAATTTTCGAAGAAAGATCTTCATAGTAGGAACGTTCATTGGTTGCCAAGCCCACGAAAGTTCCATAGGAGAGTTATTAGGGAGACCTTGGAGATCCCTCGAGGCTAGTCTCATCCACCTTGTTAACAAAATCCTTGATACAAAAACTACGCTTACCAGAAAAAGCCATGCCACTAACAATCAGATGCCCAACACCAGTTTTCGCACGCTTCAGATTCCCGCTTGGTGCCACATTCTTGTCACCCCCTTGAGTAGAAGAGGCAGTGGCCACCTCCATAACGTTAAGATGTAGACCCATCACCAACGACTGGCTCATTGGGAACCTAGAAAGGAAACTGACGCAGCCACCCCACGGAGAACAAAAGAGCAAAAAAACGTCGGACCCAATACACCAAGAAGAAGCCAAGGAGACAATCAGAGAAGACTGAGAGAGACGATGCAGAGAATGAGTAAAGAAAACTGGAGAAACCTAACCCTACCTGTCAAGGCTCTCCTTGTGTGAACGAGAGAGCAATCGCAATAGGATGTGAGAGAAATTTGACTAATTATTGTCACTCATATATATGTGAGAGAAATCAAAACAATAGGATTTACTCACATAATCAAAATGAAGGCACAAAACATGAAGAAAAGATCTGATGGAAAGATATCGCATAGTTGAAAATATTTAAACCATCCGACCATAGTCTTTCCACACCAATTCTCCACATGAGGAACCACACTTCTCTTATATCAAATAGGTCTTTCACTAAGGTTGTAATGGGGTTTTAAGGTTGAAAAGACCCGCCCCGGATTCCGCCTCAAAATCCGTGACGAACCCTGCTTCTCGTCCGACACGTAACTAATGCCAGACCTACTTTCCTAAAACGTTCTTTAGCCCTAATTTAATCTAATAAAGACTTCAACTTCTGTTGAAATTTCGATAGATTCTCCCCTATAAATTGAATAATTCCCAATTTACAATACCTGCAAATAAGCACGGAAATAATTTCAACTTTCAGCATGCACAAGGTAAAGGCACCCACAATAGTTAAGACTATTGAAATGGGCTTTCGGCCCTCTACCCGAACTTAAAAACGAGCAACTAAGAGAAACTAAAGATTAAGTTTGCAACTCGGAAAAAATAAAGGTAGAGAGTGATAGTAGAACATTCCTACGAAGCAGACAATGATGATGCCTCGATGTGGTAGTTTTGACCTCGGATGTCTAGGACCTGGGGGTGCAAAGCAGAAAATGTGAGTGGACGAAAACAAAGCTTTGAACATAAGTTATATTCAACCTAAATAACCCCGTCCGTTTTTGAAAATAATGTCATGCAATAAAATCCTTGTATACGTACATATATACCAACCAATACTCACAAATATTTCAAATCAGTATACTTATATCATGACATACAATAAGGAAAACGATTTAATTAATACTTCTCAAATTCTTGGAAATGTAAACTTGTTTATTTAATCCTTATGGGAAAACCATATATTTAAACCCACCAAAATATCCCGTTAATACAAAATATAATCATCAAAACTCAAAATCCTTTTTCCCGCAACCATACCCTTGCAAAAATACAATGTGCCCAGTAATTTCCAAATATCCAATCTCAATTCCGAATTTCATTTCAAATGTTCATACCTGTGCAGAGTAATCTCAATGCACATGCTCAAGAAACTTCAACTTGGAAAATAAATCCACACATATACCCGTATACATATACATATATAGATATACATATACACATGCACACACAATACATTGATGGTTTTTAAACTAGCTTTGTTAAAGCTTTGTGTACACGTTTTCTAACCTCTTAACCTCTCTAACTTCTTTAACAAACACTAACTGTTTTGCCTAAACTGCCTAACAATCTTAACAATATTTCAACAACTCTCTTCTTCAATCTTCTGACACGTGGCAGCATTAGAACCTTTGATATCTTTACAATTAGTATTGTTGTTGGCAGCTGCTGCTGCTGCTCTGTGCCTTTTCATGTGTCCACCAAGAGCTTGCCCATTTGGGAACTCAGAGCCACAAATTGAACACTTGTGAATTTTGGGCTTGCTTCCTATTTGGCTTGAAATTGCAGGAGGTGGGTTGCTCTTATATTTGATGCTTTGATCTTCAAATTCCTAAAAAGTGAAGGCTAGGATGAAATGGGCTGGTGTTGGTTTTTTCTCCTCTGTGCTCATGGCCTTGGGCTTCTTGTGACTTGCTCTGTGGCCACCAAGTGCTTCAAATGAAGGGAAGCTTCTGTTACATGTTTTTCACTCATAGACAAGGAAACCAGTCTTGCCCATGTTACTGGTTTGTGCTAGTTTTTGTAAAGCCTTTGTGTGACCAACCACACTTGGTAGCACAATACTTTGTGCAACGAAGTTTAGTAATTGGTCGCGCAAAGTCATGCAAAGATTTTAAAAAATATTTATTATTATTATTTATTTTTGTAAAGACTTTGCGCGACCAACAACACTTGGTAGCGCAATACTTTGTGCAACGAAGTCTAGTAATTGGTCGCGCAAAGTCATGCAAAGATTTTAAAATTTTTTATTTTTTATTTTTTAAAATTTTTGTAAAGACTTTGCGTGACGATGTTTGGTCGTCGCGCAAAGATTTGTTGCGCAAAGTGACTTTGTGCGATGATATGTGTTCCGTTGCACAAAACTTAGTCGTTTGAGACTCGTAGCAACGAAGTTTTACTGGTTTGTGGGACGAAGTTTGTTTCGTCGCGCAAAAGTTGGTCGTGCAAGGGGTTTTTTTTGCTAGTGATAGTAAGAAAATGACAGATGTTGCCATATTATAGGCCTCCTGTTAGAAACGTTAACGAAGTTCCTTTAAGAGAATTACATGTGTCAATCCATTCTATTTCAGATTATTCCTTTTAGATTTAACTTCTATAATTTATAATAAATAAATTAAAAGTCAGAAAAATACATTGAAAATTCTTAGGAACTCCTTGTGACATTCTCTTCACCTTAAAGCTCAAAAAAAAAAAAAAAAAAAAATCTAATTTTGTATTATAAAATACATAGTAATAATAAAAACTAAATTTTGTTCATAGACAAATCCGATGGAAATAAGAAGCCCCTCAAAAATAGTTAAACAATTCCGACGAAATGAGAAGCTACTCGGAAATAGTCAAACAATTCCGACGGAATGAGTAGCCCTTCGGAAATAATCATCTTATTTCCGACTAAAATGTTTTTCATCATTAATAAAGTTGGCGCAAAGTTTTCCCACAAAAAAAATTACATTTTGAATGATCTTAGAGATTTTTTCCAAGGAAAGTTTCTTTGTCGGAAATAAATTTCAACCCCTTGACATATTTCTAACGAACATTTTTTGGTCGACAAAACACTTTTACCGGGGGAATTTCGAGGTCCTCGGAAAAATTGGTCGGTAATGACCATATTTTTTTTTTTTTTGTAGTGATACTCCATCGGAGGAAATTCCTCAATACTTTGCCTAAACTTATACGTTATGCAAGAGCACGTTGGAGTTGACTGCAGTTATAGAGGTATTAACATCAATGCACATTGTTGATGTTGGACACAACCAAGAAATTATATTTCTTATTGATTTCAAACAACAAATTAATCCAAATTGGCTCTTCTCTATTCACATCATTACGGGGGATGCCAATGAAATAGCCTACACTGCTTAATACTGTGGCACCTAAGCCACAGTTCATACTTTTTAATTAATGAGTGAGTTGTCCAAGATTTGATAAGCTGCTAGTTATTACAAATATAATATATTATTCAAATCCTAAACTCTCACCCCTCATCCCACCCTTATCATTAATTTTATCTCAACGTGAATTTTATTATATTATTCAAATCTCTTAGAATCCAACATGATTCCAGCACTCTACTCCAGTATATTATGGAGGATGGTTTGGGACACTACAAGCGTGAGTTGTCGGAGATCTTGATGAACCCGGTCTCCGACATAGTCAATACTATGCATTTTAACAGGGCAGTGGATAGGAATATCAACTTGCACATCTATAACATGTTATTGTAACAATTGCCTTGAAGTGTTCGACTTGATGGAATGGTCGTGTGGCTATATGGACTGACGGGCCTCGTGATATTCATGTCATGCAACATGTGGTAGAAAGAGTGGGTTTGTACCACTGCATTGAGAATCAACATACTCCATCCAGGGGCGGCCCTGGGGTGGTGCAAGTGGCGCCACCGCACAGGGCCTCCGATTCTTGAGGGCCCCAAAAAAAAATCTTTATATTATATATATTAATATTATATGAATTGTATATATAGTATAGCGTGCAAAATATTTGCACAAGAGCGTGTCTGGTGGAGTTGGCTGCAGCGCAAGTTCACTTATTGGAAGCGCCAGAGTTTGATTCTCGCTGAAGTCAGTCAATTTGGCTTTTTTATATTATTTTTTATTTATAACCACAAACTTTACATAGTTATTATAAATATAAATTAAAAAAACAGAAAGCCTTTTTTTTTTTTTAAAAAAAAGGGAAACATCGAAGCTAACAAGAAGAAGAGTATATATATATTCCCCAAACACTGTTTACTTTCTCTTAAACTCTGATTTTCTGGTAAGTAATCATCAAATAGTTTGACTACTCTTGAATTTGTGATTGCCAATTTTTTTTTTCTATTAACCAGAGATTGCTTATTGGAGGCAACAAGGGACCTTATAGGACCACAAGGAGCTTATTTTTGTACCAAACATTTAAATTTATCAAATGGACACATTTAAATTTTTATGAATTTGATTTCTGATTGTCATTACATATTTATTGATGGTGACTTTTAGTTATAAAAAAATTGTTTATAACATTAAGTTATGGCAAATTTTTTTATTATAGTATTTTTGTATTAGATTATATGAGGCCCCAATTAAAGTTTAGCACAGGGCCCTCAAAATCTCAAGGACGGCCCTGACTCCATCAACGGACATTCCTCAACACTTTACCTAAACTTATGCATCATGCAAGAGCTCATTGAAGTTGACTATAGTTATAGAGGTATTAACATCAATGCACATTGTTGAGGTTGGAAGCAACCAATAAATTATATTTCTTATTGATGTCAAACAACAAATTAATCCAAATTGACTCTTTTTTGTATCTAAGCCACAATACAAAATAATACAAAATAATATGTACCTAAGCCACTATGTCAATGCCATAGTATTGAGCAGTGTAGGCTATTTTGTTGGCATTCCCAACAATGATGCGAATAAAGAATAGCAAATTTGGATTAATCTGTTGTTTGACATCAATAAGAAATATCATTTCTTGGTTGTTCCAATCTCAACAATGTGCATTGATGTTAATGCCTCTATAATTGCAGTCAACTTCAACGTGCTCTTGCTTAATGCATAAGTTTGGGCAAAGTGTTGAGGAATGTCCTCTGATGCAGTATGTTGATTTTCCAATACAGTGATTCAAACCCACTCTTTCTACCATATGTTGCAGATAGAGAGCTAGTGGTGGGATCCATGTCTTCTTGTCCACTATTGCCTAAGGAGAGGTGATGCTTGCTCTGATGGCGATAGATATGGTGATAGAACCTATAAAAAGTTAAATAGAAACTACAAAATTTCATTAAAGACTGAAATTTGAAAAAACAAAAATAAAAAAGAAGCAGAGACCTTAAGCCTTATGGGTTGATCGCATATAGTGTTGGTGGAGAGAGGCTCGTACTTGTGTTGTTGTGGTGGTAGAAGGACACAAATAGATCTGGGCATGAGAGGGGACTACACTGTTGGAAATAGATAGAAAAAAAAAATGAAGAAAAGCTTTATGGCCTCGAGTAAGTCATGTGCCTCTCATTAAAAAAAGATTAAAAAAAGGAAAAAAGATAACTTGTGGCTTTAATCTCTTTTATCTAGGTGCATATTAAAAGTTTTTTAATCTCTTATTTAGCAAAAATAAAAAATCCTTTAGTCTCTTTAAAATAAAAAAAACTTTAGTTTGAATTTTATTAGAAAACAACGTTGGGAGTTGTAATATTTTATGGAATTTACATGTGTTGGAAACTTAAAACAAGTGTAATGTTTTTATTGATTTAAGTTACAATTAGTTTTGTATTTATTATATTTCAATCAATAGTCACCCGATGCGAATAATTACACACCAACAACAATAGTGAGAACAAAGCAAAATTATTGAGCATGTACCCAAATATCACCAAAACAAATTTAGTTACAATGAAAACATGAGAGAGAGTGAGAGAGGGAGAGGTGAGTGTGGGGTAGGATAGGAGAGTAGTGGGAATTAGTTGCATAGCCATATACTACCTATTAGTTTCTAAGTGAATTAGTTGCATAACCAAAAGAACCATATGTATAGCCTATTTTCATATGTTGGTTACATAAAAAAAAAAACTAATAAATGGTCTCAAGTTGTTGGTCATTAAATGAACAATAACATTTGACATTTTTAAGGGACAATTGTAACTAATATGTTATGGGGGTGCAATATTAGTGATTAGTGCTCAAATTGTTGTAGTGGAGTCAGTAGTTGTTGTCTCTCTTCAAATCTCTCATCGATGTTCTTGACAAATTGTCTTGATCATTAAATGCTTCCAAATATGGGTGTTCAACCTTGGGTAGTCAGCCCTCAATCTCAAATGGGTGGTCAACTCTCAATCTCAAATGGGTGGTCAACCCTCTATCTCTGGGGTGAAACCCGTGAACTTGTCGAGTGATAAATCCATGTTGGGTGGCAAACCTCAACTCAAACAAAGGAATAGGATATCCATGGGTATAGTTCTTGTTCAATAATGCTCTGCCTAGCAAACATGAAAAAAATGAAACGCCAATTTTGGGGGTTTAATTCCACAACATGTGACAAGCAAAAATAGGTTTTACCCTTGTCTGTAGACTCTAGTTGATTCCCTATGTCTTAGTGAGCTACAAATAAAAAGTGAAACCTAAACATACGAAGAATAAAATGTTGTGCACTATAATTTATGTATTGTATTGTTTCAATTTTTTAAAATGCTTTATTGTTTTATTCTTTGTATGTTTAGGTGTAGTGGAAAATTCGCAGTGTTTTATCAAATTATTGCAAATCATAATAAGACAGAATTTATTCAGTTTATCATCGATAAGTACGACAATAATGAATCTCTTGATGCGATTTTTGGGGCTGGGCTTAGTTTATATAGACTTAAGTTTAATAGATGGGATACTTTGAATGAAGAAAAAAAGTGTGATGGTTATTTGTGTTTCAAGCAATATGAGTGTTTTAAATTGGATGATGGCCTGAATATGGTTTATGGTAATCGGGGGTTTGTTTATGACCAGTTCGAATGTTCACTTCTAGATTGGTCGAGTGATGGTAACTTGAGAGCAAAGGGTAAGGCAAAAACTTTGGAAAGACTTTCCAGTAACTGCCTCCGCCCGTTTTGTCGTGGTCTGATTTAGTATGTTTTATAAATTAATGTTTTTTTCTATGAATTCATTTTGTTGTTGTTTCATGGTTGGCTAAATCGAATAGTTTGGAGTTTCACGTACAAGCATAAAGTTCAAGTTAAGACCACATGACCAAGACATAAAATCCAAGTTATGCCCATAAAGATGCATGGTGCCGACTATACGGTCAGGGAAGGACTTTGTCAAGACATGTTCCGCCATACAGTTGACCAAGTCCAAAATGATGGAAAGACTACCAATCGTGTAGCTTGTCTAGACTTGCCCGTCGATGGTGAAGGAATTTAGGAGAATGGTGAAGAGACACCCATGAAGGAACCATCAAGTGAAATAGTGAATGGTGCTAATGTGAAAAGTACTAACCTTCTTGAAAGTCAAGGCAACAAGGAGCAAAAGCACGGTGAGCTTACTATTTCAATCGACTGCATGGAGAGTAGCCATGGTGGGTTGATCGAAGAATCACATGCACAACTTGACTACACTGGCGAGCACTTAGCAAATACGACATAATCCACGAAAGAGAGGGCAAGGAAGCATGATGCCGCTTAAGCCGATGCTAAGGGCACAAGTGATGATGAAGCGAAGTGCACTTCACCCGTTATAGAGTCTTCCACTGACAAAGAAGTGGAGTGCATCTTAGCTGCTAAGTAACCATCTCAGAGTTGTTTAATTATCTTGAGATCAATACAAGTATTCTTTCTCCCAAATTCATTTCAGTGTTCTTGTTGCGTTATTGTTTGCTTTGGGTGTTCGATCCTATTATGCAGGTTTCAGGTTGACTTAGCTTGTTCGAGGATTCGACCAAGTCTAAGGTTGCATAGTTCTAGGTGCCCAAAGGCTAGTTCCATGACACTTGCCATGCCTAATTTCAGCAAATATTAATGGGTAGCTGCTCTTTAATAGCCATGATATACCTTTGTAATGTTGTTGAGTCACACTATATTATTGAAAAGTCAAGGCTGAAAGGAGAACACAAAATCAATCACCCAAAGCAGAATTCAATTTGATCATCTTGGTCTCAAGACTCTCAACGATCTTCTTGCTTTCAGACTTAGTCATCTTTCTTTATCTTGTAATGTCCATTCAGACACAATTTTATGAGCAATAAAAATTACCATTTCAGTTTTATCTTTCTTTTATCGTTTTGTTTGTTTAAATTTCAAGTTGCACAAATAAAATATTGAAATCCTTATTGAGTAAGGTATATATAAGGACCAATCCAAGTTAGTTCCCCACTCGAAGTACAATGGTTTGATTAGGAGTTAGGATTTCTTAAGGTGCAAGACGTCAAAACCATTAAAGTTAAATGGTAAGGTTTACATCACAAGCAAGAATACCAAAAATTCACTTAAGCCACACTTTCTCCCATACTTGGTTACCCCTATCCTTAAAACAAAGGTCGCAACCTCATGCGATGCCTTATAACAATGGCGTGAAGTAGTCTTAAACATTACCTTTTGCAACTTTCCAGTAGCCATATGGATATCGAAGACAATGGCCTCCACTACCACTCATATTTGCCTTTCACCTCTTAGCATTTGAATATGTTGATCAAAATATGATTCCACTTCCACACACAACAACCGGGCATTTAAATAGGCCACCAAACCCTCTTGTATAGCCTCTGCCTCCATCTCCAAAGCTAACCCACCACGCAAGTCGCCTTTGACCCCACCAATAGCATCCAACCTTTAGAATCTGTGATCGCCCAGCCAACCCCGCCCTGTTGAGTCTACGCCAACCAAGCACAATCACAATTCACCTTGATCCATCCCGACGATGGTTTTCCACTTATTATCCTTGCCCTTTTGTTGGTCAAGTGGGCAAGGGAGTTCATTAATCAAAGGCTTGGATATCATCTGAGCCATCCTATACTCCTGTACTTGTGCCTGGAAACAATGCATCACATCTTCACGAGCAGTGACTAACCCCTCAAACACTGCAAATTCTTCCATAGTTTCCACAACCCAAATGCCACCAATTGTGAGGTATCTTTAAAATTCTCAACCTTGGAAAACTTCTTTAATATACTTTCCCAGCAACCAATAAAGTCTTCCCCTTCAATTCGCGATATATCAAACTGCAAGAAACTAGCAAACCAAAATAAGCGAGCATGCTCATAGAGGAAAAAAAATTGTATTTGAGATTCTCCTTTGTGTGCACATAGAGTATAGCATAGGCATTGTCCATATCATCATGGTGACACTTCAAGTTCTCCCTCACAACTAATGCATCAAAACAATATAAGTATGGTTGAGTTTTCAATGAAGCCAATCCTAATGAAAAAAAAAAACTTCCCTATAAATCCATCGGGCCAAGGGGTTTTGTCGAGTTTAACAACTTCACTGCTTGCCAAATCTCTTCAAAAGTAACTTTTTGAGTTAATTTATTATTATGTTGGCTTGTAACCCACCTGTGCACACAACCTATGATGTCATCAGTATGTGTGGGACATCCATAAGTAAAAATATCCTTAAAGTTTGATATTGCAATGGTTTTTATATCATCTTCATTAACGCACCAGCTTCCTTTATGATTCTCCAATCCCATCAATCGATTTTCCCACCTCCTAGCAAGCATCTTAGAGTGAAAAACTTGGAATTTGTATCCCCTTCATTCAGCCACTGGACCCTCGACATGAGTTTCCAATACACCTCCTTCTCTTGAAGCGCACCTTCACTACTACAAAAAACGAAATAGACGACGGTAATCCACCGTCGTGTATCATGGTTTTCAACCGACGAGAAATCGACCGTCGTCTTTTCATACATGAAATAACGACGGCAAATAACCGACGTAGTTAATATAGTACACGTCAGTAAAATACTAAAACCGACGTAGATTTCATACATAAAGCTAAAAAAAGAGACCTTTCGACTATAATAGACGACGGTTTTAGTAAAACACAGACGTTGGAATAATGTTAAATGTCAAAAACAACTACAAAACCGACGTAAATATGCTTATCAACGTCTCTAAATACACCAAAACCGACGTGTAAAACTTAGAAACCGTCTTGGTTAATAAATACTCCGTTCAGTAAATGAAGAAACTGACGTCTTAAACATATAACATGGCAAATATTTACTTGAACAGACGTAAAAACAACAATAACCACGACCCTTTATATCACCACAGACGTTGAAAATGATTTTGACGGCTTGAACACAAAAAAAACGACGTGGTTAATATAGTACACGTCATAAAAGAACTAAAACCGACGTTGATTTGGTACATAAACGCATAAAAAAGAGACCTTTCGACAATAATAGACGACGGTTGTATTAAAACACAGACGTTTAAATAATTTTAAATGTAAAAAACAACTATAAAACCGACGTAAATAGTTTTATCAACGTCCCTAAATTAAATAAAACCGACGTATCAAACTTAGAAACCGCCGTGGTTAATAAATACTACGTTCACTAAATGAAAAAACTGACGTCTTAAACATATAACATGGCATATATTTACTTGAACAGACGTAAAAACAACAATAACCACGACCCTTTATATCACCACAGACGTTGAAAATGATTTTGACGGCTTGAACACAAAAAAAAACGACGTAGTTAATATAGTACACGTCATAAAAGAACTAAAACCGACGTCGATTTGGTACATAAACGCATAAAAAAGAGACCTTTCGACTATAATAGACGACGGTTGTATTAAAACATAGACGTTTAAATAATTTTAAATGTCAAAAACAACTATAAAACCGACGTAAATAGTTTTATCAACGTCTCTAAATTAAATAAAACCGACGTGTCAAACTTAGAAACCGCCGTGGTTAATAAATACTACGTTCACTAAATGAAAAAACTGACGTCTTAAACATATAACATGGCATATATTTATTTGAACTGACGTAAAAACAACAATAACCACGACCCTTTAGATCACCACAGACGTTGAAAATGATTTTGACGGCTTGAACACAAAAACAACGACGTGGTTAATATAGTACACGTCACAAAAAAACTAAAACCGACGTCTATTTGGAAAATAAACGCATAAAAAAGAGACCTTTCGACTATAATAGACGACGGTTGAAATGAATTATAATTACCCGACGTGTTTGGTTTTTTAAATGGCGGTATTTATTGCATTTTTGCGTTGTCTTTCCACGTCGATTGTGAAAACCCGACGTTGGTTGTTTTTAAGACGTCTCGTTTTGCGATATTGGTAACTTGACCGTCGTATTTTCAACTTTAACCGATTATTTTTTAATTTTTGATTCGTTGTGCCCAAAGCTTGCAGAATGAAAATGTGATCGGAATTAAAATGATATACAGAGCTATGAATTAATGTCATACAATTAACTGCATAACTAATGTCATACATTACAACAATCAATCAATCCATATATCTTCACACCCATCTCTAATGTTCTCACTCCCAAACTCACCCACTAGGTCATCAAATGTGTCAACATTTGGTATCCCTCTAGAAAATGGCTCACACTCAATTCTAATATCACCTAGCACATCATCACCAATAACATCATTATATTCTCTATTAGGCATTGATAACACTACCGACCAACCACGATGCATTGGGTCGTCAACATAAAATACTTGTTTGACTTGAGAAGCCATAACAAATTGGTCATTCCTATGTCCAATTTTACTCAGATCTACAAGGGTAAATCCAAGTTCGTCGACTACAAGGCCCGAAGTGTTATCTATCCAATCACACCTCAAGACTGGGATTCTAAACTTTTGGTAGTCAAGATCCCAAATTTCTTGAATAACCCCATAAAAACCCATATTAGAGACAATAGGGTTTTTATCCTTGGCACTAGCAACTTGCATAGTATGTGCAAGTAAATAAACTCCACTATTTTGGACAGTTCGAACATCATCTTGTGCCTTGGTGCTAAAATTGACACCATTAATAAGATAGCTCCTATATGATGGCACTACCATGCTTGGACCAGCTGCTAACCATCTCAAATTTTCTGATATGCCATTATAATCTTCCCCATTAAATTCACTTTGAACCTACAAATTAAACATATATATTAATTCAATCTAACATATATATAGAAAGAAAGAAAATTAAAATAATAAGTTGAATATGTCATTCAATAACATATATACCTTAACACGTAGCCATTGAATGAAAGTGCTATTGTGCTTATCTTGTAGCCACTTTGTTCTCTTTCTAAATTTCGGATAAGTGGTCTTGATGTGGATCATATGTTCCCTACAATTGACACGAAAAAAACACGCATTACGGTCCCTTATATATAAGATAAATATAAGGAGTAATAATATTTAACATGGCTACATATATATGAAAAATTAAACTCATACGTACTCGATATAAGGTAGGACTTCCTCCGTATTCTCCAAGACATATAGATGTGCCTAGTTCAACAAGTCCATATCAACTAAGCCCACTGTGCAACCTGATAATGGCTTTGAAACTCCCATATTCTGGCTTGAAGGCACTCCAACTGTACTAACATCAGATAAATGCTCGGTACAAAACTCTACAGCTTCTTCAGCTATATACTGCTCAGCAATGCAACCTTCGGGACGAGTACGATTCTGAACATACCCCTTTAGCACTTTCATATATCTTTCAAACGGATACATCCATCTAAAATATACTGGCCCACATAGACGAACTTCTCTGACAAGATGTACTACTAGATGAACCATGATATCAAAGAATGAAGGGGGAAAGTACTTCTCAAGCAAACATAAAGTAACTACTACATCTTCTTCCAACTTATCTAGCTTGGAAACATCTACCGTCTTTGCACATAAAGCATTGAAGAAGAAGCACAATCGAGTTATTGCATACCTTGCAGGCTTCTCCAAAACAGAACGAATTGCCACAGGGAGCAATTGTTGCATCAAGGTATGACAATCATGAGATTTAAGGCCAAGAAGTCTTGAATCTTTTAAAGATACAAGATTTTTTATATTTGAAGAATAACCTTCAGGAACCTTCATACCATAAAAAGAATTGCAAACCGCTCTCTTCTCTGCTCTTGACAAATTCCAAGGCCCTGGAGGCAAGCGAGTACGTCTTTCTCCATACTCGGGTTGCAAATCAATTTTTACCCCCATGTTCAATAAGTCTAACCGAGCAGCAATCCCATCTTTATTTTTTCCAGGGATCTCTAGCAATGTACCAATGATACTATCGCAAACATTCTTCTCAATGTGCATAACATCTAAGGCATGCCTCACAGGGAGGTATTTCCAATACTCGAGATCAAAGAATTTTGATTTCTTCTTCCAACAAACTCTATCACCATCATTCTCACCAACACTTCCCCCAATTTTCGAGCCCCATATGTAATTAATATCTTCAACCATATGCAGCACTTCTTCTCCTGTTAATGGCTCAGGGGGCATGCCATATTCAGGTTTCCCATTAAAAGCTGCACGTTGCCTCCTATATGGATGATTGATTGGTAACCACTTTCTATGCCCAATGTAACAAATTTTGTGGCCATTTTTCAACCTGTGACTAGGTGTATCATCGCTGCATATTGGACAAGCTTTATATCCTTTAACAACACAACCAGATAAGTTTCCATAAGCGGGAAAATCATTAATTGTCCACAGTAATGCAGCTCTGAGTGTAAAGTATTCTCCTATGTGGGCATCATACACTCCTCTAATCCCATCCCACAGAGATTTCAAATCATCAATCAAAGGCTCTAAGTAGACGTCTATATCATTTCCGGGCTGTTTAGGACCGGAAATCAGTATAGTCAACATCATGAACTTCCGCTTCATGCATAGCCATGGTGGGAGATTATATGTAACTAACATAACTGGCCAACAACTGTATCAGCTACTTAAAGAACTGTGTGGATTGAATCCATCAGATGAGAGAGCCAATCTCAAGTTTCTTGGCTCATTACCAAAGTCGGGCCATTTTTCATCAACAAGTTTCCAAGACGGGGAATCCGCTGGATGAGACATATAACCGTCAACTGATTTTCTTGCAGCATGCCAAGTCAAACTCTTAGCTGTCTTATGTGATTGAAACATCCTTTTAAACCTTGGAATTGGAGGAAAATACCACACCACCTTCGCTGCCACACCCTCTTTCAAGAACCCATCCTTGGTTTCCTTCCACCTTGAGATACCACAAGTAGGACAATTAGTTGCATTCTCATACTCCTTCCGATACAAAATGCAGTCATTGGAACATGCGTGGATTTTCTCATAACTCATCCCTAAAGCAGACAAAGTCTTTTTTGCCTCGTACATAGAGGAAGGTAGTGTATTTCCTTCTGGAAGAAATTCTCCTTGAAGTATCAATAATTCTGTAAAGCAAACATCACTCATCCCATGTTTTGCTTTCAAATTATATAACTTCACCAAAGCCGACAACTTCGTGTACTTACTGCAACCAGGGTACAAGGGTTCATCACCATCCCCAATCACATTGGCAAACTCATAAGGATCAGATCCAATATTGGCAAACTCATAAGGATCAGATCCAATATTGGCAAAATCATTATCATCCCTCCCTAATTCTTCAGAAACATAACTAAACCTACTTTGCTCATCTTCTTCCACATTTCTACTAGCATTGGTAGTCCATTCCCAAGGTTCTCCGTGCCATCTCCAAATCTTATAGCTTTGGTCAATTCCATTAAAGTATAAGTGTTCCCTTATAATTCCAACCCCAAACAATCGAATATTCCCACATTTAACACATGGACAACGAATCTCAGTTGTATTTCCAAGATTTTGTAACGCAAAATTCAAAAATCCTTCCACCCCTAACTCATATGCCTTCGATCTTCTATCCACATGCATCCATGACTTATCCATCTCACACTCTATCAAATTCATATAAATATATATATATTAAAGTGGAAAGACCAGCAATGAAACACTACCTCATTCAAATAGCAGAGAACAAAATGAAAATTAAATATAAAACATGGAAAAGACGACGGTTTATAAAAATAATCGTCGTTTAATATACATTCCGACGACGGCATCTATAGTCACCGTCGTCATTTAGATACCCAAACCTAGAAATTTGAACGGTGTTCTGGTAGCCTAAAGACGACGTTTAATGGAGAAACAGTCGTCTTTAGGCTACCAGTTGCGGCTTAAAACGCATACGACGGGAGTGAATGAACAACCGACGTATAATAAACATTTGGACGACGGTTTGATCCTTCAACCGTCGTCGTAGTTAAAAAAAAAACAGCTTAAATCTCCCATCCCCATTCCTTTTCCAAGAACCCATGGCCAAACAAACATAAAAGAACCCAAACAGAGAGTAATTATTACAAGATTGCAAACACCAAAACCCTAATATAGCTAACAACGAAAACATTTATGGATTTAAGAAGAGATTAGGGTTGTACTTACATGGATATTGAGAGAGAGCTGCGAGAATTTAACAACTGCTTCAGAGAGAGCTTGGAGAATCTACGTACCCAATGCTTTGAGAGAGAGCTTGGAGAATCTACGTACCCAATGAGAGATCTTGGAAAATCTACGTACCAAATGCTTTGAGAGAGATCTTGGAGAATCTACGTACCCAATGCTTTGAGAGAGAGCTGAGAGAATAGAACAAAAGCTTGAGACAGAGCTGAGAGAATTAGGATTAAAGGGACTAGAGTTGTACTTACATGGATATTGAGAGAGAGCTTGGAGAACGAAAACTTTCAGACAAATTTATGTTGAAGAGAGAGAATGAACTATTTGAGGGTTAAAGGGAAATTCTGAAAATTTTAAGTCGCGGTCAAAAATTTTTAAGTACCGCGTTTTTCAACCACGACGGTCAACACTTATAATGACGTCTAATAATTACTTACAACGGCGGTTATAATAAAGTTACGACGTTGTAAAAACTAAAGACGTCGCTATTTTATAACTGACGTCGTCAACCGAATTCTATTAGTCTTTGTTAATTTAGTTGACCAAAAACAGCGGGAGAAAACCGGCGTCGTTTCAAAAAACCCTAAACCCTAAACCCTAAACCCTAAACCCTAAACCCTAAATTTTAAAATAATTTTTAAAAAATACACAAGTACGAGAAAAATGAACCGAAAATTGCTACGGATTCCTTACAACATTGCCTTCTACAATAGTAGGCTAAAATATGGATTTCATAATTTTGAATTTATGGTCACCAATGGATCACATAAACCTTAGGGTTATGTTATGTAAAGTATAAGGAGTACAATGCTTTGTCTCTAAATTTGTTTGAATTTTGTTATCATTTGAACTTTGAAAACTAAAATTACATTTTTCAGGCCTTAAGGGGCAAGATATTGTCTCAATCAGTGCATAGAATTTGCCGGTATATTTTTCGGATTTTATTTTGTATAGACAAATTAATATTAGTAATTAAATACAATTAAAAAATATTTCCAAAATTATATTTTTTAAAGCTTTAGGATAGAGACAATATTCCAATGCTTGGTAGTTTTCAGTATAATTTTTGGATATAGTTATGAATTTAATATGGATTTAAATAAAATATAAAAGTCAATAACAATTAAATTAAAAATGACTTAGGCGACGTTGTATCCCTTTACAACGACTTTAAACATAAAAAACCGACGTTGAAACTATATTTAAGAATATACACAGGATGAATTAATTATAAACCTTCGTTGTTATAATATTAAACGTCATTTTAGTGTATGTAACGGACGTTGTTTAAATATATAAAGGCGGATATTTAATAATATCCGCCTTTGTATAATATTACAACGTCGTTAAGGTATACTAACCGACGTAGTATATGAATACAAATTCATTTATAAAGGATGAATTAATTATAAACGGTCGTTGTTATTAATATTAAACGTCATTTTAGTTTATATAACGGACGTTGTTTACATATATAAAGGCGAATACTTAAGAATATCCGCCTTTGTAAAACATTACGACGTCGATAAGATTATACTAACCGACGTAGTATATGAATTCATATTCTTTTATGCAGGATGAATTAATTATATACCGTCGTTGTTATGTATATTACACGTCATTTTGTTGTATATAACTAACGTTTTTTATTTATATAAAGGCGGATATTTAGAAATATCCGCCTTTGTATATTATTAAGACGTCGGTAAGGTTATACTAACAAACGTAGTATATGAGTACAAATTCATTTATACAGGATGAATTAATTATACACCGTCGTTGTTTTGACTATTACACGTCGTTTTTAAGAATTACCGTCGATGTTATATTTCCATTTACTGCAAGACGACCATTGTGTACACGTATGAGACGTGTAAATTAGAATCAGACGTCGGTGTTTTGGAACTAAACAAATTTTAAAACAAAATTTAATTTTGTTGATTTTTGTTCTCTTGATTACAACAAAATATTTATGTACTTTTTAAATAACCTAAATTAAACATTGTTCATAAATATTTATCTACATCAATTATCCTTCGGTAATTGCTTGTTCACAAATTCTGCCCATTCATGCCTAACTTCGTCAATATCCTTTTGTGTATACTGAAGTTTATCTTTTTTCTTGTCAAACTGCAAAATAAACCAAAAAACCGACGTGTTAAAAGAATACAAACGACGGTTAAAAAAAAATATGACGTAGTAAAATAAAGAAAGTATATCTAAAATGTTGCGTTTTACCTTCTTCTCGAAATTTAGGTCAGGATCATGAATTATATCTCTCATGAATCGCATCACGTAATAGCCACACTCTACACTTGTTGGTTGTTCAGGAGTGCCGTGTAGATTTTTCCAAATGGCCTGCTGTTTACGTGAATTTTTGTTTATATGAATGTTAAACATTTTAATTGACCTGTTACAAGAAAACAAAGGGTGTTAATGACAAAACAAAAAATTTAAATACAAATAGTAACCGTCGTGGTAAATCAGTCAAAACGACGGAGTTTTTTAAATCAAGACGTTATATTTTGTTTAAAACGGCGGTAAAACCTAACCGTCGTTGTGTAACGTTATAACGTCGGTAAGAGTAAAAACGACGTGGTATTTAAATTAAAACGACGTGGTAGTTAAATTAAAACGACGTGGTAGTTAGTAATATCTTCCCGTCGTTATATTTTATAATAACGTCGGTATTAGTAAAAACCGTCGTTTATTTAAATACTTTATAGGAAAAATCATAAATCAGAAGAAATCAACTTACGTATTCACTATATTTTTCATTTCGTCGTCAACCATGCGTTTTGGCAGTGAATTCATGTAATAGGCAGTCTCTGTTAATGGTCTCACAATTACCATCACCCAATGACCCCTGCACATAATGATTCATATTAGAAAGAAAAATATTAGAAGCTCAGGAAAATACTTTAAATGGTACTAACCCTGGATTATAAGGGACCAAGAAAAATTGATTCCCATCTGCTGTATTAAGGCGGTTTGACAGGTTTTTTATTCGGTCTGATATTGATCCAGCTCCAGAGCTCACTAGCCCAGGGTCCACGAGGCCAACAAGGTTTACCATATTTGCCATTTTTAAATAGTCAAATAGGAACCTAAATATGAAAGTCAATTAAATGAGATTTTAATTTAAAAGAAAGGAAAATGTCAAACAAAATGGGATTAGGGAGAATTACCTCATGTATACTGATATCACTGTGGTTCCTATCTCAACCATTGAACCAAACTGCAAAACATCCTCAGTGAAGAGGAAGGTATCATGCTCAATGCCAAACACTTCCTTGGGCATGTGAATTGTTAGAGCCTCGTTACCATTAGGCAACAACTTGGTCTGGAAATGTTGGCATAAGGCTAAAAGAGGAGGTGGCATATCTAGCTTTGAGAGATCCTGTTTAAAGAAATTAATAAAGAAATATAAGTTAGTTTGTGTGTGAACTAAAATAAACGACTCTAACTAAACAAAAAAAACAGACGTGGTATATAATATAAACGACGGTTTATAGTTAATACTGACGTTGTATTAATTTATAACGTCGCTATTCTATAGAAAGGTCGTCTAATATAAATACAGTTAATGAAATCATGAAATGGACGACGGTTTATAAAAGCGTCGTGGTATATAACGAAACACGACGTGTCTTGTAAGAAACAGACGTATTTACCGTCGTTATTTTAAATTTTAACGTCGGCTATTAAAAGGAGCGACGTCTTTTTAAAATTTAAAAAGCAGAAATATAAAATAGCAGAGATTTTACCGTGTCCTCTTTCTCTTTTGCAGCAGTATCAGCTTCAGGCTTTGAATCTTCTAATTCCAAAGCTAGGGGTCTGATATTAGTGGCCCCAGAGCAGCTTGCCTTATCAGACATTGGATTTTTTGGGCTTTGATCTTGAGGGGGTAAAACAATTGGAGGAATTGGAGTCCTTGGAGAAATTGGGGTTTGGAGCATCTGGCTGGGATCAAAATTAGGAACTAGTTGACGGATATATGCCAACAAAGTCTCCCTCTCTGCTCTGACTGCTTCCATTATAGTTTCCCTTGACTTCGCCTCAATCCTCAAGGTCTCTTCTCTGACTGCCTCCCTCACACTTTCCTTCAATTTGTCACCAAATTTCACTCTCTGCTGCTTCGGCAAATTGAAGAACTGAGTTGGGGTAACGCCAGCACCAGCTCCTCTGACTCTCCCACCATGCTCCGGGGTTCCCAAAGCCAGAGTCAAGATATCATTGCTCCCGTAGACAGTCAGAGTGCCTTCGGAGACTTGCTTTTGCAAATCATCCTAAAAGAGAGAAAGAGAGATTGTTAGAACCTGAGCAGGGTGTATGACAGATACATATACCGACGTTGTAAATTATAAACAACGACGGTTTTTATTAAATGACAGACGTGGTATTAATTTAAAACGTCTGTATATAAATACCGTCGTTGTTTATACTTTACAACGTCGGTATATAAAAATACGTCGTATATTCAAAATAAAACAGATTAACACATAAATAAAAACCGTCGTAGTATTCAAAGTAAGACGACATATTATTAAACAAACAGACGTAGATGTACAATTCCATACGGCTGCACAAAATTACCGTCGTTGTATAATCATTCTAACGTCTAGATAAGATAAAACCGTCGTAAGTTTTAATGAAGAAGTGAAAAAACTCGATTGAAATATGCATTCTTTTCCAGAAATTGTGCACCACAAAATTCAGTGAAATAGACAGAGAGAGGGAGAGCGTGTGCGTGAGTAAACTTAAAACAAAAATGCAGTTCATAGAATAATTTAATCCGTCGTATTAATTATATCTAGACGTCTACTTTATTCAAAAACCGACGTCCTATTCACTTTTAAACGTCCGTAAATTAAGCCCGTCGTGGTGTTCACTTTATAACGTCGCTTATGTAAATATAAACGACGTCTATACCAAAATAAAACACTCTGTTTTTCAAATTTAGAACAGAGTTAGTGAGACTTACGATTAGTTTTGCCTTCTTTGCAGCCTTTGGATCAGGGATGTTTCCTGTTTTATCTTCTCTTGCTTTCTTCCACAGAACAGCTCGATCGATTTCTTGACCTTCGGGCATGGTTTCTACCAATTGGTCCGTCAAACCAACATACCCTTTTCTAGACAACCTATGGTTGTACTCCAATTTCTCCCTCCTCTCCTTCTGCTCAGCATGCTTAGCTTCAAAATCTGGGGTTAACCTTGAAGCTACGAAGGCATCCCATTGCGATTTCTCTATGAACTTATAAAGCGCAGGGGTTTCTCTTAACCTCTCCCTGTCATGTGCGTAAGGAAGGATATACTGCCTAGTTACGTTATACGTGAAATCCTTCCATTTTTTGGCGGCAGACTGCAAGACCAAGTTCTTGTAACTATCCCCAATAACATAGGACATTTGAACAGCTTCCCAAATATGCTCCTTCACGTCCTTGGGTAATTGTTTCCATTTCTTGTCCACAAGAGGGACTCTGGTGCGTGCCAAAACACCAATGTAAGACTGCATCTCAACAGCAGCCTCGCCATGTGGTTTGCCATCTTTATTGAACTCAACCACAGGCTTAACCTTCTCAATTTTCCTCTTCACAACACGGCTCATTGTGCTGATACCGCGGCCAGATTTTGGCTCCTCAACAAATGTGGCTGTGCTCGAGTCTTTCTCTGAGGTTGAGGAATATCTCATCCTCTTCGAGGGTTTGCTTTGAGTTGATTTTTCAAGTTCCACTGAACCTGTTTTGGGTTCATCCCCTTGTGCCATTGAACCTGCTGTGGCCTTTGACGCTTCAGCTTCCTTCTTTTGAGATTTCGAAACCATTTTTGATTAATCTGCCAGAAAAACAACGTCGGTTATTAAAAATACACGACGTAATAATACAAAACAACGACGGTAACACTAAAAAAGTGACGTCCTATTAAAAGATCTCTTAGATCATGAATTAAAATAAGACGACGGTTTTTTATATTCCAGGACGTAAATGTTAATAAACTACGTCGGTTATTAACAATAACCGACGTGGTTTAAAAACGAGTGCTCTTCTCACACTAGACGACGGTTTTATCTTGTTTCCGACGTATTAATTGTCACACCATGACGGTTTTTAGCCACCGTCGTGCAGTTTGCATTACGGCCGTCGTGGTCTGTCCATTCCATCGTCGAAAACAAGACCGAACTGTCGTCTCTTGGCGTCGTGAGAGTATCTACTTATGTATTTAATGAAAACCAGTGAAAGATTTCTTCAATTTGACAAAATCTTGTTTCCAGACAACTACGGCATGCAAATGAAAAGTTAAAAAAGGGAAGAGAGTGAGAAAAAACCTTGAATAACACCGGCGTGCAAAGAAATGTTTCCTTCCGACGAAGACGAAGACCAAAATGGTGATTTGGACGATGAAGACGATGATTCAGACGATGATGCTAGGTCAGGTAACGAAAATGGTGATTTGGGAAATGAGAGGGAAACTAAGATACTTTATCGGGAAGTGAAAACCGTAAAATATTAGGTCAGGTGACGAAAAGTTTATATATTTTCCCAGAGTTCAATACAACGACGTTGTTATTAAAAAACCGCCGTATTATTTAGTTATAACGACGGTAGATAATTCATAAATGACGTGGTTATCACAACAGCCGAAAGACTTTTGGAATTCCGATGTGGTTATGACGGCGCTTTTTTTCTCTAAACTGACGTTGTACTTGTAATTTCAACGACTGTGTGTTTTAATAAACCGACGTGGTTACTTTGCGGTTCTGAAAACGACGTCGTTCTCTTTTTAATACGCGCCAAATGACTTTTGGATTTCCGACGTGGTTATGACGGCGCTTTGTTTCTCTAAACTGACGTTGTACGTATAAATTCAACGACTGTTTATTTTAATAAACCGACGTGGTTACTTTGGTTATGTTTCCTTTTTTAATACTCGCCAAATGACTTTTGGATTTCCGATGTAGTTATCTTTTTAATACGCGCGAAATGACTTTTGGATTTCCGATGTAGTTATATCTAAACTGACGTTGATTTGTCAAATATGACGTCGCTATGTATATTAGAACTGACGTTGATATTTACTCCATTTTGTTTAAATAGGATTTTTTTACGCGTTTTTTAACTCTCAGTTTTCAATTAGGGTTGCAGAATGATTCCTCACAAGAAATTGTCTTTCTGAAAGCAAATCCGTTTGCAGAATGATTCCTCACAAGACCAAGCATGGGTTTGCTACATCCTCCTGTGTAGCAAGGGTGAAACCAGCTTGAGAACCCGCATGGGTGTTCCTGATGCTCGCAGAGACGGACTCAGGTGGTGGCTGTAGCTGGGAGTGGGCTTGAGGTTCAGAATGAGTAGGTGGTGTCTATTCATTCTGAACCTCAAGCCCACTCCCAGCTTCACCCCAAAGGCACAACCCACGACAGGTTCTAAGGCTGGTTCCACCTTGCTACACAGGAGTTTTGAAGTTGATCACTGTGGAAAAGGGGACTACAATGTAACCAGGAATCGAGGAGTGAGGGTTCACACTTTGTTGATTTTGATTTTGATTTTCAGGAATCGAGGCTGTGCAGGAGCTTGAGAACAAGAGGAAGGAGAGGGCCCAGCTTGCATATGAGAGGAAGAAACAGTTGAACATATATTTGCCACGATGTATTTGCCAAATTTGTGTTCATATATTGTGTAAATATTTAACACGAAGAGATTTGCATTTTAAGATGAAAATGTTGTTGAGGATTGATAATTAAATTTTGTTTTGTGTTAAGAAAGATATTACCAAAACAAAAGAAAAATTAATTAATTTTAAAAAGCTATAAACATAAGACGGCGGTTTAAAGAGAGGGCAGACGTATAAATTGAAAAAATACGACGGTAATTTGAACTTAAGACGTGGTAAATAAAAACGACAGTAGTGTTGTAGATACCGTCGTAGTATACTCCAAAATAATAAGTCGGCGGTTTAAAGAGAATGCACCGTCGTAGTATACAGACGTTGATTCCACTATATTATACGACGTGGATTAAGAAAAGTTGGTCGTGTTTAGTTAGGAGTTAACACGGCAGGTTTTTTGGTGTACTGTCGTCTTTATTTTCTACGTCAGTGTATTCATACCTGCTGTCGTTGTTTTTTGGTCAGATTTTAACATTGAAGAAATCATTTTTTAAAAACGACGGTTTTTTATTTGTACGCGTCGTCTTTTAAAAATATTGAACAGTAAATCACTTATCAACGACGGTTTTTTTTTATACCGTCGTCGATTTAAATACAACGACGGTTTTATGTTATGCCGTCGTCTTTTTCTGGTCGTCTTTTTCCATTTTTGTAGTAGTGCTTTAACATTGAGTTTCATTTGCAAAACATTGTCACGATCAAAATCTAGAGAGAGGTGAGCATTCTTCAATTATTGCTTTAACAAACCAATGGTTGCCTTAGAACTCCTCCACTCCTTCCTCTGCCAATTCAATAAACCCTTTCGTACCCAAACTAATTTGTCTGAACTTTGAGACCCCCGCGATCCATGAAACTGTCGTCCCTACCTACAACCCTCAGCATCTCCCCAACGTGGATCACAAATAAACATTTTTCGCCATTTCTGAGTTGGAGCCTTGGTTTATAGAATAAGCATAACATGATCAAATCATGTCACCGCCACATGATGCAGCATCGCTGCTAGATACAAAGCCATCCATTGATCAATCCCCAACCCCTATCCAAACGTTTCATTATTCCTCCATGTGAAGGGATGACCCACATACCCCAAATCCAAGAGGTGGCTATTTAATGCAAACATGTGATAGTCTTGCAACACACAGTTTCTCCTTTGAGCACTTCTCGACAAGTCTTTGCCCTTTCTAGCCAAATACGCTAAGAGCCCTTCTTGAACACAACCTTGCACCATGAAACAAAAATCAAGCCTATCAGAAAACCAGGGCCATCAACAACACAAACCCTATCCGCCTTGCGAAAACCCTAGCATAATCACCTCTTCATTCGAGAGAGTCGTCCTATGTTTTTTATTTATTTAAAAATTTCAAGTTGATGTGAGACTCTTTTCCATTTTTTTTCCCTAGAGTCATCCTAAAACATTTTATTAAGCCTAGTCAAACGACACGGCTCTTTTCCATTTTAATTGAAATAGTCCAATTCAGTCCCACTCACCAAACATGGCCTTAAGCAGAATAGAAACAAAAAGTTTCACCCAAATAAAAATAGGGGAAATTTGCATAAATACCACATAAACTTTTACGCATGTGCATACTTACCACTTGAACTTTTTAGAGTGTTGCAATGTACCACTTACGTCTAACTTTGTTAAAACTTTCCGTTAAGTTTAAGGGCATTTATGTCAATTCCCTATAACTTAAACACTTAAGGATATTTTTAAAAGAGTGCTGCTATTTTCACCCAGGTCCTATTTCTCAACTCACCTCATCTTCCCAACCACCATGTAAATTTGAAAAAACATAATCGTATCTTTCTACCAACTATTATTCATAAAAGGGATTTTCTATTTAAACCCCACACTTCTCTTAGTTCACTCCATGTTCCAAGTTCACCCCATCTTTTAATTTAAATTTTCACAATTTCTAAGAAAACCCCACTATCTTCTCAAATTACCATTAAATACACCCCAAACTGAAAAAAAAAAAAGAAATAAAAGAGATTTTCTATTTAAACCCCACAATTTTCTTTGTTCCCAGCAAAAAAATCACAAACAAATAGAATCCTAAACCCAAAATTTAATACTTTCTAGAGAAAGAGGACAACTTTAACTCTCTCCAAGAACTGTAATTGGAATTCCAACACTTGGGTATTGTTGAGTTGATAATCAACAAGCCTTTCCATCAACTCCCACGTATATTTAAAGAGGTAGGCTCGCCAATTTTTTATTTTTCTAAAACTTGATATGAAGAGTGGTGGGGTGTGTGGGGTGTGGGGTGTGGGGTGTGTGTATATATGTAGTTGGGTTAATTATTAAGTTGGATGACCGTTTTTGTCTTTTTACACAATAATAAAACTTACAGCTTAAAGATTTAAGTATTGGGGTGAACAAAAAGAAGTGTGGGGTTTAAGTATTAATTCAAGCAAATTCTCTTGGCAATTGTGCCAATTTCCCTAAAAATAGAAACAAAAAGAAAGAAACTACTACATAAAATTCCTGAAAATCGCGAACACCATTGATTGAATTGATGGGTTTCACAAGATTTGGGCGGCCAAAGGGAGCGCAAGGGCAGTCGAGCCCCAACCTGTACGTCGCCAACTGTGGGCCAGCGGTGGGACTCTCCTATGACACCATTGTTTCGGTGTTTGGGGCCTTCGGTGAAATCAAAGGAGTCTTTGCGGCTGATGAAAGCGGTGCTCGTGTTGTTGTGTGTTTTGCTGAAGAGGGCTGTGCCCAGAATGCCTTCAATGCACTGAATGGACGGCCTTGCGCTGAGCTTGGAGGGCGTTCCTTGCACATTCGCTATTCTGTGCTTCAACCCACTTCACAATCACAGGTACTTTCTCTTTGTGTTGGACAGTTGGTCTTGAATTGTTCTAGCGAAAGTTCGTTTCTTGAGGGCAGTAGGAATGAATAGTTGGAACTTTTTGATTCTATTGAAGAAATTAGATACTGAGTATTGATTATTGGTTTGACTGGTGAAAATGATTCAGGTTGAGGACTTTTAAGTTGTTTGAGAGGAAAAAAGAAAACCTCATCTAGCTGAATTTTTTATTTGTTTATTCTTTGTTGCATAGTTGAGAAGAGCTGTGTGCTTGTAAAGGCAAATACCATGACTTGCTTTCATATTCTAATTCTCACTTTAGGAAGTATTGTGGTTAAATTTGGTTGATTAATGGTTTGATATCACTACATTGTTTCCTATGTCTTTATGCAGATTAACTTGATTCCTGGGTGATTCATATTTTCTTTGAAATGAGGTTTTGATGTTATTTGCAAATGTGGGATGTCAGAATTCCCACTTTTAAAAAACATGAAAAATTGTTTATTCAAATCCCTTGTTTGTTCTATTATAACAATGCAAATTAGTGTTCAGTTGCATTCCATGGCTGCACGTCTTGCTTATATTTTTTCATCTTCTTCTTGAGTTCGAGAGTATTTATATCATTCTTCAATTTCTTCTCACATTAACAAGTTTCGTGTTTTTTAAGGGCCGAGTCAATGACTCAGTTCCTGTATCTTTGCTGGCCTCAGAGCTAAACATTCCTGGCCTTTACCTAATGCACGACTTTGTCAATGCTAAAGAAGAGGAGGTGTTCAGTCTTTGTCTTTTGAAACAGTACTTAATTCTTGCTTTATTCAGTCACGTGCATTTTTTTTTAAACTTTTGGGGTATCAATTAAAATTTTCTGCACTTACCTTACAAATGTCTCTTATTTTGTTTATTAGGAGTTTCTTGCAGCAGTTGATGAAAGGCCTTGGAAAAATCTTTCGAAAAGAAGGGTTCAGCATTATGGCTATGAATTTTGTTATGAAGTAAGCTTCAAATACTTCAGAGCTAGCCACCTCCTTTACTTTGATTATTTAGTCAGCAACTACACCATGTTTAATATATCCATTGTGTTGAATTTATTTTGATTAAAGAATAAGTGGAAAGGCTTTTATCCCATCAACTCTTTATATGTTAATGGAATGCTCTCTAATCACTCTTTTTAGAAACCATAAATAGTGACAAAGTGTAAAGGGATAGGAGCTACAGTGGATGCCATGGTGATTCTGATATATAATCCAGTTTAAGATGTTATTTGTGCCATTTCATGTTTCCCCTTCAAGTAAAAACTGTTGTGGTTATTTTTGTAATCTTTCCTTAAACTTCTGTTGTTTATCAATTCTTTTTTAGCAAGGTTACCAAATTCTAGACGACTCTTGTTAATTTAGGAATGTGAATGAATTCCCAAGCGTTTATGTATAATCTCTGTTTACTTGTTGCTACAGACAAGGAATGTTGATTCTAGAAAGAACTTAGGTGAACTTCCCGCATTTGTTTCTCCTATACTTGAAAGAATAGCTATGCTTCCAATGTGTGAGGATGCTGAAGCTGTAGTTTTGGACCAATTGACGGTATGCAACTATGTTTTTCTGCACTTAATTATTATGTCAATTGACAAAGTAAATCTTGTTTTCTTACTTTTATTTTGTGTTGAAATAGAAGAGGATAGCTGCTATATATGGATATTCACCCTGTGTCTTAGGTTGAGTTATTGAAGCATGGTATGCATTTAAGACTGAAGATAGAATATTATATTACAGGTTAATGAGTACCCACCTGGGGTGGGCTTGTCCCCACATATAGACACCCATTCTGCTTTTGAAGGATTAATTTTCAGCCTTTCATTAGCAGGGCCTTGCATTATGGAGTTCAGAAGATATCTTGATGCCGGGTTGACTCCTAGAGCTTCCTCAAGTTCTGATATTGAAATAGAAAGTTCTGGAAACAATTCAAATTTCTTAAGGAGGGCCATCTATCTTCCTCCTCGATCTTTGCTACTGTTATCTGGAGAGGCACGCTATGCTTGGAATCATTACATTCCACATCATAAGGTATATTTAATAGTTTGTAATGTAGCATATGTTTGTCTGCTGAGGGCTTGTCTGGTAATTACCTAAACCATTTTACATGCTGCAAGAAGTTGTTAGAACTGTTACTCATGATTAATCATATAAGGCACCATCATATCACAGTCACCATCCACCCATCATCAATCTCTCTCTCTCTCTCTCTCTCTCTCTCTCTCCTTCCTTCGCGGTGTTGAAACTTTGCTATTATAATTGATTGCGAAGGTTCAATAATTGCTTTGGTTCTTTGACAGATTGACATGGTGAAAGACAGTGTGATCAGAAGAGCCTCAAGAAGAGTGTCTTTCACATTTCGTAAGGTGCGTAATTTTCAAGTTTTTTTTTTTTTTTTTGGGTTTATTTTTGGGTGGTACTGTGGAGAATCTAATTTATGTCGTATGATATAATCATTTATCGACGGAATCCTTGAATTCAATTTACAGAAAAACAAAAACTGATGCTTAGAAGATATAGCTGGAAAATTTAATTAAGTGACGCAGAACTGGTTCTGTAAACCATTGTAATTGTTCCTAATATGATTTAGTATTTGGAAACTTATGATTCAAAACCCTACCCTTGCGTTATAGAGGTGGTAACGTACTGATGCAGGACGCGTAGGACCTAAATTTATTAGTTTCCTAGATTCTCTAGTTTTCCCAATTCTAGTAGGATTTCTACTTTTCCAGATTTCCAGATTTCTAGTTTTAAGTTTCGTATTTTATTTGGGTTAGGATTTCTGTTAAGCAAGGGATTTTTATCCTATTATGTCTAGGTTTTAGTTTTCTATAAATAACCCCATGTAGTTCTTTAAAATTCAGATTTGAATGTTGAGTAAACCTTTTCCTAGAACTCTCTGATTTCGTCCCTTCGATCTATATTTCTTCTCCTCGATCTCCGATATTCTTCTTTGTTCTACTGTTTCTGCCATTTATCTCGTCTTTTCGATCTATATTTCTTCTCCTCGGTCTCTTATATTCTTCTATGTTATGTTGTTTAAGTGCTTAATCTAATACCTACGGGCTGTGCTACATCAATTGGTATTCAGAGCCTCTTGCTCCGCGCTATTACTCTGCTTCGTTGCCTCTCCTGGTCGTCATGGCTCCCAACATCACCGTTGCCAATTTGGCTGACCAATTTCAGGAATTCAAGGCGAAAATTTCTGCTGATGTCACCAATTTGGACAATCAGTTCGCCAAATTGATGGCTGATCAAAAGACTGAATTTTCGTCCATGTCCACAGATATTGCTAAGTTACAAGCTTCCGTGACGCTGCTCGTCAACCACATCTCAACAACGACTCCTGAACCATCCTCCACATCCGCTATTCTCTCAAGTTCGTCTACACCGTCTCTACAGGCTGGTCTCCTTCCCAATCCGTCTAGGGATTCCAAGTTCCAAGGCCACCCGGGCCTTCCATCCTCTTTTGGGGGGACATCTATGGTTCGGTCTGAACCAATTTTTTCCGCAGGATCTGCGTCTAAACCACGTTACACCCAACATACAATGGGTTCTCCTCTGGTGGACGCCACTATCCCTCCCCCGCCACCCCGACCCAAAGAACAGAACGTCGTCCACAGAAACTTGGGTTTTGAGATCGCCCGTCATGCTAAGCCTACTGCTCCCGACTTCGATGGTCGCGGGGATCCTACTCTCTTTGTTGATTGGATATCGTCTATGGAAGATTATTTTGAATGGTATGATATGTCCGATGCACAACGGATTCGGTTCGCCAAACTCAAACTGGTAGGTGCTGCAAAGCAATACTGGAAGGCTACCGAGCACCATCTTCAACAACTCGGACAAATACCTGTGATTTTATGGGATGAGATGAAATTGAAACTCCGAGAACAATACCTTCCATCTTTTTATCGTCACCAATTGTTAGATCAATTATGGACTCTTTCCCAGGGTACTTCAACAGTCCAAGACTATTATTCCCGCTTTGTGGAGCACAAATTGCGTTCTGCCGTGCAGGAAGAGCTTGCAGTTACAGTTTCTCGTTTTATTCATGGCCTCAGGGATGATCTCAAACACGAGGTAAGTAGGTCACGTCCGGATGTGTTGGAGGACGCCTATTGTCAAGCCTTGGGAGCTGAGACATATTTGTTGCCACAACATTCAGGATATTCTAGTCACCTTGCAACCGCCAACCAAACTCTTCCCACTACGGATATGCAAACGGGGTTTTCAGGACCATCTAACCCACCTGCGCCACCACCTCACAAAGGACCGGCTGTTTCCACTAATGCTCGCATTGAATGCTTCCATTGCCATGGCAAAGGACATATTGCCTCTCGTTGTCCGCAGCGAACTTTAACTATCAACACTTCCCCTAGTGAGCTTTGTGAGATTGTGGAGCCTCTCGAAGCTGTCTATGATCCGGACATCGATTATTGCTGACCCTCGTCCCCTATTATTCATACTTGCAGTCGGCTTTGTCGTCATTAATTTACCTTTTGTGGTTGCTTACTCGTCTGAGTCGAGTTCTTTTCGCCGGGAGAGAATGATGCAGGACGCGTAGGACCTAAATTTATTAGTTTCCTAGATTCTCTAGTTTTCCCAATTCTAGTAGGATTTCTACTTTTCCAGATTTCCAGATTTCTAGTTTTAAGTTTCGTATTTTATTTGGGTTAGGATTTCTGTTAAGCAAGGGATTTTTATCCTATTATGTCTAGGTTTTAGTTTTCTATAAATAACCCCATGTAGTTCTTTAAAATTCAGATTTGAATGTTGAGTAAACCTTTTCCTAGAACTCTCTGATTTCGTCCCTTCGATCTATATTTCTTCTCCTCGATCTCCGATATTCTTCTTTGTTCTACTGTTTCTGCCATTTATCTCGTCTTTTCGATCTATATTTCTTCTCCTCGGTCTCTTATATTCTTCTATGTTCTGTTGTTTAAGTGCTTAATCTAATACCTACGGGTTGTGCTACATCATGTACACTATTTGAATCAATCATGGTCTGAAAGAGTAAAAGTTGCACTGAAAGTTGCTGAAATGTAGATTTACCTATGCTGAAATTTCTAGACAGCACTTGTGACATTTTGTCTGTTTTGGATGGTAGCTTAGGAAGTGAATTCAGGGTTTTGCAATGGAAAGAGTGACTACAGTGCGGTGTGATAAATAATGCATGAAAGCAGAAACTTAAATAGACTTGTGCTCAAAAGAAAAATGAATATATGTTAGTATATATACAAGCCACTTAGAGAGTATCCCTCTCTACAAGATCACACATGGTTTGAATGGTAGGAAATTGTTTTGAATACTATTCGTGCTTGGGTTTCGGGGTTTAGGCTGTATGATTTAGGGCCTAGACAGGATTCAATGCAACGGCCTGTATTCTTAATAATCTATCAAATTACAGGCATTATATTGAATCCAACAACTGTCTCACCGGCGCTGACAAAATGCTCCCAATAGAAGAATAGGATAATACCTGTACTACATAATTATACAATTGGTTATGGTGATGCCTTTTTCGTACTCATTATAACTACAGAGCCATAATATCTGTGAGGCTGTATACAAAGGCAATATTTTTTACTTTTCGTACTCATACAAGATTTGGTTATTGTGACATCATCATTATGACGATGGTATGTAATCTGCAGTGATAAAGCATATTGCTGGATGCATAGTATTACATAATAGCATAAGTGTTTGCCATTCTTCTACTCATTAGAAATTAAGAACTAAGGAAAGTTAATAACTTTGAAGCCGTATAAATACCAATTCGTTTTTATCTTAACCTAATCTTTTCCAAGCCCTTTCTGTCTTCCCCACAATAAGTCAAGTGTGTAGTGAGTTAAACTAACAAGCAGAGCAAAGTGATTTATTAAAACTAAGATATGACTGGAAACGCTGCAAGAATGGAGCAATTTGTGTTTTGATGAAATATTCATTAAGTCATTCTTTACTGCTTTTGTTTTCTTTTCTGTTCACCATACATGTGGTTGTGTGCATGCGCATTATAGTGCTTCTGCTCACTTTCCATTTCTCCTCCCATGTTCAAAGTAGTTGCACTTATAAACTGAACTAATTTTCTTCAGCTTCCATTGGATGTGCATATGATTCCACACCTCAACCTGAATCCATACTACCCTATTCTTTTCCATGGTCTATCTTCATTAAATTTATGAAGATATACTAAGTATGTTCATGTTTTTCAGGTCAGAGCAAGCCCTTGCCAATGTGAATTTTCCCAATATTGTGACTCTCAGAGATAAAATAGGTATGCTCCTTAAAGGTTGAAGATGTTTGGTTTGAGCTCTGCTGCTTTCAGGCACTGTAATATTTTATTGGAGATGGTAGGCGTGGAGTAAAATGAGCATTAAGCAAACTTGGTTCTTTTGCTCTTGGAAAAGAGTAGCCTGCTCTTAAGTAAGAGTTGGTTTGGTACACATTCATGGAATTTTTTTTGTGGATGAAAAGTCATATATAGTGATCAAAGATTGCCTGTTTGAATTTATAGGATTAAACCCAGGGTCTGTAAAATGGCAATCCATTTAGCAAAGTTCGTTGCTGGTTCTACAATGTTGAAAATCATGAAAAATGGAAGTGAAACATAGATTTCTTATTTTAATTAGAGAAAGAGGATCATCCACTATACTTTGTCTTGATACTGTGCTTATGGCCTCACTTTAGAGTTTAGGTAATATAAAATATAAACAGCATAAAGTTAGTTATGATTCTAATGATAATATCAACATATAAAATATAAACAGAATATTTGAATTTATAGAGGTCGGTATTAGAATTTCTTTTATAGTAGATTTCAGAATGGTGAGGAATTGCTGTTAGATTGGTATTGTTTTCTCAACAGTGATTTTTTTTGTTTTGTTTTTTTTTGTGGGTAATGACTGTTGCTCATAGTAATTTTTATTGGGAGGAAAGAAACCCCCAAGGTATCAAGCAGGGGGAAGGGGGGAGGCCACCACTGTGGTACCTGCTCTCGACGCTTAAGGAGACCTTCAATGTGGCAGAGAGTATTCACATTCACTACATCACGTGAGTAGCATGTGATGGGTAAATGTGAGGAGAGGGGGAAACCTATACGATTGTCCCACCCTAGAATTTTGGCTCTCAGATTTTGGATCTTGGATCTACATGATTCCCTGCAACGTTTTTCTACCATAGAAGAATATGAATCTTGATATCTTTTTTATTTTTGGCTTTCAGTTAAAATCTTTGTGTTATTTTTTGAGCGTTTTTCTCCTCCTTAGATATAGTTCCAAAGACTCCTAAAATCACAATCGTAAGGGAAAAAAAAGGGTTAAAGTTATTATGGTTGGAAGGAAAAGTAATAGGGAAGAAACCTCTGTTTCTACTACACATGCTTTTCATTTTACCCCTTTCAACAAACTTTGTAATTACAAATTTGTCATTTATCTATGCTATTATATAAGGTAAGAACTTTAGGGTTTGGTGAGAGTTCTGAAAATTCGAAAAGGTTTTTTTAATAAAAGCAATATTGCGGGATGGGGGGAGTCGAAGCCAGGACCTCAGGTGGAGGGGTAAATGTTTTTAATCAATTGAGCTACAACCCCCTTGGGGAAAGGTTTTCATTTAAAGAAATTGTCACAAGAAGGATTTCATTTAATGAAAATATTGAGGAAATTTGCTCTTGCTCCCTTAAAAAGAAGAAGGCCGAAGCCTAAAGGGCAATCAGGTGAATTATTACTTGAAGCTAGAGATTTATGTTTTCTTTATTCTCCAGAAGGACAAGATAAATGTCTTATGGATCACAAAAAAGTATAGACAGGTTCTGTATATGCATCTAATTCTTGGTGTTATTAGATGGTACATCATAGTTTTATGTTTAGCACAGCTCCACACAGGGGAAAGGGAAAGAAATGGTACGTAGCAATGCAAGTTTGGTATATTGCTTTATCAGAATAAAGTAGTGAGCAAGATACCTAAATGGCGCAGCAGCACAGTACAAGATATATGATATATTTATACAACAAACAACAAATGCTTTCAAACTAGGAAAGGAAGATACCAAAACCTTCCCTACCAATAAGAACTAGGAACAACCTCAAACTTAATTCCATGTCTTGCCGAGCCCCCCCTCAACCCTAAATCACCACCACATCCTCCTCCAACATAAAAACTCGCCAAAAAACCCCGAAACACTCTTGCCCTATGTTGTCACTATCTGGGCACCAACCATCAGTAGCCCTCAATGACAAGAAAGTTTTTCCATGGTGCCACCCAAAGAGCCACACACCCTCTGGTTTGGTTTGCGGCTGTAATCTGCACTGTTGTGTCCATAGCCGTGATCATTGCGGGGATCGTTATGTTCGCGGGCTACATGATCATCCATCCGAGGGTGCCTTTCATCACCGTCACCTCAGCTCACCTGGACAACCTTCAAAACTCAGTGGCTGGTCTTCTCGACACAGAAATCACCATTATTGTGAGGGCTGAGAATGACAACACGAAAGCACACGCCAGCTTTTCGGATACAAGCTTCATACTGAGCTTCGAAGGCCTGAACATTGCCAGGTTGGTGGCATTGCCATTTGATGTGAAGAAAAATAGTTCGGTGGATTTTCATTATGTGGTGCAATCTTCATCTATTCCATTGAGCCCTGAGCAGATGGATCTAATAGATATTTCATTGAAGCGAGATAAAATTAGTTTCAATTTGAAGGGGAATTTGAGAGCAAGGTGGAGAGTAGGGCCGCTTGGCTCTGTAAAATTCTGGGGTCATTTGAATTGTCACCTCAGGTTTCATCCTTCAAATGGAAGCTACATACACTCACCTTGTAGCTCCAGGGCAAAATAGTAAAATTGTTTAGTACTTTCCCTTCTTCCCTTATCCTTTTAGCTTTCATGTAGACAAATTGAGTTCCTCTTTCAAAATAAATAGGCTTCATTTCAATTTTCATGTTTGAGATTATTCAAAGACAAATAATTATAATCTCATCTTTATATTCTCTCTCTCTCTCTCTCTCTCTTTGGAAGAAAAAAAAATACTTAATTGTAGTTTCTTTAAACAATTCCATTTTTGCTGGCAAAGAAAACAGCAATGCCAAGCACCAAAATTTGCAGGCTTTCTTCGGGCACAATAAATAAATAAATAATAATATTGTAAAATTCAACTATATGACAAATGTCTCTGTCAGAGTACAAACAACTTTCACATGAAGCTCGTCTGAAAATTTAAAAAGAAAAAGAGAAAAACTTTTACATGAAGCTTTCCCATGAGAAGAGAGAACCGTGCAAATTAAGCAAGAAAAGAAGGCACCTTTTTCTTTATTGTGCTCTTATTATTGCCTTTTCGTTTAGATATCTTTTGAAGTTGCTTCGACCTGGTCCTCACTCCTTTTAAATAGGCGGGAGAGGGAGGGGGAGGGAGGGAGGGAGGGAGGCCAATGCGTGCCTAAACATTTTGACTACGACCCAAAACAATTTCATATACATTGATTCTTTTTGCTTTTTTGGGTCGAAGATTTACGTTGATGTGATGTTAATTGAACCAAGACGTGTGCTTTAGTTTAGACCCACCCTTTTAACACATGGGTCATGGAAGCATAGTCCAAATGATAAGAGGCCTAAAGAACAAAAAAGCTCTTGACGCAAACATGAAGACAAACCGGTTCACTTTTTTAAATGAACTTAAAAATTATAGTTTTTTAACATTAAGGTTTCGTTTGCTAGGGAATGCTAAACTAGACTAGCAAATTGGCTACATTTCATATGCAATCGAGGGATGATATAGATATTGTTGTCGAACCGTCTTAATTACTTTAAATTTCTTTTAGGGTCAAAACTAATAATCAATGACATAAAAAAATGACCTTATTGGGGGTCCAAAATCCTAGTTCCCTTCCCCAGCCTTCAAGGTTTAGCCTGGTGTTTGGTCATCTTGCAGTGGAGGCAGATCTATTGGAGCTTATACGATTGCTGCAGCGTTGTGATTTCTGGTTGGTTGGGTCTAAGTTTGTTTGTTTGTTTGTTTTTTTTTAATTCTCTTTTTTTTTTTTATACTCTCAGTATGTCTTTATTTCTATTTGATTGTTTAGTAACATAAGTTGTTGCACAGTCGTCTAGATTATAAGTCACTATCAAAATGCACTTGTTCTTGTCTTCTTTGACATTTTCTACTCATGCTATTTCATGCCAAGTAGTAACAGGGTCCTACCTAAAGCACACATAAGGATACACAAAGCTTTACGTAGTAGCAGGTCCTAAAGCACGCATATAAGGATACACAAAGCTTTACGACTTCCTCTTTTGAGAATGTGAATTCCATGTTGGGGAATTAAAGCATGGCCTAATATTTTAAAAGATCTAAGACATCTCTGGTTATTGTCAATTGATTTTGAGTTAGATGCTCATATTCTAACATGGTATGAGAGAAGGCTATACACGTGTTGAGCCCAACGACCAACGCATATAATACCACATTGAGGAATTAAAGCCAATTAGTTTTGGGTGAGATACTCACTATAATATACCGAAGTGTGTTAAGAGTAAATAAATTATTAGACATGAATTTTTTCACTCTCTGCCTTTGATGTCATTCTACTTTATTATTTAATACAAGAAACAGTTCATGTTATTAGAAGGAAGGGAACTTGATTTTTTTCAGAGCACTTCCTGTGTGATGAGAGGCCAAGGCAGTCAACGATTTTAGTTCCAGAAGTGTCTCCACCACGTAATGATCTGGAAAAGTTGTTTGTTACCTGCTTTGTCTTCGTTGCACGCTATTCCTGGCATGTATGTAACTTTTGATTGTATGGCACTATAAACTGCACTTGCACTGTAAAATGATCCATTTCGATGAATTCCTGCAATCATTTTCCCACAAATTTACTTTTGTCAATTAACAAAATGGAGCATGGTACGTAGCAGCACCACTTAGCCGTTGGTTAAGTGATATTTTTCATTTTTCATGTTAAAATGTTGGGAGAGTCGTCAAGTTCGAATATGTTCCGACATTTAATTTTGAAATGTAAAAACTATGCTAAAAAGTTAAATTGAAGTATATTAATTTAGAATGACCTGCATCGCTGAGTAGCTTCAGGATGTCTACTGTTTTCAAAAGGTGAGGGCTGCATGAAAGTATTGATAAGTCCCATATTATTCTGCCATTCATGCTTCCATAATTTCTCACTCCTTCTGCTTGGGCAGGAAAGTGATGGCCAATTTTTTACCAAGCTCTTTGTCAGGTTTGACATCTATTCAATTACAAATTAGAACTCAAAAAATATATTAATAGAAAGAAACAACAATTAAACCATGGATTATGCTTGCCGAAACTACATATTCCTTCAAATCATGATTTGACATGTAGAAAAATAATTTATAAAAAACAAAAAACAAAAAACTTCTATTGTTCTACACACATGTCAAACTGTTATTGACAGGAATGTATGAGTTCATACTTACACACAATAATAAAGTATTTTCCTTAAAACAGAATCCAACAAGTATGGCCTGTGGTTTGTTCTCTCAGAAATCAGAGTCCATGAAGATTAGCAAGAACTGATCATCACTTTGTGTCATAAGTAAAATGCTAATTAATCAAAATGACTTGAATGGGGAAGAGGGTACCTTAGACAAACTGAAATGGCTCTTAGATTTGCAGTTGGTTGGCCTATTTCCGCTAAAGGTATAGGGCCATATGCCACCAATTTTGAAACCTTTGGTTGGTTTTCCAGTCTTTGGGTGCTACCCAACCATGCTTTGCTCCACAGTAAGACCCTGGCCACTAATTGCAATACCAAAAAAAAAAACAAAAAAAACCAGATTTGATTTATAGTAATTTTGTTGCAATAGCAATTAGTGCAGTATTGATGCTTAAAGTTGCGGGGACACCTGATAAGCAATGTAGAAGGAAACTGGATTTTCTTGAGCTTTGGGATAAAGTAGTTGTTGATAGGCTTAGAGTAAAGACTATCAAAATGCACAAAGGTGAAAGGGAAGCCATGGTTTATATTATTCATTTGCCCTAGCTACTTTCTATGGGACTATTTATAATTGTTATGATTAAATGGTGGAGCTCTGGGAGTTGGCATCATTCATTACTGATCTCTATTGGAGATATTTGGGGTGGAGAGCGAGTTGAAATCTCAGCTATTTTTCTATTTGCAGTTTTTAGGTTTGGAAGTTAATTATTCGTACCCTTTTTTTTTATAATAGAAACAAAAATTTATTTGCTTGAGTAAAGTATGGTCTAACAACCACTGCCATAATAAATTTAAAAGTTTATCAATATCTATATGTCTACTAACTAAGGTTAGAATATCGGTAGTCCAAAAATACGGAAATCTCGATATCAGTAAAAATTGAATAAAAACCACATAAATTGTAAGAAAAACTTGGAAATTTTGATTGAAACTTTAGAGTAGGCCTTGTCAATGGGCCGGACCGGCTGAAAATTTAAAAAGAAAAAGAAAAAAACTTTTGCATGAAGCTTTCCCATGAGAAGAGAAAACCGTGCAAATTAAGCAAGAAAAGAAGGTACCTTTTTCTTTATTGTGCTTTTATTATTGCCTTTTCGTTTAGATATCTTTTGGAGTTGCTTGGAGCTGGTCCTCACTCCTTTTAAATAGGAGGGAGGGAGGGAGGCCAATGCGTGCCTAAACATTTTGACTACGATCCAAAACAATTTCATATACATTGATTCTTTTTGCTTTTTTGGGTCGAAGATTTGCGTTGATGTGATGTTAATTGAACCAAGACGTGTGCTTTAATTGAACCAAAAAGCTCTTGACGCAAACATGAAGACAAACCGGTTGATTTTTGTAGGGGCTTTTTCCTTCCGGCAGCAGGTGGGCTGGGCTGGTGGAGTTGTCCCCTTTGTTTGAGTTCGAAATTAAGCCCCAAAATGCTTCGAAAGGGCGGCAAAGCCTTAGGAAGTATTTTGGTTATCTTCTCCAACAAAGCAACAGCAAATTTACAGATAATTCATAGACAAATTTTTTAGGCTTGGCATGAGGGGCATGTGGCATGAGAGCAAAGTTGTCATGGGTTTAGCACTTTAGGAAAGAGAGTGAGCTTGTGGGCTTCTATGGAGGTTAAAGAGTCTAATGGAAGGGGGGAAAGGTTCCTAGGGGGAGAGCTTTTGGTGGTTTTCGGAGCTTCCGGCAGCTCGGCAGTGTCTCCGTTGGTACTGTAGCGATTTTGCCAAAGTATGGAAGATGGAGGAAATGGGCTAGCAAAGCACGAAAATTTGCAAGGTTTTCAAGAGAGAAAGCTTGCTCTCCGAAGATGGTGAGTTGTATTGTTGTTTTGGCTGGGTAGGAGAGGCCCTATTTATAGTTGTTTGGGTTTGGCTCTTCTTCAAGAAACCCTAATGGTTTCTTTCTATCTTAGCTAGGTTTTCTCCTTCCTTTCTTCTCTTCCTTCTTGACTTACCTCATGTTGGCAAAGCCAATCCTGCCAAATCCACAAAATCAGAGATTTTGTGTGCTCCAAGCCTCTTCCAGCGGCGACCTCAGAAGGGAGCTCCACTTTTTCAACCATCTTCTTCCCCCCCTTTCTTCCTCTGTCCATGGCTGAGTCTGATGAAGGAAAGGAAGTGGCTGTGCCCGTTGGTTTGAGAGGTGGCATCCTTCTTGCGTGCTAAAATCCCTTGGTTTCTTGAATCCTTACTCTTGGAACTAGCTCCCAGCAGCAACCCTTGTGCAGATTTCCAACGTGGTTTTCATCTTCAAACTGAGGGCTTATGCTGGTTTCATCCTAATTATGCTGGCTTTTGGGACAACCACAAGATCTATCCAATGGATGGGATAGCTTTGTCAAGTGTTGGGCTTTATTTTGGCTAGTTTGCTCTAATTGGGTCAATGGGCTAGTTTGGCTAATTTATTCTAATGGGCTTATTTTGGTTGAGGCCATGATCCATCTCCTTCCTTGTGCTTACCCATGTTTGGGCCTAAGAAAATGGGCTTGAGTCTCGAGGCCCCCAAGCGACCCGAGACTTCCATTTCTTGGCCCATCGATGGGCCCCGTGATAACTTGTCACCATCCATACCACAACTCACTCAAGCAAGCCCCGGGCATTTTGAGTGGCTTGGGCCCACTTAAGCTTGCAGTGTAATTGGGTGTGAAATAATGGCATGGCACGTTGCTTGGCATGCTTTTAATTATGACGCTTGATAATGGATTTGCAGAGTTAAATGCCTTTTATAATTTTAGTCTCGGTCTCTAGCATGATAGATTTTTTATTTGGCATGGCATGCGAAGTATAGCCCGTGCATGGCAGATTTTGCGTGCTCCGAATCGAGTCTTTTCTCAATAATATATCGCTTTGGGCTAGGAATTTATTCGGGCCCAACCATGGATTTTTTGGGCCTCAACAACTTTTTTAAATGAACTTAAAAATTATATGTTTTTAACATTAAGGTCTCGTTTGTTAGGGAATGCTAAACTAGATTAGCAAATTGGCTACATTTCATGTGCAATCAAGGGATAATATAGATATTGTTATCGAACCGTCTTAATTACTTTAAATTTCTTTTAGGGTCAAAACTAATAATCAATGACATAAAAAAATGACCTTATTGGGGGTCCAAAATCCTAGTTCCCTTCCCTAGCCTTCAAGGTTTAGCCTGGTGTTTGGTCATATTGCAGTGGAGGGAGATCTATTGGAGCTTATATGATGGGTGCAACATTATGAGTTTTGGGTTTCTTTATTTTTTCGGTTGGTTGGGCCTAAGTTTGTTTTTGGCTTCTCTTTTGTAGCAAATATTGCCAAGGAAAAAAAATAGCAAATACTCTCAATACCAACTCGGATCAAGTGAGAACACTAAAATGAGAACACTATATGAGGATCAATCTTAACCATCCAAAATCATCTGAACGGCTGAAGAGAAAAAGCAAGCTTACCGTAGAAATGGGAATGCTGCACTTCCCTCTTAGTCCACGTGTCCTGACACTCCTTTTCCAATAGTGCTTCTTCCTTCCTTTCTCCGTTTACCAGAGAAACCCCAAAATCTTTTTTCCTCCCATTAATTCTTTCTTAACATTTTCACCCCAAAATCTTACAACTCAAAAACTCCCACATTCTCCTCCCCTTCATCTTCCTCCTCTTCACCTTTTTCACACTAACCTATCAAAATATTTCAGTCGCTAACCAAAACCACTCTCTCCAAATCGGGGGTCTCAGCCCTCATCCAATGGTCCGGCATAAATTCTTCTTCCAAGGTCGACTGGATTTGCGTCTACTCACCCCCTTGCTCACACCACGACAACTTCATCATCTACAAGTTCCTCTCTTCCAGCCCTAGTAAGAAATCTGGGTCAGACTCCATTTCCTTCCCCTTGGTCAACCTCCGATCCAACTACTCCCTTTCGGATCTTCCACTGGACCGAGTGAAACGTAAAGGTTAGCTCTTCCCAACAATTCACCCTGTTCTGTGCATTGTTTATGCTGTGACTTAGATTCCATTCGTTTGAAATTTCTCAAATTGTCGATAGCTCTGAACAAGTTGTCTAATTTTGTGATTAATATTAGGCTCTTTCTATTGAATAACTCCACGTTTCACCTGAATTTCCTCTCTTTGAAAAGTCAAACCCTACAAGTAGCTGAGAAATTGAAATTGAACTGCGATCTCTTTGAGAAGGTAATATATTTTTCATACTCTCAAAATATGTTTTGCATTTTCTATTGCATTTTCTATTTTTCATACTTGCCTTTTTATTCAGAAGGAGCAGATGATTTAAGACTCTACTCTTGTGTTGCTATTGGCAGAGTTTTATTTAACTTGGAGTTGGAACTCAAAGCAATAAATTAAAGAATTTGTGATTTTGACACTTTTGTTCTCATCTTAATAAACTAAAACCAATCCAAGATTTTTGCAATGCAAATGTTTGAGTTTATTGTTTTTAAGATTGAAGTTCGTGAATTATGTTTATTTTGAGTTCAGTTCTTCTCTTGAATTTTAAGTTCTTTATTGCCTTGTTTCAGCTTCTTGATGCATAAAAAAATTTGGAAATTTTTTTTTTTATCCAAAGTCTATTTCCTGGAGAAGGTATACAATGTACATACATGCTACTTGGTCCTCCAATGTAATCTTGACATTTGTCTCAGTTTTCCTCTGTTATTTCTACATCTTAATAAACCCCTGTTCTCTGTTTACTCATGAGTTCAGAGAAAATCCTCAATTTGGTCTACTTTCTTATTTTTGGCATCAGGGTTTTACCAGAATTGGCTTCTTCATATTTTTCCTTCCTTAATTTGATTTTACTTTTATCACTGAAGCAGTGCAGGGAAAAGTTGTAGAAGTTGATGGAGGCAAGTGTTGAGAGAGAGCAGATACTTGTGTATTAATTGCAGGAAAGCATTCAAATTCTTGAAAGGCAATCCTCACTAGTGGAAGAATTGTCCCAGATTTTGAAAAGAGCAGATAATTTCTTGCATTTTGTGCTGCATAATGCACCTGTTGTTATTGGCCATTAGGTAACTGACTGATACATTGTAAATCCTATGTTTATGTTTAAAATGACCTCACTGATCACTTTTTAAAATTATTTTTGTTGATAATTTTCTGTTTTAGGATAAAGAATTGCGGTATCGGTTTATCTATAATCACTTCCCAAGTTTGCAAGAGGAGGTAATTAATTGCCACTGAAGTTCTTCACTACTACAAAAAGTGAAAAAGACGACCAGAAAAAGACGACGACATAACATAAAACCGTCGTTGTATTTAAAAAGATGACGGTAACAAAAAAACGTCGTGGATAAGTGCCTTAAACAACTAAAAAATGGAGGTACTGTTGAATATTTTTAAGAGTGCTACTATTTCCACCCCCCTGTCTTATTTCCCCACCCACCTTATCTTCAAAATTTTACGAACAAATGTAGCCTTTTGTAAAATGACTTTTAAGGACTTATGCCACCTCATTAAAATTTAATCCAACATATTGAAATTTTTTCATAATCAAAAAGGAAAAAAAAACTCTAATGCAACTTAACAATTTGAACCCTAACTCCTGCCGTCATTTACTTTTTTTTTTCTTTTTTTTTTCCTATCTCTTCAACCTCTCCCCCTTTCCTGTTTGTTTTGTTTGCAACATCTTTCCCCAATCGTTTTTTTTTGTTGTCAATATCTCCCCCAATCAGTTTAGTATTTTTTTTCTTCCTTATTTCTTATACCTGCAGCCTCTCCACCCAATTGTAGAGGTTTGGTTTTTCCTTCTTCCTTCCTAAACCCTAAACAAACTCTCCAAAACAATTTTTTTTTTTCTGTACTCTCTTTATAATGGCTTAACTGATCTTTACATAATAATCAAAATCGTTCAAATTCAATTTAATTCAATTTAACGTGACCTTTCTTTCTCAGCCCTGTCTTCTTATACGCCATCTACGTTTTTCATTGCTTTGTACAGCCTCTCCTAACAAACCCTCCAACTCAACAATGAGACCACCCTCCAATTCTCGGGTCCCAACCTCGAATTTTCTCAAGCCACCACCAAAACCAACCAAACTTAGAGAAAGGAAGAGGGAAAAAAAACCTATACAATTGGGTGGAGAAATCGCAGAGAAAGAAAGAAGAAAAAAGAAAAGAAAAGAAGAATAACGATTGTAGGAGTTAATTGTTAAGTTCCATTAAGCTTCTTTTTTTATGTTTTAAATTATTACATTTGATAAAAAGAAAATAATAATTAAAGGGTATTTTAGGAATAATGGTGGGTGGAAAGATAGGATTATGTTTTTTAAAATTTATATGGTGGGTGGAAAGATAGGGTGGGTGGGGAAATAGGACAGAGGGGTGGAAATAGTAGCACTCTATTTTTAAAAGACGACGCACACAAAATGAAAAAGCGTCGTCTTTTTAAAAAGGTTTTCTTTAGAGTTAAAATCTGACCAAAAAACGACAGCAGGTATGAATCCACCAACGTAGAACATAAAGACGACAGTTCACCAAAAAATCTGCCGTGTTAACTCCTAACTAAACACGACCAACTGTTCTTAGTCCGCGTCGTATAGTATAATGGAATCCATGTCGGTATACTACGATGGTGCCTTCTCTGTAAACTGCCGTCTTAATTTTTATTTCTTTTTAAGATTTAATTATTTTTTAATTTTGGTGGCCTACGAAAATTAAAATGAGATCCCAAGAGGTATGATATCTTACCATTGAGATCTTTTGATCCTGATCATAATCGAACCACCAAAGTGAGAAAGACAATATTTTAAATACACAAATTCCAAAAAGAAACCAGAACTGACCACTGCAAACTTTGAAAAAGACAATGTTTGAAAGTTAATGACGTGTGCGTTTTGGTGTCTTTGAGATACACCAAAACGCATACATCATTAACATCCAAATTATTGTCTTTGAGATGTGAGAGAGAGTGATGATGTATGTGAGAGAGGAAGATGAGCCTCTAGAGAGATCAGAAGAACTTGGAACCCTAAATGAAAAGTGAAACTGAAAGAAAGAGTCAAATTTATACAATAAATCTTTTAAACTCAGGGTGGTCCTTATACACATACCGCCGTCTAATTGTAAAAAACCACGTCGGTTATTCTTTAATGGAATCCACGTCGTATAATTTTATAGAATCCACGTCGTATAATGTAATGGAATCCACGTCGGTATATTACAAAAAAACGACGTGTTAAATAATATACCATGACGCGAGAGATTAATTTATCGACTTATTATTTTGGAGTGTACTACGACGGTACCTACAACACTACTGTCGTATTTATTTACCACGTCCTAAGTTCAAATTACCGTCGTATTTTTTCTATTTATACGTCTGCCTTCTCTGTAAACCGCTGTCTTATTTTTATAGCTTTTTAAAATTAATTAATTTTTCTTTTATTTTGGTAATATCTTTCTTAACACAAAACAAAATTTAATTCTCAATCCTCAACAACATTTTCATCTTAAAAGGCAAATCTCTTCGTGTTAAATATTGATCAATATTTACACAATATATGTACACAAATTAGGCAAATACATCGTGGTTTCTTTTCTGCCTGCACCCTCAGCTTGTTCAACTATTTCTTCCTCTCATATGCAAGCTGGGCCCTCTCCTTCCTCTTGTTCTCAAGCTCCTGCACAGCCACAGATCAATATCTAATAATTTCAGAAAATCAAAATCAACAAAGTGTGAAAAGCTCACTTCAGAGCATCAGGAATGACCATCCTCTTTATCTTATCATAAGGAGCATTAGGAACACCCTCGTATGCCTTCAAATGGGCAAGTGCGGCTGCAAACCCATGCTTGGTCTTGTGAGGAATCATTCTGCAAACCCATTTGCTTTCAGAAAGACAATTTTTTAGAATTTGATGAGACAGAGCAAAGGGGAAGAAGAAGTTGGAACCCTAATTGAAAACTGAGAGTTAAAAAACGCGTGAAAAAATCATATTTAAACAAATTATCGGAAATATCCACGTCGGTTCTAATATACATAGCGACGTCATATTTGAATAATCAACGTCAGTTTAGATAAACAAGCGCCGTCATAACTGCATCGGAAATCCAAAAGTCCTTTGGTGCGTATTAAAAAGAGAACGACGTCGTTTTCAGAACACCAAAGTAACCATGTCGGTTTATTAAAATACATAGTCGTTGAATTTATAAGTACAACGTCAGTTTAGATAAACAAGCGCCGTCATAACCACATCGGAATTCCAAAAGTCGTTCGGCAGTTGTGATAACCACGTCAGTTCTGAATTATGTATCGTCGTTATAACTAAATAATACGGCGGTGTTTTAATTAAAATGTCGTTGTATTGAACTCTGGGAAAATATATAAACTTTTCGTCACCTGACCTAATGTTCTACGGTTTTCTCTCACCGATAAAATATCGCAGTTTCCCTCTCATTTCCCAAAAGCAGCATCATCGTCTGAATCTTCGTCTTCGTCTCCAAATCACCATCTTCGTCTTCGTCTTCGTCGGAAGGAAACTTTCTTTGCACGCAAAAGGTTTTTTCTCACTCTCTTCCCTTTTTTTACATTTCATTTGAATGCCGTCTTTGTCTGGAAACTAGATTCTGTCAAATTGAGGAAATCTTTCACTGGTTTTGATTAAATTCATAAGTCCATACTCTCATGATGACAAAAGACGACAGTTCTATCTTGTTTGTGACGATAGAATGGACAAACCACGACATCCGTTAAATTCGACCGAATGCAAACTGCACGACGGTGGTTAAAAACCGTCATGGTATGACAATTAATACGTCGGAAACAAGATAAAACCGTCGTCTTGTGGGAGAAGAACAGTCGTTTTGTGTTTGATGTTGTAAATTTTAAACCACGTCGGTTCTAAGGATGAGTAACCGACGTAGTGTATACACATTTAAGAGGGACTCTGGTGCGTGCCAAAACACCAATGTAAGACTGCATCTCAATAGCAGCCTTGCCATGTGGTCTGCCCTTTTTATTGAACTCAACCACAGGCTTAACCTTCTGAATTTTCCTCTTCACAACATGGCTCATTGTGCTGATACCGCGGCCGGATTTTGGCTCCTCAACAAATGTGGCTGTGCTCGAGTCTTTCTCGGAGGTTGAGCAAAATCTCATCCTCTTCGAGGGTTTGCTTTGAGTTGATTTTTCTTCTTCCACTTGAGCCTTTGAAACTGATTTGGCTTCATCCCCTTGTGCCTTTGAAACTGATTTGGCCTCTGACGCTTGAGCTTCCTTGTTTTGAGATTTCGAAACCAGTTTTAATTAATCTGCAAGGAAAACAACGTCGGTTATTCAAAGGAAACGACATAATAATAAATAAACAACGTCCTAAAAATACAGCCATGATATCTCATTAGGACGACGGTTGTAAAACAACACCGTCGTAGTAAATAGAACACCAAGACGGTAACACTAAAACAACGACGTCCTATTAAACAGTCTCTCAGACCATGTATGGAAATAAGACGACGGTTTTATATCGTTCATGATGGACTCAATTGCCCAAGGCTGTGAAGGAGCAGATTTGGGAAGCTGTTCAAATGTCCTATGTTATTGGGGATAGGTACAAAGCCATGGTCTTGTCGTTTGCCGCCAAAAAATGGAAGGATTTCAAGTATAACGTAACTAGGCAGTATATGCTTCCATTCGCACATGACAAGGAGAAGTTAAAAGAAACCCCTGCGCTTTATAAGTTCATAGAGAAATTGCAATGAGATGCCTTTGTAGCTTCAAGGTTAACCCCAGATTTTGAGGCTGTGCATACTGAGCAGAAACAGAGGAGGGAGAAATTGGAGTACAACCATAGGTTGTCTAGAAAAGGGTATGTTGGTTTGGAGGACCATTTGATAGAAATCATGCCCGATATTGAAGAAATCGATCAAGCTGTTCTATGGAAGAAGGCAAGAGAAGATAAAATAGGAAACATCCCTGATCCAAAGGTTGCAGAGAAGGCAAAAATAATCGTAAGTCTCACTAACTCTGTTCTAAATTTGAAAAACAGAGTGTTTTATTTTGGTACAGACGTCGTACGTTTAAATAAACGACGTTATAAAATGAACACCACGACAGGTTTAATTTACCGCCGTTTAAAAATGAATAGGACGTCGGTTTTTGAATAAAGTAGACGTCTAGATAGACTTAATACGACGGCTTAAATTCCTCTATGAACTACATTTTTGTTTTAAGTTTACTCACGCACACACTCTCCCTCTCTCTGTCTATTTCACTGAAATTTGTGGTGCACAATTTCTGGAAAAGAATGCATATTTCAATCGAGTTTTTTCACTTCTTCATTAAAATTTACGACGGTTTTATCTTATCTAGACGTTAGAATGTTTATACAACGACGGTAATTTTGTGCAGCCGTATGAAATTAAGTCCTACGTCTGTTTGTTCAATATTCCGTCGTCTTACTTTAAATACTACGACGGTCTTTGATTTATGTTTTAATATGTTTTATTTTGAATATACGACGGTTGTTTATCTACCGACGTTTAAATTATAAACAACGATGGTATTTAAATACCAACGTGTTAAATTAATACTACGTCAGTAATTGAATAAAACCGTCGTTGTTTATAATTTACAACGTCGATTTATTTATCTGTTTTACACCCTGCTCAGTTTCTAACAATCTCTCTTTCTGTCTTTTAGGATGATTTGCAAAAGCAAGTCTCCGAAGGCACTCTGACTGTCTCTGGGACCAATTATGTCTTGACTCTTGCTTTGGGAACCCCCGAGCATGGTGGGAGAGTCAGAGGAGTTGGTGTTGGCATTTCCCCAACTCAATTCTTCAATTTGCCGAAACAGCAGAGAGTGAAATTGGGTGACAAATTGAAGGAAAGTATGAGGGAGGCAGTCAGAGAAGAGACCTTGAGGATTGAGGCGAAGTCAAGGGAAACTATAATGGAAGCAGTAAGAGCAGAGAGGGAGGCTATGTTGGCATATTTCCGTCAACTAGTTCCTAATTTTGATCCCAGCCAGATGCTCAAAACCCCAATTTCTCCAATTACTCCAATTACTTTACCCCCTCAAGATCAAAGCCCAAAAAATCCAATGTCTGATACGGCAAGCTACTCTGGGGCCACTGGTACTAGACCCCTAGCTTTGGAATTAGGAGATCCAAAGCCTGAAGCTGATACTGCTGGAAAACAGAAAGAGGACACGGTAAAATCTCTGCTATTTTCTATTTCTGCCTTTTAAATTTTAAATAGACATCGCTCTTTTTAATATCCAACTTTAAAATTTAAAATAACGACGGTGTATATTTACCGATGTTAGAAAACAATTATACGCCTGTTTCTTACAAGAAGCGTCATGTTTAGTTAAATACCACGACGCTTTTACTTGTTTTGCAAATTATTGGACATTAAAAATAACGACTGTGTTTTTTGCTGTCGTCTAACTCTTTTATAAACCGTCGTCTATTTCATGATGTCATTAACTACATTTTAATTAGACGACCTTTCTATAGTATAGCGACGTTATAAATTCCACACAACGACGGCTATGTTTTTCCAACGTGTATAACCTTTCCTCCGTCAGTATTTACAAGAAACCGTCGTTTATATTATATGCCACGTCTGTTTTTTGGGTTTAGTTAGAGTCGTTTATTTTAGTTCACACACAAACTAACTTATATTTCTTTATTTATTTCTTGTAACAGGATCTCTCAAAGCTAGACATGCCACCTCCTCTTCTAGCCTTATGCCAACATGTCCAGACCAAGTTGTTGCGTAGTAACGAGGCTCTGACAGTACACATGCCCGATGAAGTGTTTGGCTTTGAGCATGATACCTTCCTCTTACCTGATGATATTTTGCAGTTTGGTTCCATGGTTGAGATTGGAACCACAGTGGTATCAGTATACATGAGGTAATTCTAGAAATCCCATTTTGTTTTACATTTCCCTTTCTTTTAAATTAAAATCTCATTTAATTGACTTTCATATATTTAGGTTCCTATTTGACTGTTTAAAAATGGCAAATATGGTAAACTTTGTTGGCCTCGTGGACCCTGGGCTAGTCAGCTCTCAATCTGGAACTATATCAGACCGAATAAAACACCTGTCAAGCCGCTTGAAAACAGCAGATGGGAATCAATTTTTCTTGGTCCCTTATAATCCAGGGTTAGTACCATTTAAAGTATTTTCCTAAGCTTGTAATATTTTTTTTGTAGTACTATTTAACCTATATGAATCATTATGTGCAGGGGTCATTGGGTGATGGTAATTGTGAGACCAGCAACGGAGAATGCCTATTACATGAATTCACTGCCAAAACGCATGGTTGACGACGACATGAAAAATATAGTGAATACGTAAGTTGATTTCTTCTGATCTAAGATTTTTTTTCCTTTAAAGTATTTAAATATACGACGGTTTTTAATAATACAGACGTTATAATGAAAATATAACGACGGTAAGTTATTACCGACGTGTTAAATAATTTATTACGTCAGTATTGTCTTAAAAACGTCATGTTAATTTAACTACCACGTCGTATGGGTTTTATTTAAGAACGTTTTAATTTTTTCTGTTCAATTTTTTGTTATACGACGTTTTACTCTTACCGACGTTATAATGTTACACAACGACGGTAGTTTTTTACCGCTATTTGAAACAAAATATTACGTCATTTTTTTTAAAACTCCGTCGTTTTGACTGATTTACCACGACGGTTACTATTTGTATTTAAATTTTTTATTTTGTCATTAACACCCTTTGTTTTCTTGTAACAGGTCAATTAAAATGTTTAACATTCATATAAACAAAAATTCACGTAAACAGCAGGCCATTTGGAAAAATCTACACGGCACTCTTGAACAACCAACAAGTGTAGAGTGTGACTATTACATGATGCGATTCATGAGAGATATAATTCATGATCTAGACCTAAATTTCGAGAAGAAGGTAAAACGCAAAATTTTAGATATACTTTCTTTATTTTACTACGTCAGATTTTTGTTTAAAACCGTCGTTTGTATCTTTATAACACTTAGGTTTTTTTTGTTTATTTTGCAGTTTGAGAAGAAAAAAGATATTGACGAAGTTAGGCATGAATGGGCAGAATTCGTGAACAACTTATTACCGAAGGATAATTGATGTACATAAATATTTATGAATAATGTTTAGGTTTATTTTAGTTTATTTAAAATGTACATAAATATTTTTGTTGTAATCAAGCGAACAACCATCAAAAAAATTAATTTTTTAAAAAAAACTTGTTTAGTTCCCACAAACCGACGTCTGATTCTAATTTACACGTCTCATATGTGTACACAATGGTCGTCTTGCTGTAACTGGAAATATAACATCGACGGCAATTCTTAAAAACGACATGTAATTGTTATAAACACGACGGTTTATAATTAATTCATCTTGTATAGATGAATTTTGTACTGATATACTATGTTGGTTAGTATAACCATATCGACGTCTTAATAATATACAAAGACGGTTATTCTTAAACATTTGACGTTGTATAAATAAACAACGTCGGTTATCTACAATAAAATGACGTGGTAATACAATAATCCACATCGGTTATCCAAAAAAAGACGTCTTTTTCTATTCGTTTCGATGTCTGAAAATTATATGACGTCAGTTTGTGATGTGTAACGTCGTTGTAAAAGGATACAACGTCGGCTAGGTCATTTTCATTTAATTTTTAATGACTTTTATATTTTATTTAATTCCATATTAAATTCAAAACTAAATTCAAAAATTAAACTGAAAACTACTAAGCACTCATTGAAATATTGTCCCTATCCTAAAGCTTTAAAAAATATAATTTTAGAAATATTTTTTTATTGTATTTAATTACTAATATTAATAATATATTAAAAAAAAATCCGAAAAATATACCGGCAAATTCTATGCACTGATTGAGACAATATCTTGCCCATTAAGGCCTGAAAAATGTAATTTTAGTTTTCAAAGTTCAAATGATAACAAAATTCAAACAAATTTAGAGACAAAGTTTATGTGACCCTAAAGTTTACAGAACATAACATAACCCTTAAGTTTATGTGATCCATTGATGCCCATAAATTCAAAATTATGAAATCCATATTTTAGCCTACTATTGTAGAAGGCATTGTTGTAAGGAGTCCATAGCAATTTTCGGTTCATTTTTATCATACTTGTGTATTTTTTTAAAATTATTGTAAAATTTAGGGTTTAGGGTTTTTTGAAACGACGCCGGTTTTCTCCCGCTGTTTTTGGTCAACTACATAAACTAAAGACTAATTGAATTCGGTCTACGACGTCGGTTATTAAATAGCGACGTCCGTTATATTTACAACGTCTGTCTTGTCTAGAAACCACCTTCGTAAGTAAGAATTAGACGTCCATATAAGTATTGACCGTCGTCTTTGAAAAACGCGGTACTTTAAAATTTTTGACCACGACCTAAAATTTTCAGAATTTCCCTTTAACCCTCAAATAGTTCATTCTCTCTCTTGAACATAAATTTGTCTGAAAGTTTTCGCTCTCTCTCAAGCAGTTTTCTCAGCTCTCTCGATCTCAATATCCATGTAAGTACAACTGTAGTCCCTTTAAACCTAATTCTCTCAGCTCTCTCTCAAGCTTTTGTTATATTCTCTCAGCTCTCTCTCATCAAAGCATTGGGTACGTAGATTCTCCAAGCTCTCTCTCAAAGCATTGGGTACGTAGATTCTCCAAGCTCTCTCTCAAGCAGTTGTTATATTCTCGCAGCTCTCTCTCAATATCCATGTAAGTACAACCCTAGTCCCTTTAACCCTAATCTCTTCTTAAATCCATAAATGTTTTCGTTGGTAGCTATGGGTTCTTAATTGGTAGCTATATTAGGGTTCTTTTATGTTTTGGTGTTTGCATTCTTGTAATAATTACTCTCTGTTTGGGTTCTTTTATGTTTGTTTGGCCATGGGTTCTTGGAAAAGGAATGGGGATGGGAGATTTAAGCTATTTTTTTTTTAACTACGACGACGGTTGACTGATCAAACCATCGTCCACATGTTTATTATACGTCGGTTGTTCATTTACTCCCGTCGTCTGAGTTTTAAGCTGCAAGTGGTAGCCTAAAGACGACTATTTCTCCATTAAACGTCGTCTTTAGGCTACCAGAACCCCGTACAAATTTCTGGGTTTGGGTATCTTAATGACGACGGTGACTATAGATGCCGTCGTCTGAATTTATATTAAACGACGATTATTTTGTTCAAACCGTTGTCTTGTCCATGTTTTATATTTAATTTTCATTTTGTTCTCTGCTATTTGAATGAGGTAGTGTTTCATTGCTGGTCTTTCCACTTTAATATATATACACTACAAGAAAATTTCCTTTTTGCGACCAAACTTATCAGCGACGAAATATTTGTGGTCGCTGATCGGATGATTCTACGACCAAGTTTTCAGAGTATGTCGCCAATAGTTTCCCGACAATTCCAAATATTAAATTTCAACAGTGTATAATTACCCACGAAATAAGTAAGAATTGGCGACCAATTTGTTTGGTCGCAATGTTGAAACCTACGACGACTTCGTATTTTTGGTCACTAAGTACAAGGCGGGAGATGTAAGAGTGGGCGCGGAAATCATGCGACAAAAAACGTGGTCGCTGATTACTATAATTTTGGTCGCCAAGTATTTTGTACGCTCAAATTTTTGGTGGCCCGCCCCCACTTTTTATTCTCTTTTTCGCATGAGCGCTTTATTTTTCACCAAATTTTCATTCTGCAAACTATTATTTTCCAAATCCCTCTCACTCGTCCCTAACCCCAAACACGCTCTCTCTCTCTCTCTCTCTCTGTGTACCCCAAATCTTTCTTTCGCCATCTTTGACCCCAAATTCTCTGGCCCTCTCTAACCCAAACCCTCTTGCTTTCTCTCCCATCTAGAAACCATCTTCATTCCCAAACCCTCTCACACCTACACTCTTAAGATCCCTGTCTCTCGCACTCTTATTTTTTCAAGATTTTAGCCTAAAATCTGAAAACTGATGGTGCTTCGTTCCCAAACACTTTCAAGGTAACCCCCTCTCTCTTTCTCTCTCTATCACTCTTATATATTTTCAAAAAATGCTTAATTTAATTGTTGCAGAAATCTGGGTTTCGTTTGTCTCCCTCTCTCCCTCTTCTTTCCTAAAAACCTCTCATGCCTGCACTCTTAAGTTAACCTTCTCCACTCTTATATTTCAAAGAGTGCTTAATTTAATTTCTGCTATTTTAATTGGAGAGCAAGTGGTTGTGCAAACCGACAACATAAAAGTATGAAATGGGTCATCTTCTTCTTGGATGGTGGTAGATTCTTTGTCTGCCTTGCATCTTAGAACCATTCCTTCTGTATCCTTTTAAAATTGAATGAATCAGATCTAACAAGCACCCATTTCCCCATCTCCTTCCATTTCATTCCGTTGAGGTCTGTTTCTCTGTTTTTATTTATTATTATTATTTTTTAAATGTTTGTGCAATTGAATTGGTGGGGGTGTTTATATTTTTGGCGTGGTTTTTTTAGTTAAGTGTTGGAATTGATTGTGTTTTCCTTTATTATTATTCAGAAATTTTGGGTTGTACATTCCGATACAAAAATTGTTTTTAAGATGGTTTTCTAATCTGACATTTTTGAGCTAAGATAATTCACTCAACAGTTTATGTTAAATACTAGGGACCAATGTTCAAACACTCTGTTTAATCCTTGAGTTAAGAGCAACAGGTAAGTGTGTGTTGACTGCTTAAGGCTGAATAAAAAAGCCAACACTAATAGAAGGTGCTAGTTTGTTTTTAACCAATTAGAGATGGATATATCAATAAATATGGTGTTGGTGATGCTAGCACTTGGAATTAATGTACTGTTGTCTCAGGTTGTGAGTCTTTGTAATCTTGGTTTTATGCAAATCTAAGCTTGTGACTTATGCAAATTTGCTACTTTGACAGTGATGATTGAAATGGGAGATATATTCAATTTCAAGGTCTGTCATAGATATGCTTATGATTAATGAAACTGTTAGCTAAACAATGTGTAGTTGAAGATAAACATGGTTGATCTTTTTCTCTTTTTTTCAGTGTAGTGTGGTGCTCCTATTTATGTGTTTGTAAATGTGCAGGATGAAGTACAATAAGAAGAAGAAATCTTGTTAGGCACTGATGTGTTCCAGTTAAGATTGTGATTGATTAAAAAATGATAGCAATCTAGTAATCACAATGATGATTATAGTGATTTAGATTGAAAAGGTAGTGTTTTGTGTTTTAACTTACAAATGATAAGATAGTGTTTTTTTTCTTTTGTTTTGTTTTGTTTTGTTTTTTCTAACCTAAGGAAAGATAGAATGCTATTTCGGGCTTTAAGTGTAGTATATATCAAACTAGTTTTAGGATTTGATCTTCTTTTTTTTCTCTATTTGAGTGTAGACTGTTACTCTATTTATGCGATGGATGATATTTAGAGAGGGTTATTAGTTTAGTGCAGGAGACAGAAGAAGGATATGGCATTGTCATTGCAAGTGAATTGGAGTTTCTAGGTAATCACTCGCAGTAAAGCTCCATCAAATGTTTCTGGGTGGAAAAAAGTGTGGTTGGAGACGAAGAAGGATATGGCATTGGCATTGCAGGTGAGTTAGAGTTCTTTCTTTGTAGGAAGTGGAATTAAGTCTTAAGGTGCTTGGGTGTTGCAGCTTGTTTTCATTTACCTTGTTGCTGCCCCTTTGGTCCACGACATATTTTTTCTATTTGAGCAATTAGATATATTATTGTACTTGTGTTTTTATTAATTTTTAACACTTAAAAAGAATCGTATTTTAAATTAATTCTGGTCCTAAACCAAAATACCTGCATAGGTCTGCCAAGGACTTCTACACTATTGTTGTTAGTTCACTAAACACGTTGAATAGGATATGGGATGCTTCGTTTGTGAGAAAAAGGTCTGCAATACCCCCTCTTTCCCAAAAGATTTATGATGGCCTGAGTTATTTTCCACTCTCTGTCCCCAGACCATGTACCCTTCAGTTCTCGTTATCTCTTTTTTTTTTGGGTCATAATCCAGTTCTCTTTATTTTATAATGTGTTTAGAACAATGTCATTTAGGAGTCTAACTTTACTAGGGTAATATCCTATTTCTGCATGTCAGATTTATTTGAGGAGGTGGAAGGATTTGGTTTGGGGTTTTGGACAGAGGACCATTTGAGGTAAGAACCTCCTCTCATTACACTCAGTCCCATTTAAGGTGTGGATTAACTTTGGATTTTATGATTTATATTTTCTAATGGGTTTGTGCTATGCATGATATTAGTCTTTACATTGGTTTTTCGGAACTGTTTTCCTTCTTCATTTGTGGTAATTGATGATTTGATTTCTGTTATTATCACAAAGGTATGCTTAGACAGTTGATATTGAGAAGTATGAAAAATGAATTCAAATTTTATTAAGTCTGTTCAAATACCATTCTTGAACTTTCTTAAATATTCATGACCAGTAATTAGTTTTCTTATGTAGATCCAAACTCTTTTTTAATGGCTTATTTAGTTAAGATTGTGAATTTCAGCTTTGGTCTCTCTCTCTCTCTCTCTCTCTCTCTCTCTCTCTATATATATATATATATATTTAACTTTTTTGGTTTTGGTATCTTCTTGACCATTGACGTTTCCTTATTTTGTTTCTTTTGTAAAGGAAGATGAATGATGAGTTTGAGAAGATCAAGCAAACAATTGGCAGTGTTTGGGATTCCACGATATTAGGTCACGGTCTCTATCCCACGGGTGTTAAAGATCATGACTACAAAACTTGGGGATACAAAAGGAATAGTATACTAGTATACATGCATTTTGTTTTTTGAGTTCAAAATAGTATACAGGCTTAGTAACAGTCTTAGAATGGAGAAATAATGACTGCATAATTTGGTTTTACCAAAGGGAAGAATATATGGAGCTTGGCCTCCATTCTTTCAGTGGAAATGACTTTGAACTAAGGTGTTGCGACTATGGTGATTTTGTGAATTAGGCTATGTCTATATTTTGCTTATGAATCCCTTTTCCTTTTAAAAAGAAAATGTTGCATGGAGTATGGTATGTTTTTATGCTGATATATGTTGTGTAATTTATAAAAAATTTAGTTGGGGAAGTCTTATGGTAATTTTATTTGGGACATTTAATACAAGTTTTATCAAAACTATATTAATTTAATTATAGAAAAAGAAAAAATGCATAATATTAATATTCAACAAAAAATATTTTTCAGTTTTTAAAAACAATTAAAGAAACATCAAAATCAACATGCGACCAAATAATTCAGTATTTGAGACAAATACTTAGAAGTAGACAGATTTTCCTCGACCAAAAATATTGACATTAAATATAAACCAAGACCAAATTTTTATTTGGTCGCTGATAAATCAAGAGTCATACATATCTTCAGCGACCAACATTTACACTTTTTGAGACCAAAAGTTTAGGACGTCAAAGGTAAACTGCGACCAAATGTTTATTTGGTCGCCAATTCTTTGGACTTTCGCGCCACATATCAAACTTTACGCGCCAATGAGGCAAGGGATCAATGACAAAATTGTGACGATGGGCGACGCGAATTATTGGTTTCTTATAAGAATTAGCAACCAAAATAGTTTTTGGTCGTTGTTTCAAGTATCTACGACGCGCCTTCTACGACGACTCGATTGCGACGAAATGTTTGTCGGTACTATTAATTAGCGACCAAAAACATACATTAGGCGACCAAATATATTTGGTCGCCAAATGGGTTTTTCCTTGTAGTGAAATATATATATATATATGAATTTTATAGAGTGTGAGATGGATAAGTCATGGATGCATGCGGATAGAAGATCGAAGGCATATGAGTTAGGGGTAGAAGGATTTTTGAATTTTGCGTCAGCAAATCTTCGAAATACAACTGAGATTCGTTGTCTATGTGTTAAATGTGGGAATATTCTATTGTTTGGGGTTGGAATTATAAGGGAACACTTATACTTTAATGGAATTGACCAAAGCTATAAGATTTGGACATGGGCAAAGTAGTAGAAATGTGGAAGAAGATGGGCAGAGTAGGTTCAGTTATGTTTCTGAAGAATTAGGGATTGATGATAATGATTTTGTTAATATTGGATCTGATCCTTATGAGTTTGCCAATGCGATTGTTCGTGGTGATGAACCCTTGTACCCTGGTTGCAGTAAGTACACGAAGTTGTCGGCTTTGGTGAAGTTATATAATTTGAAAGCAAAACATGGGATGAGTGATGTTTGCTTTACAGAATTATTGATACTTCAAGGAGAATTGCTTCCAGAAGGAAATACACTACCTTCCTCTATGTACGAGGCAAAAAAGACTTTGTCTGCTTTAGGGATGAGTTATGAGAAAATCCACGCATGTCCAAATGACTGCATTTTGTATCGGAAGGAGTATGAGGATGCAACTAATTGTCCTACTTGTGGTATCTCAAGGTGGAAGGGAACCAAAGATGGGTTCTTGAAAGAGGGTGTGGCAGGGAAGGTGGTGTGGTATTTTCCTCCAATTCCAAGGTTTAAAAGGATGTTTCAATCACATAAGACAGCTAAGAGTTTGACTTGGCATGCTGCAAGAAAATCAATTGACGGTCATATGTCTCATCCAGCGGATTCCCCGTCTTGGAAACTTGTTGATGAAAAATGGCCCGACTTTGGTAAGGAGCCAAGAAACTTGAGATTGGCTCTCTCATATGATGGATTCAATCCCCACAGTTCTTTAAGTAGCAGATACAGTTGTTGGCCAGTTATGTTAGTTACATATAGTCTCCCACCATGGCTATGCATGAAGCGGAAGTTCATGATGTTGACCTTACTGATTTCCGGTCCTAAACAGCCCGGAAATGATATAGACGTCTACTTAGAGCCTTTGATTGATGATTTGAAATCTCTGTGGGATGGGATTAGAGGAGTGTATGATGCCCACATAGGAGAATACTTTACACTCAGAGGTGTAATACTGTGGACAATTAATGATTTTCCTGTCTATGGAAACTTATCTGGTTGTGTCGTTAAAGGATATAAAGCTTGTCCAATATGTAGCGGTGATACACCTAGTCACATGTTGAAAAATGGCCACAAAATTTGTTACATTGGGCATAGAAAGTGGTTACCAATCAATCATCCATATAGGAGGCAACGTGCAGCTTTTAATGGGAAACCTGAATATTGCATGCCTCCCAAGCCATTAATCGGAGAAGAAGTGCTGCATATGGTTGAAGATATTAATTACATATGGGGCTCGAAAAATGGGGGAAGTGTTGGTGAGAATGATGGTGACAGAGTTTGTTGGAAGAAGAAATCAAAATTCTTTGATCTCGAGTATTGGAAATACCTCCCTGTGAGGCATGCCCTAGATGTTATGCACATTGAGAAGAATGTTTGCAATAGTATCTTTGGTACATTGCTAGAGATCCCTGGAAAAAATAAAGACGAGATTGTTGCTCGGTTAGACTTATTGAACATGGGGGAGAAAGACGTACTCGCTTGCCTCCAGGGCCTTGGAATTTGTCAAGAGCAGAGAAGAGAGCGGTTTGCAATTCTTTGTATGGTATGAAGGTTCCTGAAGGTTATTCTTCAAATATAAAAAATCTTGTATCTTTAAAAGATTCAAGACTTCTTGGCCTTAAATCTCGTGATTGTCATACCTTGATGCAACAATTGCTCCCTGTGGCAATTCGTTCTGTTTTGGAGAAGCCTGCAAGGTATGCAATAACTCGATTGTGCTTCTTCTTCAATGCTATATGTGCAAAGACGGTAGATGTTTCCAAGCTAGATAAGTTGGAAGAAGATGTAGTAGTTACTTTGTGTTTGCTTGAGAAGTACTTTCCCCCTTCATTCTTTGATATCATGGTTCATCTAGTAGTACATCTTGTCAGAGAAGTTCGTCTATGTGGGCCAGTATATTTTAGATGGATGTATCCGTTTGAAAGATATATGAAAGTGCTAAAGGGGTATGTTCAGAATCGTACTCGTCCCGAAGGTTGCATTGCTGAGCGGTATATAGCTGAAGAAGCTGTAGAGTTTTGTACCGAGCATTTATCTGATGTTAGTACAGTTGGAGTGCCTTCAAGCCAGAATATGGGAGTTTCAAAGCCATTATCAGGTTGCACAGTGAGCTTAGTTGATCTTGACTTGTTGAACCAGGCACATCTATATGTCTTGGAGAATACGGAGGAAGTCCTACCTTCTATCAATTGATTTTTTCGTGTCAATTGTAGGGAACATATGATCCACATCAAGACCACTTATCCAAAATTTAGAAAGAAAACAAAGTGGCTACAAGATAAGGACAATAGCACTTTCATTCAATGGCTACGCTTTAAGGTATATATGTTATTGAATGACATATTGAACTGATTTTAGTTTTCTTTCTTTCTACATATATGTTAGATTGAATTAAGATATATGTTTAATTTGCAGGTTCAAAGTGAATTTAATGGGGAAGACAATAATGGCGTATCAGAAAATTTGAGGTGGTTAGCAGCTGGTCACGACAAATCAGTTAATTGTAATGTATGACATTAGTTATGATTGTTGTAATGTATGACATCAGTTAATTGTGGTTAGCAGCAGTGGGTGAGTTTGGGAGTGAGAATATTAGAGATGGGTGTGAAGATATATGGATTGATTGATTGTTGTAATGTATGACATTAGTTATGCAGCTAATTGTATGACATTAATTCATAGCTCTGTATATCATTTTAATTCCGATTACATTTTCATTATGCAGGCTTTGGGCACGACAAATCAAAAATTAAAAATAATGGGTTAAATCTGAAAATACGATGGTCAAGTTACAAAAATCGCAAAAAGAGACGTCTACAGAACAACCAACGTCGAGGTTTCACAACTGACGTGGAATGAGAACGCAAAAATGAAATAAAAACCGCCATTTGAAAAAGAAAACACATCGGTTAATTAAAGTTAATTTCAAAACGGTTAATAAATATTTAAAACAACAACGGTAAATAAAATAATCAACGACGAACAATAAAGTATAACACGACGGCAGAGCTCAAACCGACGAATTTACGGATATAATCAATTGATGATTAACGTCGTAAAAACATTGTTGCACGTCTGTTATAATTAAACAATTGACGTCTCGGAGAATACACACGTCAAAAAAGGTTATAAAAGAGACTTAACAAAGACTAGCCACGTCATGGAACAAATAAATAACCGACGTAGTATGGATATAACAACATCGAAGAATTGAATTCTTGGGACATAGTAAATTCTAACCACGACCTTTATTTTACAATAACCGACGTCAAATCCATAATTCAAGGCGTTTCGTTACTTCTTAACGATGGTTAGGCTAAAAGCAATGACGTCTCAGAGATTACACACGTCTAAGTGGTTCACAAAAGGGACTTTTAAAATGTCAACCACGTCAAAGTCTATAAACACCGACGTTGTAAATAACTAACAACGTCCTAAAATGTGACTCCTAGGCCATAGTAAATGGATTAAACATGACAGGTATTTTAATTAACCGACGTGTAATATTAAATCCACATTGTTTATTCCTCTGTTAAAGCCGTCAAAATAATTTTCAACATCTGTGGTGACCTAAAGGGTCGTGGTTATTTTTTTTTACGTTAGTCCAAGTAAATATATGCCATGTTAAATCTTTAAGACGTCACTTTTTTTGACAAAAGTGACGTCTAATTTAACATGTTATATGTTTTAGGGGTCAGTTTTTTTATTTAGTGAACATAGTATTTATTAACCACGACGGTTTTTACATTTTACACATCGGTTTTGTTTTAATTAGAGACGTTGATAAAAATATTTACATCGGGCTTGTAGTTGTTTTTGACATTTAACATTATTTAAACGTCTGTGTTTTACTAAAACCGTCGTCTAATATAGTCGAATGTTGTCTTTTTATGCTTTTATGTATGAAGTAGACGTCGGTTTTAGTTTTTTTTTTTTTATGACGTGTAATATATTAACCCCGTCAGTTATTTGCCGTCGTTATTTTATGTGTTAAAAGACGGCGGTCGATTTCACGTCGGTTTTAAAACATGATACACGACGGTGGATTCCCATCGTCTATTTCGTTTTTTGTAGTAGTGCTTATTCAAGGTTTGATAGGATTGTTGTATAACTTCAATGTAATTTAAAAGGAGGTAATTATTGCCTTGATTAAGTGACACTCTGACACTAAACCTCCTTAACTATATTCTGTTCTTTCTTCTTGCCAGCACATTATAGGAAGAACAAATGTTGAGATTTTGGAAGAAGGAGGTTATGGAAAAAGGGTTACCTGCAAAGAGGGAGATTACATTTGAGACACCATTATTTGGGTCAAAAACATTTTTGATATATGTGGAGCCCGTCTTCAACAAGGTAGGAGAGACATTTGGTATAAATTACATGGGGATGGATGTAACTGATCAGGTATTTGAATTTTGTATGTTTCAAAGTTCAATTCAAGACTTTACTTTTGATCAGTAAAGGGTATTGTGTTTCTTCTACACAAACAACAGGCGAGGAAAAGAGAAAAGATGGCAAAGCTTAGGGAGGAAATCGCCGTCCAAAAAGCCAAGGAACTTATAGTAATTTTACGTATATTTTTATAATTTTTAAAAATTATAAATTTTATAAGTAATGCAATAAAATAATAGAGAACACAAGTAAGAATCTCAATGCTGTAGCATCACTTGTATGCCACCAAAATATGTTTCGTAAAAGCTTTAAAAAGATTCACTAGAGCTTCAACATCGCTTCATTTACTACTCAATAAAGCTTCATAATATTTTTTTTATTTTTTGACTAAGAAGTCTTCATTAGTATTTTTATGAATTTTTTAAGATGAACTCAAATGGCGTAGAAAGTTTCACATTGAGTTTGTAGAATTTTTTTGGGGTGTAGTTTTATGCTATTTCATGAATTATTATGATTTTTGGAAGTTAAAGCATTCAAAAATAGGAATAAACGAAAGAGAATGACAAGTGGCAGGACTTGAATGATCTGTCAATAGTGCTTCTAACGAGTGTCATTCTTGCGTAGCGCAATGTGTCATGAGATGTTCATTTGTATCTTAATGTGTTGATAATAGTGTGAGTTGGTACCATTTGTGTATCTTAATGTGTTGATAATAGTGTGAGTATGTATCATTTATGTATCTTAATGTGTTCACAATAGTGTTAGTAGGTATCATTTATGTACTTTAATGTGTTGATAATAGTGTGAGTAGGTATCACTTATGTATATGAATGTGTTGTTAATAGTTTAAGTAGGTATCATTTGTGTACCTTAATGTGTGGATAATAGTGTAAGTATGTATCATTTATGTATCTTAATGTATTGACAATAGTGTTAGTAGGTATTATTTATGTATCTTAATGCGTTGACAATAATATTAGTAGATATCATTTATGTATCTTAATGTGTTGACAATAGTGTTAGTAGATATCATTTATGTATCTTAATGTCTTGATGATAGTGTGAGTGGTATGGATATGGGTATCAGGTCTGTATCTTAATGTTTTCATAATAGTTTCAGTATATCTTATGTAAACGGTGTATGTTGCATGTATAAAATGAAATTTGGGTTTGAACTAGGTTTCACAGAGGCGAGTACAGTTCTGTAATCGAGCAATTTCTATGGATAAACATCAATATTAAAATTCACTAGGGCTTCAACATCATATTTTTATAAATGTTACAAATAATAGAGAAATTATACAAGTCACAATTGCAATGCCGCATCATTACTTGTTTGCCACCAAAATATCTTTTGTAAACACTTCAAAAGGATTCACTAGAGCTTCAACATCGCTTCATTTATTATTCACTAAAGCTTCATAATATTATTTTTATTTTTTGACTAAGAAGTCTTCATTAGCACTTTTTTGAATGTTTTAGGATGAACTCAAATGGCGTAGAAAGTTTCATATTGAGTTTGTTGAATTTTTGGGTGTGTGTATTTTTCTGCTATTTAATGAAATACTATGGTTTTTGGAAGAGTGTGTCATCACTGTTTCTAAAGAGCATCATTTCCCGTAGCGCCACGTGTCATCAGAGTTTCAATTTATGTATGTTTATCTTCAAAAATTCACAAACAATTAATTAAAAAATCGAAAAAATCCATCCTTAATTTCTACAAATTTCATGCGACATTATCTTTGATTATGATGCGCTAAATGTTTGATTTTAAACAAATTCCAAACAATTAATTCAAGTTTGCTTCATTACTAACAATAGCACTAAGTTAAGATCACTCTTCATCACTATAACTCTTCCCCCAATTATTACTTCAAATTTCCCAATGTTAAATTTTGATTTTTTTTGCATCGGCATCGAAGATAATGTTAAAAGGAATTTTTAGAAACATTCGGTGTATTTTTCTAATTTTTATAATGAATTTTCTTGAATTTTTTAAGATAAACTCACAAAAATGAAATATTAATGACACATGGCGCTATGAGATACTAACACCCATTGAAAAAGCTGACGATATACCCATCAGGCACTGCCATGTGTCATTCTCTATTATTTATTACTATTTTTCAATATTTTGAATTCCAAAAATCATAATAAATTTGAAAAATTGACTAAAAAAGACTCCGCACTCCTTGTGACATTTCCAACATCTTTTGAGAGTTAAAACATAATTTTGACTAAGAGAAAAATTCAAACAATTTCACAAAGTCAAGTTTGCTTCCAAACTAACAATAACACTAAGTTGAAAATCATTAGTCTTCATTACTACAACTCTTCCTCCAATTATTACTTCAAATTTCCCAACGTCAAATTTTGATTTTCACATGTTAGGGTCGAGGATAATGTTGCAAGGAATTTATAGAAATTTTCGGTGTATTTTTCTGATTTTTTAATGATTTTTGGTGGTTTTTTTAAGATAGACTCACAAAAATGAAACATTAATGACACGTGGTGCTATGAGATACCGGCACCCGCTGGAAAAGCTGACGACACACCCATCAGCTGCTGCCATGTGTCATTATCTTCCATTTATTTCTATTTTCCAATATTTTTACTTTCAAAAATCATAATAAATTTGTAATAAACCTGAAAAATTCACCAAAAAATACCCCAGACTCCTTGTGACATTTCCAACATCTTTTGAGACTTAAAATATAATTTTTACTAAGAGAAAAATTCAAATAATTTTACAAAGTCAAGTGTGCTTCCCTACTAACAATAACACTAAGTTGAAGATCACTAGTCTTCATCACTACAACTCTTCCTCCAATTATTCCTTCAAATTTCTCAAAGTTAAATTTTGATTTTTGAGTATCATAGTTGAAGATAATGTTGCAACGAATTTGTAGAAATTTTTGGTGTATTTTTCTGATTTTTAAATTATTTTTGGTGAATTTTTAAAATAAAATCACAAAAAAAAAAAAAAAACATGAATGACACATGGAGCTATGAGATACTGACACCGGCTGGAAAAGCTGACGACGCGCCCATCAGCCGCTGCCATGTGTCATTATCTTCCATTTATTACTATTTTACAATATTTTGAATTACAAAAATCATAATAAATTCATAATAAATCTGAAAAATTCACCAAAAAATACCCGGACTCCTTGCGACATTTCCTACATCTTTTGAGACTTAAAACATAATTTTAACTAAGAGAAAATTTCAAATAATTTCTCAAAGTCAAGTTTGCTTCCATACTAACAATAACACTAAATTAAAGATCACTAGTCTTCATAACTATAACTCTTCCTCCAATTATTACTTCAAATTTCCCAAAGTCGTAGTTTGATTTTCGAGTATCATAGTCGAAGAAAATGTCGTAAGGAATTTGTAGAAATTTTTGGTGTATTTTTCTGAGTTTTTAATGATTTTTCGTTAATTTTTTAAGATAAACTCACAAAAATGAAACATTAAAGACACGTGGCGCTATGAGATACTGACACTCGTTGGAAAAGCTGACGATGCACACATCACTCGCTGCCATGTGTTATTCTCTTCCATTTATTACTATTTTCCAATATTTTGACTTCCAAAAATCATAATAAATTCATAAAAAATCTGAAAAATTCAACAAAAAATGCCTCGGACTCCTTGCGACATTTCCAACATCTTTTGAGACTTAAAATATAATTTTGAGTAAGATAAAAATTCAAATTATTTTACAAAGTCAAGTTTGCTTCCATACTAACAATAACACTAAGTTGAAGATCACTAGTCTTCATCACTACAACTCTTCCTCCAATTATTACTTTAAATTTCCAAAAGTCAAAATTTGATTTTCTAGCATCATAGTCTATGATAATGTGGCAAGGAATTTGTTGAAATTTTCGGGGTATTTTTCTGATTTGTTAATGATTTTTCGTGAATTTTTTAAGATAAACTCACAAAAATGAAACATTAATGACATGTGGCGCTACGAGATACTGACACCCGTTGGAAAAGCTGAGGACCCAGCCATCAGGTTCTGCCATGTGTCATTCTCTTCCATTTATTACAATTTTACAATGTTTTGACTTCCAAAAATCATAATTAATTCGTCAAAAATCTGAAAAATTCGCCGAAAAATGCCACAAAATCCTTGCGACATTTTCTTCATCTTTTTAGTTGTAAAATATAAATTTGACACATAAATAATTTAAATAATTTCTCAAACTCAAGTTTTTTCGTATACTACCTATAACACTAAGTTGAAGATCATTACTCTTCCTCCAATTATAACTTCAAATTTTTGAAAGTCAAATTTTGATTTTCACGCATTAGAGTCGAAGATAATGTTTCACGGAATTTGTAAAAAATTTCGGTGTATTTTTCTAATTTTTTAAAATGATTTTTTGTGAATCTTTTAAAATAAACTCACAAAAATGAAATATTAATGACTCGTGGAGCTACAAAATACTGACACCCGTTGGAAAAGCTAACGACGCACCCATCAGGCGCTGCCATGTGTCATTCTCTTCAATTTATTACTATCTTTTCAATGTTTTGACTTCCAAAATTCATAACAAATCTGAAAAATTCACCAAAAAATACCTCGGACTCCTTGCGATATTTTGCAACATTTTTTGAGACTTAAAATATAATTTTGACTAATATAAAAATTCAAATAATTTATCAAAGTCAAGTTTGCTTCCATACTAACAATAACACTAAGTTGAAGATCACTAGTCTTCATTATTACAACTTTTCCTCCAATTATTATTTCAAATTTCCCAAATTCAAATTTTGATTTTCACGCATTGGAGTTGAAGATGATATTGCAAGGAATTTGTAGGATTTTTCGGTGTGTTTTTCTGATTTTTTTTTAATGATTTTTCATGAATTTTTTAAATTAAACACACAAAAATGAAACATTAATGACACATGCCGCTATGGGATACTGACACCTGTTGGAGAAGCTGACGACGCACCCATCAGGTGCTGCCATGTGTCATTCTCTTCCATTTATTACTATTTTCTAATATGTTGACTTCCAAATTTCATAATAAATTCATAATAAATCTGCAAAATTCACCAAAAAATACCCCGGATTCCTTGCAACATTGCCAACATCTTTTGAGGCTTAAAATATAATTTTGACTAAGAGAAAAATTCAAATAATTTCTCAAACTCAAGTTTGTTTCTATAGTACCTATAACACTAAGTTGAAGATCATCACTCTTCCTTACTACAACTCTTCCCCCAATTATTACTCCAAACTTTCAAAGGTCAAAATTTGATTTTCATGCATCATAGTCGAAGATAATGTCTCAAGGAGTTTTTCGAAAATTTCTGTGCATTTTTCATATTTTTTGTGATATTTTTTAAGTCAAGCACACAAAAATGAAACTTTCATGGCATGTGGCGCTACGACATACTGACACCCGTCGAAAACTCATCATGCGATACCATGTGTGATGCTCTTCCATTTATTACTATTTTTCAATGCTTTAACTTCCAAAAATCATAAAAAATCTGAAAAATTCACAAAAAAAATCCTAAGAACTCCTTGCGATATTTTCTTCATCTTTTAAGTTTTAAAATATAAATTTGACACATAAAAAGTTCAAATAATTTCTCAAGATGCTGCCACTCGTCATTTTCTCCCATGTATTGCATTTAATACGAATTTTTGAAGTTAAAGCATAGAAAATATATAAGTAAACTAAACATAATGACACATGGCAACAAAAGAATGATGCAACTTCAGTTTTTTAAACAGGTGTCCTCCCATGGGGCCATGTGTCAAAAATGTTTCTGTTTTATATTGTTTAGCAATAAATGGGAGGGAATGACAAGTGGCAGTGCCTTGAGGCTGCGTCCTCAATGCTTCTCACAAGTGTCACTCTCAATGGCGCCATGCATCATTAAAGTTTCCTTTTTGTGTGTTTATCTTAAAAAATTCACAAATTTTTTAAAAAAATCAGAAAAATAAATATGTCGAAGCTGTGTTTATAACACATGTTATTGTCCAATTGCACCACGTATTTCTAGAATTACTCTAAGTGTAGAGTAATATTTCAGCAAATATATAGGTTAAAATAGGTTTCATTAACATTTATACAGTCAATAGGTGTTTGCTAGAACTTCAGTAGGTGTACAATAAGCTTTCACCAATAGGTTTGCAATGAGGTTTCAACAAGAGTACAAGAAAGTTCAACTGAGGTTTCACACCTATTTCACGTAATATGCACTAATGCTTCACTTAGTGTTCATCCAAACCTAACTTGAGCAATTATCGCCAATTATAAGAGTCATAAAGCCTTTAATTACTCTACACTTCTTCACCGACCCTTCTGCAACCAAAGATTTAAAAATAACAGAAATTGTCAACAACAAAAAAAATTTATCCCTCTCCATTAAGGATTAATCATAAATTTCAAGTATGATATAATCATATTGCAACTATTAAAAAAGAGAAGGTCGATGAATTAGAGTAAGATATAACACTAAGCACAGTACGTTGCTTCAGCTTGGTAATTTGATCTGGGACTAGTAGTGGAAGGATAACATTATACTTGCCACCGATTCAGTCATTAAATTTCATCCATTATGTATGTGGAAAACAAGGAATAGAAAATTTTCAAGTGATACTGCTAATGTCGGAATCCAATGAAACAACTAAGAACATGATTGAACTAAAATCTTAGGTCTCCTTAAACAATTTCTCGCCCTATATGAAGTGGTAGCACGAGAAGTAGACCTGACAATATAACATTATTAGTTTCCGAAAATTCAACTCAATTGAAACATTAGGCTGCCTTACATCAAACATTGTGTACTAATGCAAAGGCTCGATAGTAACATCGTCCCCATACTATTGTTGAACAAGTAAACAATGAACAACAAGGACAATCTCTAGTTTTCTGCAGGCATTGTATGTGGATATATGTAAGGACGTCATCTCATGCAAAGAAAGAAATGTGCTTTACCATCCCCTTCTGCTCCATCATTATAGTACAGATTTTACACTCATTTATAGGCACTCTAAAAGATCCAGGAACAAAAAACGATCCAAAAAATTGCCCCATGTAATTTACACACACATCCTATAACATTTCATATTCCATAGCCACTCATTGCAAAAGCATATCCCTAAAGATCCAAACTTGTGGCAGAAAATACTAAAATCTATCAATTTTAGTTCCAGTTTCTAAGCAAGGTACTAATTATTACCAACTATAAACCTCAGTTCACAAGCTATATGCAATGATCAAAACTTTTCGTTCTTCTAGCATGGTCAATTTTCAACAGCGTAGCACCATAGAAAAAGGATATACCAAATAAAAGCCAAGAGCAAATGCTCCCACCAACACATCAGTAAACAAACGGTAACCGTACAACTGAGTTCTTACCCAGCGAGAGTCGACCTGCAAAATCAAATATCCACAGACAAAATTGTTGAAGGGGCACAAGACCCAGATGGGAAATATCGATAAAATCAATTAAGTAAAAAAAAAAAGAGTTGAGAAAATTGCAAAACTTACTGCGCGAAAGAACATAGGCATATATAGGAGCAACCAAGAACTTAAATTGGGAGCTCGTGCTTCTCTTTCTAATAGCAGCCTCTCTTCCAACATATTCATGTACACAATTTGATATCAATTACTAATAAAGAGAATAAATTTCTATGAATTGAAAGGCAAAATCTATGTTGTGGGTTTCGTGGAACTTACTGATTAGAGGGATTGGACAATGAGGGCCAGGAGGCCATGGCGGAAATTTTTTTGAAGATGAGAAGAGTGATGCTTTGTATAGAAATGGAAGTAAGGAAATGGGGTGTAGATGGAAAGATAGATGAGAAAAGAGGGATGTAGTTCATGGACATCGAAAAGTCCACTGGAAGGGTAACTGGGATGGGTAAAGCTGATTGCTTTCAGTATTTTAATATAATTTTGGGGCAAAAATATCTACATTTAATTCAAGGGCAAGACAGGAGACAACGCGGGAAAAAATGGCGCCAGGGAAAGAAAAATTTCGCCAAAAAGTTTTGGAGGTAAGAGAGAGAACAAGTTGAGGTGAGGGCCTCATTCACTTACAATTGCTTTTCGCAGAGCCGTTAGATTAGATCCAGTGGTGTTCTCATATAATGTTCTCATATAGCTGTTCTCACTAGATCCTGACCCCTCTCAATACAGACAACACATTAGACAATATGTCTTTATTTCTATTTGATTGTGTTCCATCGTTGTAACTCGTAATTTTGTTTAGTAACATAAGTTGTTGCACAGTCGTCTAGATTATAAGTCCCTATCAAAATGGACTTGTTCTTGTCTCCTTTGACATTTTCTACTCATGCTATTTCATGCCAAATAGTAACAGGTCCTACCTAAAGCACACATGAGAGCACTTCCACCCATTTGTCATGGCAAAGGTCAAGGGGAGGCAAGGGCACATACTATTCATGTGAATAGTGCCAGCCCTTGCAAAAGGCAAGGTGTGTTTCCACCCATTGCCATGGCAAAGGGCAATTACTATTCATTGTAACTTATTTTTATTTTTTATACTTAAACGATTAATTTGAATATGATTATCGGTTGCCACATGTCAATTTTTATTATAAAATTCTCCTCTCATATTTCAGATAAAATTTTCGGTTGCCACGTGTCCATATTTATTATAAAATTCACATCTCACTCATCATACAATTGAAACACTCCCGGTCCTCATAGTTTGACACAATTGAGTACTTGGACGACTCAATCATTGGTGGAGATGGTTCCACCATATCAAGACATGGGGGAGTATTTTCTTTCGGAGGACGTAATAGTGCCATTATTTCCAACACGGAACGCATCACGGGAACTGACTGCGGGCATTATTCACTTGAGGAGCCATGTGTAATGGTTTTCCTCTTTTTTGTTTTGCCTTGAATAATCTATTAAAAAAATTAAATTGGAAATGCAAGAAAATAACCAAAAAAAATGACATTAAATTGAATAAAACGGCAATTAGAAATTTTTTACCTCGTCGCCAACATTTTGACCGCTTTGAACGTTTGTCCATGACCCTCTAGCTTCGATGGAAGAGTCCATTTGTATTTTTACACAAATGAAATTGAGTAACAGAAAATTTGGTGTGGAAAGTGAATAATATTGGAAGGAGAAGAATTTGTATGAAGATTTGGTGTGGAAAGTGAATAATATTGATTGGTATTTATAGAATAAATTTTTTTTGAATTTTTTGGTATGTTTTACAATTTTTTGGCCGTTCGATTGGAGCACAAACTCTAGGTCGAACCCTCCAGGAGTCGCCACGTGGCTTAGAGCCACTGGCGTCAGTGCAAGTTTTTCAATTTTTTTTTAACGTAATTCACGTGCCAATAGTAGAAAAAAAATTCAAATTATTGCCCTGAGGCCAGCGTGGCATTAGCAATGACGTAAGCTGCCCGAAGGCAGCAGCTCGGGCCATTTCTCCCCGTGGGCTTGCCTGGGTTGGTGGGCTCCATGCCTTACCTGGGCTTGCTGTTAGAGCACTTCCAGCAGTGAAACCCTTGCCATGGCAAGGGGGGTCCTAGGGCAGCTACTATTCATGTGAATAGTGGCTGCCGTTGCAAAAAGCAATGTGTGTTTCCAGTAGTTGCCATGGCAAAAGGAAAAAACTATTCATTTTTTTGTTTTTTCACAAATTTGTTTACCTAAACAATTAATTTGGACAATATTTTTGGATATGATTTTTGGTGTGGGAAGTGAAAAATATGACTAAGTATTTATTTAAAAAAATTACGAATTTTTTTTGTATCTTTTTTTAGATTTTTTTAGATCCCCCTCGTTTTGTATCTCGAGCTGAACCTACCCTTGGGCCAGCCCGTCTTCGTGGCACCCACCTCCAGCTCGGGCCAGCTTGAGTTGTTGGAATCAGTTTTTAGCCCAAACCCCCTAGCCCCCGCCCCTCCCCCCAAACCCAGTTGCTGGAAATGCTCTTATGTGCTGGAACGTCTTGCTATTGCATGCTGGAACGTCCTCGCAGGGCCTACTCAGAAATTGTCAATGCGTGGTTGCAGACTCTCTTTCTTCTAGCTTGAAAACAATGCATCATTAAAGTGGCAAAACATCACTTCTAAAACTCAGAAATTGTCAAACAACCATAACCATAGAATACAAATTCTCCAAAACCCCTTTAATGTAGCCAAATTGTAGACGACATTATTAGGTCTAAAGAGGGGGCCTCCACGGTGAGAGGACCTCCTTATTTCAAAGCTTGCGATCAATCAAAGCACTTTGCCCCTGCTGCCAGCAGAAGGAACCGTGTTGAAAAGTTGGAAAGAGTTTTACGTCCTTTTCTTCTTCCAACTGTCGCAAATGGCTTGTCGCATACGGCTTATGCGTTAGATTGACAATATCCATGCCTAATCTCAATATTAATTGATGTCCTATTCATTTTGCATGGCTCAACCCTCATAGAAAACCTTGAGGAATATATAGTATGAAAGAAAGAGAAGACATATTATGAGAACAAATTGTTACGTAAGGAAACACAACTGGAACTGTAAAATATAAAGTACAATCTAGCCTCTGGAAACTAGTTCCTTGGAAACATAAGCTTCTAGATTTTCTTGAGTGTTCTTGTTCTACAAGAGTCTTCAGTTGTCTACAAGACTTATTTGCATACTCCCTTTGCACACTTGTTCTGAGGGAGCATTAACTTTCTTTCATATAGCCACAGCCTTGCAGTTGTACCAATAAAATAGGATATGAAATCACATTCACATTAGAATCACCAAGATTTAATATCTCAAATAGCATTCGGATGGAACCTTGCCGAAAGTTTAATTTCAAAGAATATTATTGTATTGTCCTCCTGTCAAATTAAGTTCATTTCACTCAATTCTTTGCATCCATAAAAATATATTTGGACTGACTTGGATAGCCAAATGTGTCGGTTTTGCCAGTATAAAGAACAATATGTAGCGGAAGTTTGTATTTGTTGCTTGCTTTGCTTTCATAAGCCTGCAGACTAACCTGTGTTGGATTAATCTTTTTTTATACCCATTTTTGTATTCAGTTGATTTGGTATTCATGATTTTTCAAAGCCACAACCTATCGTTTTTGTTGCTTGCAAAAGCCAGCATGAGGAAATCGTATCCGAAAAAGAAGACATAACTATAAGAACAAACTGTGCCTTATTACATTGGAAACACAAAAGAAAAGAAAGAAAAAAAGAAAAGCAAACAAAAAATGTAAAATAAAAACTACAATAATATATGTCTAGCCTCTAAGCCTTCCTTTCATCATGTTGATGCGCATTGTTACCATTACATAGCACCTATCTTGTATATTGTCGATGAATCGAAAATATACATATCTCCATGTCGTGTTAACAACTAAAGAACCACATACTCCCCAAAATCCCACTATGAACCCCAACACAGTGAAAATATAAAACCATGGAAGTTGATGAGGCTCATTGTCCAAGTCTTTGTTGTTTGTGCCATCTTCATCAATGCCCTTATTTGATCCGCACTTATTTGGAAGTGGGGCACCACAAAGTTTTAGATTCCCCTCAAAGGCAGAAGTGTTGAAGGTTTGAATCTGAGTGCTTGTTGGAATTGGTCCTCCAAGATTATTGTATGAGACATTAAATTTTTCCAAGAAATTAAGGCTCGTCAATGACGATGGAATTCTTCCAGACAAATGATTCATGGAGAGATCCAAAACCTCTAAATTTTTTAGGGTAGATATTTGGTCTGGAATGACGCCGGAGAAGTTGTTGGAGGAAAGAGCCAACTGGCTAAGAAGGTGCAATTGTCCGATCTCAGTAGGTATATCACCAACAATGTTATTGTTAGATAAGTCTATTGTTGTTGGAAAAGAAGACAATTTATACTGTAGAAACGTTTGATTTACAGCTATGTTGTTGTAGAAAGGCAATTCAAATTCATATTGGTCTACTTGAGATGCAATAGGTTCATACACAAACCTTGGTAGTCTACAAAGTTGCTTTGGAAATTCACCTGAAATTCGGTTATATGACAAGTTGATAAAAAACAGTCTAGGAAGATTCCCCAACCAACTTGGAATTGGCCCGGTGATTTGATTAAAAGCCAGAATCAAGATCTCTAGATTCTTGAGCTTTGATAACCACACAGGTATTTCACCAGTGAGGTTAGAACGAGCCATATTCAATAGCCGAAGATTTTGGAATCCGTCAAAATCAACCATGCCATCATCAAATGGCATTCCCTCACCTACAAAGGAACCAAAAAGCGAGAGTGTGTGAAGACTTTTGCAACTCATCAATATCTTCATTGTGCCTGTGAGGTTGGTGAATCGGTTGTAACCAAGGGTGAGGAAGGACAAGGATTTCAATGAAAGAATCTTAGTTTGTATTTGTCCCTCTAAATGATTTCCAGTCAATGCAATGGCCTTTAGGTACCTACATGAGTAAAGACTTACTGGAAACATACCAGTAAAGTTATTGGACCTTAGGTCAAGTTTTGTAAGTTGACTAAATTTGGAGAAATTAAGCATGGAGATATCTCCTTCAAAGTTGTTAAATCCCAAACGTAGTTCTACAAGGTTTGTGCAATTCATCAAAGATGCGGGAAGAGTACCTTCTAAATTGTTGAAATCAATGGTCACAAACTTCAACTTGGAGAGCTTCCCCAAATTTAGAGGAAGCTTGCCACTCAATTGATTAAGGTAGAGGTCAAGGATTTTAAGGTTGGTGAGGTTGACAATTTTATCACTAATGGCTCCACATAGTGAATTGATAGGTAATGCAATTTCTTCAAGTTTGGTAGCATTATAGATATCTTCTGGAAGTAACCCTGAAAGGTTATTGTGACCAGCACGAAAAACCTGTAGTTTAGAACACTTCCCTAGCCCAAGAGCAAGGTTGCCACCAAATTCATTGGAAGAAAAGTCCAATAGCCTAACAAAGGGAGAATAATGGAGACAAATAGAGGATGGGACGTACCCTGTGAAGGTATTGTTGCTGACATTGAAACTAGTCAAGTTGTTTGCTTGTTGGAAGAATGAAGATGGAATTGTACCGAATAAATGATTGCTCGACAAATTGACTATTCGGATTTTGCTGGATGGTAGAGAAAGTGGTAGCTCCCCATAAAGATGGTTATAGCTCAAATCAAGGATCTCAAGACGATTCAAAGACAACAAGAATTGAGTCTCAAATGAACCATATAGTGAGTTGTGGGAAAGGTTCAAGTGGGTGAGATGTGTGAGATTTCTAAGTGAAGAGGGAAAGATACCTCCTTTGAGCCCTTTGGAAGGTAAGAGCAAATGGGTGACCCAACCATCTTGATCACAAGTGATGCCCTTCCAGTGACAGCAATCAAGGGATGTCCAATTTAAAGGAGGAGAAGAGAGAGTGGAGGCAAAGGACAGGAGGGAGCAACGTTCAGTTTGGTTGCAGGCATAAATATTTATAGATATAATGTAAGAGAATAAGAGGAAGAGAAGGAAGCCATGAGCCATTAAGTTATAAGGTTGCACTGGCAACATTGCTTTGTGTATGTGTTGTTGCGCACAGGTTTGTATTTATAGATATATACATGTTACTTCATCAAGAAGCTAATGGTAACATTTGTGCTACCCCTTTTCATCATTCTATCTTGTACCCATCCATACATTTAAAAAGGAAGGTGTCCCCAACTTTTTGACTAAAAATACGAAGTAATCAATGTAAAATTCCATATAAAAATATATATTTCTCTTCTTCATAGATCATCAATGTGATCATTATATATATATATATATATATATGGGTGTCCCTCAAATATTTTTGCAACGATCCAAACCATCTATTTTTTAAGTTTATATTCATAGATCATCCTTGCAAAAAATTAGACAAATCGAAAACCGTTTCGATATCCAATTTTGTCATACAAAATCAATTAACACTGTGCTTCAAGAAAATACTAAAATTTCAATAATTCAATTGAGTGGTCAAATGATATCGGATTCAAGTGATTTTTTGTAGAGATGATCTTTGAATGAGTGTCTACAAAATCGACGGTTTGGATTAGTGAAAGACAATATGGAGTGAGCCCTAGAAGGGTGTCCCTTAAATAAGCATATTTGAGTGATCCTTCAACTGAAGATCCCTGTATATATATATATAATGATGCTTGAACACGATATGTAAGAGCATCCACAATCATACTCGCTATTTTTTTAGTTAAAATTTAGCTAAAAATATATATAAGCTATTTTAAGAGCTCTTTATAAAATTTAAACTCCAAACATGCTCTCTCTCTAGTTTAGCGAGTCATAAATACTATAACTCTTTTTTAATTGGTCCATCTCTATTTAAAAATAATATAAAAATAGTTAACATTAATTAAAAGTTTAAAATAATCATAAAATAAAAGAGCATTAAATTATAGGGAACCACTGGGAGTCCTTTCTCTCTCCTAAGATTTAGGAACTCTTAGAGGTCTCCCTATTTTAGGAGGTTGATAAAGATTCCTCCCTAAAATTTGTCTAAAAAGATGGTTTAAAGAACTCATTATGATGCTCTAAGTCACCAAATAGACAACCACATGAAGCAAATAGGGAGCCCACTGGAAATTGAGAAGTCGGCAAACAACAACCGCATGAAGTAAATTATTCATATTCAAAGAGAAGATCTCATTGGGTCTTAATGGGGGCCACCAGAGAGGACTTTGCTACTTAATTCAAAGGACTCATAGTTTTTGTTGTGTTGATAATTTTTCTTGGAAATTTGGAACGTTACATTGCTAGTCAAGCCTGATCTCAACATTTCATTGGCGTGACGTCCTATATTCACTAGTCACAAGTCACAAGTCACAAGTCACGTCCTATATTCTCAACATTTCATTTCATTGTTGATTTTTAGTACAACAATGGCGAAGATTCTGTGGTATATTGGCGGTGAAGGTGCAGTCACTGATCCAAGGGATAAAATTGCATCTTAAAAATCAGGAATTGAGATTGAATGACATGATTACTCGTTCAGCGATTTCTTATTAGCCAATCCCAAGTGAGGTCCTCCAACTCTTCTCTCTTCATTGCATATGCTTCATCTTCTTCAGTATCGCCGGCTCTTCTCCGGCTACTTCCCCAAAACCCATCTGCAGAAAGCTACAGTTCATAGGCAAAACCGCACTCAATTAAGCTGTACCTTTCTTAACGGGCTTCCATTTCATCTAATGCTCACCCAATTGAGAGATATTTAGTTTGATTTGTTCTTGGGCATGATGAATTTTGTTCGTGTAAATTTTATTGTTTTTTAGTGAACATATAAACTGTTAATTGACAATTGTATGCTATCAAAATTTCTTCTGGAAAGCTTAATTTCTCGGTCCTGTTGTTTTTTTTTCTTTAAGGAAATTTGAGATTGGCCTTGTTAGTTTGCATCAGCATAGGAAAATAATAAACTTGACGATTCAAATGATAGTGGTTGAGGACAAAATGTGAATTTTTAGAAAGCATTGTAATCCTTATTGTTCATAATTTATGAACATTTCGTTTTCTTTTTCTAGTTGTTTTAGGAAATAAGGGGTCCTAGTAGCTAATTAAGCTACTATTTTGTAGATGTTGGATGTGGATGCGGTCCTAAGAGCACCTCCAGCCTTTACCCAAGACTGGGCAAAAGGCCCCCCAAGGCAGCCCAAGACAGCTCGAACGGAAGAAAAATAGCCCGGGCAAATGGTGGGTCCCATCGAACTGGGCAAGCCCACAGGCAGATCTTGCCTGGGCTGCAGCCCGAAGGCGCTGACGTCAGCGAGTAAAAAAAATTCAAAAAAATCCAAAAAAATTTCAATTTTTTTTTTAAATACCAAAAAATTATAGATATTTTCCTTATAAATACATAACAATTTTATTCACTTTCTAAATTGTTTATATTTTGTTGCATAATCTTTTTTTTTTTCTTGCCCTTGCCCTAGCCTTCCAAGGGTGGAACCAACTAAGGCAAGGCTGGCACTATTCACATGAATAGTGGCAGCCCTTGCCTTACCTTAGCCTTGCCTTAGCCTACATGGGTGGAGGTGCTCTAATAGCTAATTAAGCTCCCTCTTATTTCTCCTATTTTTGTAGATGTTGTTGGCTACTCAAATAGGTAAAGCCTTTTCTCATATTACGTTGACAAGTGTCATCTTGCATAGCAACTCCATATAAAAACATTAGGGTTTTCTTTATCTATCAAGTCAGCTGGTAATGTGTGAATTAGGATATTAACTTTGACAAGTAGTGTGTGATCAGTTCATAATTGTATATCAGTTTGTACCCCTGTAGCTTATGATTTGGTTATGTTATTGAGTTAAATTTGTGCTTTTAATCCCTTTTCTGTTTATCATTCAGTTCATTGGGCCTTAGGTAGCAATGGTGGCTTTGGATAGGAAAAGATGCAAAATGGTGCAAAAATGAGCAGACTGAGTTAGCAATTTGTTTCGGCCTTAACTTCCTTATCCCAACTTGTATTGGCCCAATTAATATGTGGTTGGAAAGAAGAGATTCTGAACTGCAAGATGGATTGCTCAAACGTATCAATTGATGAAGACAAGCCCAATCCGTGGGCCCATCAAAATGCACACCAAGAGTCAATTCCAGTCTATTTTCGGTAGTCAACTTGCAAGGCCCAAAACGTACACTTGTACTGCTCAGATGGGAATACATTCTTCATAAAGGTTGTTCCAATGGGTGTCTATTATGACATATCCAAATTTGAGCCCCATTGGATACATATTGAAACCTCAGGCCTTCCTACACCAAGCCTGGTTCAGAAGAATCGTTTTTTCCAACAACCAAAATAAAACCCAAAAGGCAGCCACAATTGAACACCTTTGAAATCCCATGTGAAGAAACCTTGAGGTGCAGCAAAAGAAGTATGGGATGGAATTGATTCCAACCACACTAACATAGACAAGATGAAGTGTGAGTTATGGATTGTATTAAAAGAGGAATGGTGGTGTTGGAATTCATCATGATGTTCCTCCCTCTTAGCCCTATAAATAGAGAAGTCTTCAAGCTTCATAAAACACCCCCAAAGGGGGGAGCTCTCAAACACTTCTCTAGAGCTCTCCTCCATTCTCTCCCTCAAACTCTCTTAGTTTCTCTTTCTAGTTTTCAATTGTTGTAATGAAATCTTTGTGCTGAAATTATGCTTAAGTTTTTCTTAGTTCCACTTTACTTTTCATTGTTATGTAAATTCTTTTCTTTAGTTTCAAGTTTGATTAGTTTCCAAGTTTCAATTATGGTTTTTGTTCTTATTCATTATGCTTATAAGTTAATATGCTAGTTTGAATGATTGATCACCATTTAGGCTTGCATGTTAGCTATCTTGGTTTGAATTAAGAGTAGACACCATGCTTTAATTCGAATTGAACTATGAATAGGAAGAGTATGTATGGACATTCGACAACAGGGATTAGATACATACTTGGTTGTTTAAAATGTTCTTCTATGCTTAATGGATTCCTAATGCTTAGTTTAGGTTAGACAACAGATGATCAAATTAGGGAATTAGGAATACAAGGTTAGGACCAGACACCATGGCTTAATCATACTTTAGCTAGAATCAATCCGTTAATCTAGTTGAACTTGGGAACTTATCTGCTTGAGTTATTTTCTTTTCTTTTTCCTTGTTTGATTTATTTTCTTTCTTGTTTTTCTATTTTGTGTAGGAAAACTGAATTGGATTATTCAATCACCAATCCCTGTGGAATCGACCTCGTACTTACATATGCTATACTACCGAACGGTTCGTGCACTTGCGAGTATCACAAGTTGAGGATGTAGCTGAATCCATTTTGGTGCAGCTGAATTGACGCAACAGTGTGCTCCACTGACAAGAGTTTATTGGACATTCAATAAAAGGCTTCTAGATATACTACGTGGAAGTGTTAATTATCATTTGTGTCATGCATTATTAGTCGGGAATAACAAAATAATTTTATTCCCGTTTTATGAAAGTCTTTCCTCATATTAAGCTTCTTACCTTTCTAATGGAGGATGTTAGAAGCAAGGCAACTTTTGACAAAGTCAATTTGCCTTGTTCAAAAGTTAAGGCAAATTTACTGATAAAAGGACATGACATATATGGGAACAATTCTTAATAAATAAGTGTTTTTTTTTTCTTCTAACCATTTGCCTAACTATTTTGTAAATCCAGTTATTGGAAATGATTTAGGATGTTTGGTAAGTCCAGTAATATGAAATGATTTTTTGGCACATGAGTTTTATTTTCCGTTCTCATAGAAAACTAAGGCTAACATTAAATGCACTTTTTTTAGGAAAGCATTGCAAAATGAGTATAGGCAGGCATAATTTCACTGTGTTTGAACTGCTGTCAGCATTTGCAAATTGCATCTCATCTTGAAATGTGCTCTTCTCAACTTTAGGAAAAGTTCTGTCTAACTAAACCCCCCTTTTTCGTTGTGGATGGTGTTGGGGGATGATGTTTGTTTAAGCACTTCAAAGGTTTTCATCTCCGAACTCAATGAATCTTTTCCATTTGTTACTTATGGATCCAGCACATGATTGAGATCTTTGATTCAGATTTTGGATATATGTTGCAGTATGCTTATTTCCTAATCATATTTTGGACTCACAAAACTGATATAATTGAAGTATAACTGTAGACCCTTAACTGTGAAGTTATTTTGCACAATGGGGATTGATATAATGGATATATGTTGCTGTATGCTTATTTCACTACTACAAAAAGTGAAAAAGACGACCAGAAAAAGACGACGGCAGAACATAAAACCGTCGTTGTGTTTAAAAAGACGACGGTAACAAAAAACCATCGTGGATAAGTGCCTTAAACAACTAAAAAATGGAGGTACTGTTGAATATTTTTTAAAAATGACGCACACAGATAAAAAAGTGTCATCTTATTAAAAAGGTTTTCTTCAGAGTTAAAATCTGACCAAAAAACAACGATGGTAGGTATGAATCCACCGACGTAGAAAATAAAGACGAAAGTTCACCAAAAAACCTGCCGTGTTAACTCCTAACTAAGCACGACCAACTGTTCTTAGTCCACGTCGTATAATACAATGGAATCCACGTCGGTATACTACGACGGTGCCTTCTCTGTAAACCGCCGTCTTAATGTTTATTTCTTTTTAAGATTTAATTATTTTTTAATTTTGGTAGCCTACGAAAATTAAAATGAGATCCCAAGAGGTATGATATCTTACCGTTGAGATCTTTGGATCCTGATCATAATCGAACCACCAAAGTGAGAAAGACAATATTTTAAATACACAAAATCCAAAAAAGAAACAAGAACTGAACTGACCACGGCAAACTTTGAGAAAGACAATGTTTTGAAAGTTAATGATGTGTGTGTTTTTGTGTCTCTGAGATACACCAAAACGCATACATCATTAACATCCAAATTATTGTCTTTGAGATGTGAGAGAGAGTAATGATGTATGTGTGTATGTGAGAGAGGAAGACGAGCCTCCAGAGAGGTCAGAAGAACTTGGAACCCTAAATGAAAACTGAAACTGAAAGAAAGCGTCAAATTTATACAATAAATCCTTAAAACCCACGGCGGTCCTTATACATATACCACCGTCTAATTGTACAAAACCACGTCGGTTATTCTTTAATGGAATCCACATCGTATAATTTAATGGAATCCACATCGTCTAATACAATGGAATCCACTTCGGTATATTACGAAAAAACGACATGTTAAATCAATGTACCATGACGCGAGAGATTAATTTATCGACTTATTATTTTGGAGTGTACTACAACGGTACCTACAACACTACTGTCGTATTTATTTACCACGTCCTAAGTTCAAATTACCGTCGTATTTTTTCTATTTATACGTCTGCGTTTTCTGTAAACCGCCGTCTTATTTTTATTACTTTTTAAAATTAATTAATTTTTCTTTTATTTTGGTAATACCTTTCTTAACACAAAACAAAATTTAATTCTCAATCCTCAACAACATTTTCGTCTTAAAAGGCAAATCTCTTCGTGTTAAATATTGATCAATATTTACACAATATATGTACACAAATTAGGCAAATACATCGTGGTTTCTTTTCTGCCTTCACCCTCAGCTTGTTCAACTGTTTCTTCCTCTCATATGCAAGCTGGGCCCTCTCCTTCCTCTTGTTCTCAGGCTCCTGCACAGCCACATATCAATATTTAATAGGAGCAATATTTAAAAGGCAAATAATTTCAGATAATCAGATAATTTCCAAAAACAATAATTTCAGTTCACGAAAACTAATAATTTCATATAATCAAAATCAACAAAGTGTGAAAAGCTCACTTCAGAGCATCAGGAATGACCATCCTCTTTATCTTATCATAAGGAGCATCAGGAACACCCTCGTATGACTTCAAACGGGCAAGTACGGCTGCACCATGCTTGGTCTAGTGAGGAATCATTCTGCAAACCAAAGACAATTTATACAAAGAAATTCCCCATGCTTGGTCTTGTGTGTGAAATAAAGCAGAAAACGCAACTAAAAACATTTGCTTTCAGAAAGACAATATTTTAGAAATTGATGAGACAGAGCCAAGGGCAAGAAGAAGTTGGAACCCTAATTGAAAACTGAGAGTTAAAAAACGAGTGAAAAAATCATATTTAAACAAATTATCGTAAATATCCATGTCGGTTCTATTACAAATAGCGACGTCATATTTAACTAATCAACGTTGTCATTTTCACTTATGCTAAGTAAACTTTTGTCGTGTATTAAAAAGAGAACGATGTCGTTTTCAGAACCCCAAAGTAACCACGTCGGTTTCTTAAAATAAATAGTCGTTGAATTTCGAAGGACAACGTCAGTTTACATAAACAAGCACGGTCATAACCACATCGGAATTCCAAAAGTAGTTTGGCTGTAGTAATAACCACGTCGGTTCCGACTTATTTACCGTTGTTATAACTAAATACTAGGGCGGTTTTTTAATAAAAACGTCGTTATATTGAACTCTGGGAAAATATATAAACTTTTCGTCACCTGACCTAATGTTCTACGGTTTTCTCTCAAATATCTCAGTTTCCCTCTCATTTCCCAAAAGCAGCATCATCGTCTGAATCTCGTCATCGTCTTCATCTTCGTCTCCAAATCACCATTTTCTAACGTCGGAAGGAAACTTTCTTTGCACGCCAAAGGTTTTTTCTCAATCTCTTCCCTTTTTTTACATTTCATTTGAAAGCCGTCGTTGTCTGGAAACAAGATTCTATCAAATTGAGGAAATCTTTCACTGGTTTTGATTAAATTCATTAGTCCATCACTCTCACGACGTCAAAAGACGACAGTTCTATCTTGTTTGCGACGATAGAATCGACACACCACGACGGTGGTTAATAACCGTCATGGTGTCACTACTACAAAAAACGAAATAGACGACGGGAATCCACCGTCGTGTATCATGTTTTACAACCGACGTGAAATCGACCGCCGTCTTTTAACACATGAAATAACGACGGCAAATAACTGACGTGGTTAATATATTACACGTCATAAAAAAAACTAAAACCGACGTCTATTTCATACATAAAAGCATAAGAAGACAACTTTCGACTATATTAGACGACGGTTTTACTAAAACACAGACGTTTAAATAATGTTAAATGTCAAAAAAACCTACAAACCGGACGTAAATATTTTTATCAACGTTTCTAATTAAAACAAAACTGATGTGTAAAACGTATAAACCGTCGTGGTTAATAAATACTATGTTCACTAAATTAAAAAACTGACGTCTAAAACATATAACATGGTAAATTAGACGTCACTTTTGTCAAAAAAAGTGATGTCTTAAATATTTAACATGGCATATATTTAATTGGACTGACGTAAAAAAAAAAAAAAAAAACCACGACCCTTTAGGTCACCACAGACGTTGAAAATTATTTTGACGGCTTGAACACAGAAAAAAACGACGTGGATTTAACATTACACGTCGGTTAATTAAAATACCTGTCATGTTTAATCCATTTACTACGGCCTAGGAGTCACATTTTAGGATGTTGTTAGTACTTTACAACGTCGGTTGTTGTAGACTTTGACGTGGTTGGCATTTTAAAAGTCTCTTTTGTAAGCCACTTAGACGTGTGTAATCTCTGAGACGTCATTGCTTTTAGCCTAACCGTCGTTAATAAGTAACGAAACTCCTTGAGTTATGGATTTGACGTCGGTTATTGTAAAATAAAGATCGTGGTTATACTTTACTATGTCCCAAGAAATCAATTATTCGACGTTGTTATGTCCTTACTACGTCGGTTATTCATTTATTCCATGACGTGGCTAGTCTTTGTTAAGTCTCTTTTATAACCTTTTTTGACGTGTGTATTCTTCGAGACGTCAATTGTTTAATTATAACTGACGTGCAACAATGTTTTTACGACGTTAATCATCAATTGATTATATCCGTAAATTCGTCGGTTTGAGCTCTACCGTCATGTTATACTTTATTGTTCGTCGTTGATTATTTTATTTACCGTCGTTGTTTTAAATATCTGTTAACCGTTTGGAAATGAATTTTAATTAACCGACGTGTTTTCTTTTCAAATGGCGGTTTTTATTTTATTTTTGTGTTGTCTTTCCGCGTCGATTGTGAAAACCCGACGTTGGTTGTTTTGTAGACGTCTCTTTTTGCGATTTTTGTAACTTGACCGTCGTATTTTCAGCTTTAACCGATTATTTTTTATTTTTGATTTGTCGTGCCCAAAGCCTGCATAATGAAAATGTGATCGGAATTAAAATGATATACAGAGCTATGAATTAATGTCATACAATTAACTGCATAACTAATGTCATACATTACAACAATCAATCAATCCATATATCTTCACACCCATCTCTTATATTCTCACTCCCAAACTCACCCACTAGGTCATCAAATGTGTCAACATTTGGTATCCCTCTAGTAAATGGCTCACACTCAATTCTAATATCACCTAGCACATCATCACCAATAACATCATTATATTTTCTATTAGGCATTGATAACACTACCGACCAACCACAATGCATTGGGTCGTCAACATAAAATACTTGTTTGACTTGAGAAGCCATAACAAATTGGTCATTCCTATGTCCAATTTTACTCAAATCTACAAGGGTAAATCCAAGTTCGTCGACTACAAGGCCCGAAGTGTTATCTATCCAATCACACCACAAGACTGGGATTCTAAACTTTTGGTAGTCAAGATCCCAAATTTCTTGAATAACCCCATAAAAACCCATATTAGAGACAATAGGGTTTTTATCCTTGGCACTAGCAACTTGCATAGTATGTGCAAGTAAATAAACTCCACTATTTTGGACAGTTCGCACATCATCTTGTGCCTTGGTGTTAAATTTGACACCATTAACAAGATAGCTCCTATATGATGGCACTGCCATGCTTGGACCAGCTGCTAACCACCTAAAATTTTCTGATATGCCATTATTGTCTTCCCCATTAAATTCACTTTGAACCTACAAATTAAACATATATCTTAATTCAATCTAACATATATATAGAAAGAAAGAAAATTAAAATAAGTTCAATATGTCATTCAACAACATATATACCTTAAAGCGTAGCCATTGAATGAAAGTGCTATTGTGCTTATTTTGTAGCCACTTTGTTCTCTTTCTAAATTTTGGATAAGTGGTCTTGATGTGGATCATATGTTCCCTACAATTGACACGAAAAAAACACGCATTACGGTCCCTTGTATATAAGATAAACATAAGGAGTAATAATATTTAAAATGGCTACATATGAAAAATTAAACTCATACGTACTCGATATAAGGTAGGACTTCCTCCGTATTCTCAAAGACATATAGATGTGCCTGGTAAAACAAGTCCATTTCAACTAAGCTGACTGTGCAACCTGATAATGGCTTTGAAACTCCCATATTCTGGCTTGAAGGCACTCCAACTGTACTAACATCAGATAAATGCTCGGTACAAAACTCTACAGCTTCTTCAGCTATATACTGCTCAGCAATGCAACCTTCGGGACGAGTACGATTCTGAACATACCCCTTTAGCACTTTCATATATCTTTCAAACGGATACATCCATCTAAAATATACTGGCCCATATAGACGAACTTCTCTGACAAGATGTACTACTAAATGAACCACGATATCAAAGAATGAAGGGGAAAGTACTTCTCAAGCAAACACAAAGTAACTACTACATCTTCTTCCAACTTATCTAGCTTGGAAACATCTACCGTCTTTGCACATATAGCATTGAAGAAGAAGCACAATCGAGTTATTGCATACCTTGCAGGCTTCTCCAAAACAGAACGAATTGCCACAGGGAGCAATTGTTGCATTAAGGTATGACAATCATGAATCTTTTAAAGATACAAGATTTTTTATATTTGAAGAATAACCTTCAAGAACCTTCATACCATAAAAAGAATTGCAAACCGCTCTCTTCTCTGCTCTTGAAAAATTTCAAGGCCCTGGAGGCAAGCGAGTACGTCTTTCTCCATACTCGAGTTGCAAATCAATTTTTACCCCCATGTTCAATAAGTCTAACCGAGCAGTAATCCCATCTTTATTTTTTCCAGGGATCTCTAGCAATGTACCAATGATACTATCGCAAACATTCTTCTCAACGTGCATAACATCTAGGGCATGCCTCACAGGGAGGTATTTCCAATACTCGAGATCAAAGAATTTTGATTTCTTCTTCCAACAAACTCTGTCACCATCATTCTCACCAACACTTCCCCCATTTTTCGAGCCCCATATGTAATTAATATCTTCAACCATATGCAGCACTTCTTCTCCGGTTAATGGCTCGGGAGGCATGCCATATTCAGGTTTCCCATTAAAAGCTGCACGTTGCCTCCTATATGGATGATTGATTGGTAACCACTTTCTATGCCCAATGTAACAAATTTTGTGGCCATTTTTCAACCTGTGACTAGGTGTATCATCGCCGCATATTGGACAAGCTTTATATCCTTTAACGACACAACCATATAAGTTTCCATAGGCGGGAAAATCATTAATGGTCCACAGTAATGCAGCTCTGAGTGTAAAGTATTCTCCTATGTGGGCATCATACACTCCTCTAATCCCATCCCACAGAGATTTCAAATCATCAATCAAAGGCTCTAAGTAGATGTCTATATCATTTCCGGGCTGTTTAGGACCGGAAATCAGTAAGGTCAACATCATGAACTTCCGCTTCATGCATAGCCATGGTGGGAGATTATATGTAACTAACATAATTGGCCAACAACTGTATCTGCTACTTAAAGAACTGTGGGGATTGAATCCATCAGATGAGAGAGCCAATCTCAAGTTTCTTGGCTCATTACCAAAGTCGGGCCATTTTTCATCAACAAGTTTCCAAGACGGGGAATCCGCTGGATGAGACATATAACCGTCAACTGATTTTCTTGCAGCATGCCAAGTCAAACTCTTAGCTGTCTTATGTGATTGAAACATCCTTTTAAACCTTGGAATTGGAAGAAAATACCACACCACCTTCGCTGCCACACCCTCTTTCAAGAACCCATCTTTGGTTTCCTTCCACCTTGAGATACCACAAGTAGGACAATTAGTTGCATCCTCATACTCCTTCCGATACAAAATGCAGTCATTGGGACATGCTTGGATTTTCTCATAACTCATCCCTAAAGCAGACAAAGTCTTTTTTGCCTCGTACATAGAGGAAGGTAGTGTATTTCCTTCTGGAAGCAATTCTCCTTGAAGTATCAATAATTTTGTAAAGCAAACATCACTCATCCCATGTTTTGCTTTCAAATTATATAACTTCACCAAAGCCGACAACTTCGTGTACTTACTGCAACCAGGGTACAAGGGTTAATCGCCATCTCCAATCACATTGGCAAACCCATAAGGATCAGATCCAATATTGGCAAAATCATTATCATCCATCCCTAATTCTTCAGAAACATAACTGAACCTACTTTGCTCATCTTCTTCCACATTTCTACTAGCATTGGTAGTCCATTCCCAAGGTTCTCCGTGCCATCTCCAAATCTTATAGCTTTGGTCAATTCCATTAAAGTATAAGTGTTCCCTTATAATTCCAACCCCAAACAATCGAATATTCCCACATTTAACACATGGACAACGAATCTCAGTTGTATTTCCAAGATTTTCTGATGCAAAATTCAAAAATCCTTCCACCCCTAACTCATATGCCTTCGATCTTCTATCCGCATGCATCCATGACTTATCCATCTCACACTCTATAAAATTCATATAAATAAATAAATAAATAAATATATATATATATATATATGTATATATATATATATTAAAGTGGAAAGACCACTAATGAAACACTACCTCATTCAAATAGCAGAAAACAAAATGAAAATTAAATATAAAACATGGACAAGACGACGGTTTGAACAAAATAATCGTCGTTTAATATAAATTCAGACGACGGCATATATAGTAACCGTCGCCATTAAGATACCCAAACCCAGAAATTTGTACGGGGTTCTGGTAGCCTAAAGACGACGTTTAATGGAGAAACAGTCGTCTTTAGGCTACCAGTTGCGACTTAAAACTCAAACGACGGGAGTAAATGAACAACCGACGTATAATAAACCTTTGGACGACGGTTTGATCCGTCAACCGTCGTCGTAGTTAAAAAAAAAACAGCTTAAATCTCCCATCCCCATTCCTTTTCCAAGAACCCATGGCCAAACAAACATAAAAGAACCGAAACAGAGAGCAATTATTACAAGAATGCAAACACCAAAACATAAAAGAACCCTAATATAGCTACCAATTAAGAACCCATAGCTTCCAACGAAAACATTTATGGATTTAAGAAGAGATTAGGGTTAAAGGGACTAGGGTTGTACTTACATGGATATTGAGAGAGAGCTGCAAGATTATAACAACTGCTTGAGAGAGAGCTTGGAGAATCTACGTACCCAATGCTTTGAGAGAGAGCTGAGAGAATATAACAAAAGCTTGAGAGAGAGCTGAGAGAATTAGGGTTAAAGGGACTAGAGTTGTACTTACATGGATATTGAGAGAGAGCTGGGAGAACATAACAACTGCTTGAGAGAGAGCGAAAACTTTCAGACAAATTTATGCTGAAGAGAGAGAATGAACTATTTGAGGGTTAAAGGGAAATTCTGAAAATTTTAGGTCGCGGTCAAAAATTTTAAAGTACCGCGTTTTTCAACGACGACGGTCAATACTTAATAACCGACATCGATATTTAATAACCGACGTCGTAAACCGAATACAATTTAGTCTTGGTTTATGTAGTTGACCAAAAAACAGCGGAAGAAAACCGACGTCGTTTCAAAAAACCCTAAACCCTAAACCCTAAATTTTACAATAATTTTAAAAAAATACACAAGTATGAGAAAAATGAACCGAAAATTGCTATGGACTCCTTACAACAATGCCTTCTACAATAGTAGGCTAAAATATGGATTTCAGAATTTTGAATTTATGGGCACCAATGGATCACATAAACTTTAGGGTTATGTTATGTAAAGTATAAGGAGTACCATGCTTTGTCTCTAAATTTGTTTGAATTTTGTTATCATTTCTAAAATTATATTTTTTAAAGCTTTAGGATGGAGACAATATTTCAATGCTTGGTAGTTTTCAGTTTAATTTTTGGAGTTAGTTTTGAATTTAATATGGAATTAAATAAAATATAAAAGTCATTAAAAATTAAATGAAAAATGACCTATCCGACGTTGTATCCTTTTACAACGACGTTAAACATCACAAACTGACGTCATAAAATTATTAGACGTCGAAACGAATAGAAAACGTCTTTTTTTGGATAACCGACGTGGATTATCATATTACCACGTCATTTTAGTGTATATAACCGACGTTGTTTATCTATACAAAGGCGAATGTTGAAGAATATCCGCCTTTGTATATTATTAAGACGTCGATAAGGTTATTCTAACCGATGTAGTATATAATATGGAATTAAATAACATATAAAAGTCATTAAAAATTAAATGAAAAATGACCTATCCGACGTTGTATCCTTTTACAACGATGTTAAACATCACAAACTGACGTCATAAAATTATTAGACGTCGAAACGAATAGAAAACGACGTCTCTTTTTGGATAACCAACGTGGATTATCGTATTACCACGTCATTTTAGTGTATATAACCGACGTTGTTTATCTATACAAAGGCGGATGTTTAAGAATATCCGCCTTTGTATATTATTAAGACGTCGATAAGGTTATACTAACCGACGTAGTATATAAGTACAAAATTCATTTATACAAGATGAATTAATTATAAACCGTCGTTTTTATGACTATTACATGTCGTTTTTAAGAATTGCCGTCGATGTTATATTTCCAGTTACAGCAAGACGACCATTGTGTACACGTATGAGACATGTAAATTAGAATCAGACGTCGGTGTTTGGGAACTAAACAAGTTTTAAAACAAAATTTAATTTTTTTGATGTTTGTTCGCTTGATTACAACAAAATATTTATGTACATTTTAAATAAACTAAAATAAACCGAAACATTGTTCATAAATATTTATGTACATCAATTATCCTTCGGTAATAAGTTGTTCACGAATTCTGCCCATTCATGCCTAACTTCGTCAATATCCTCTTGTTTATAATGAACTTTATCTATTTTCTTCTCAAACTACAAAATAAACCAAAAAACCGTCATGTTATAAAGATACAAACGACAGTTTTAAACAAAAATTTGACGTAGTAAAATAAAGAAAGTATATCTAAAATTTTGCGTTTTACCTTCTTCTCGAAATTTAGGTCTGGATCATGAATTATGTCTCTCATGAATCGCATCACGTAATAGCCACACTCTACACTTGTTGGTTGTTCAGGAGTGCCGTGTAGATTTTTCCAAATGGCCTGCTGTTTACGTGAATTTTTATTTATATGAATGTTAAACATTTTAATTGACCTGTTATACAAGAAAACAATGGGTGTTAATGACAAAACAAAAAATTTAAATACAAATAGTAACCGTCGTGGTAAATCAGTCAAAACGATGGAGTTTTTTAAAAAAATGACGTGATATTTTGTTTCAAACGGCGGTAAAAAATTACCGTCGTTGTGTAACATTATAACGTCGGTAAGAGTAAAACGTCGTATAACAAAAAATTGAACATAAAAAATTAAAACGTTCTTAAATAAAACCCAAACGACGTGGTAGTTAAATTAACACGACGTTTTTAAGACAATACTGACGTCGGTAATAACGTACTGTCGTTATAGTTTCATTATAACGTCGGTATTATTAAAAACCGTAGTATATTCAAATACTCTAAAGGAAAAAAATCTTAAATCAGAAGAAATCAACTTACGTATTCACTATACTTTTCATGTCGTCGTCAACCATGCGTTTTGGCAGTGAATTCATGTAATAGGCAGTCTCCGCTGCTGGTCTCACAATTACCATCACCCAATGACCCCTACACATAATGATCCATATAGGTTAAATAGTACTACAAAGAAAAATATTACAAGCTTAGGAAAATACTTTAAATACTAACCTTGGATTATAAGGGACCAAGAAAAATTGATTCCCATCTGCTGTTTTCAAGCGGTTTGACAGGTTTTTTGTTCTGTCTGATAGAGATCCAGATTGAGAGCTCACTAGCCCAGGGTCCACGAAGCCAACAAGGTTTACCATATTTGCCATTTTTAAATAGTCAAATAGGAACCTAAATATATGAAAGTCAATTAAATGAGATTTTAATTTAAAAGAAAGGGAAATGTAAAACAAAATGGGATTTCTAGAATTACCTCATGTATACTGATATCAATGTGGTTCCAATCTCAACCATGGAACCAAACTGCAAAATATCATCAGGTAAGAGGAACTTATCATGCTCAAAGCCAAACACTTCCTTGGGCATGTGAACTGTCACAGCCTCCTTAGTAGGCAACAACTTGGTCTGGACATGTTGGCATAAGGCCAACAGAGGAGGTGGCATGTCTAGCCTTGAGAGATCCTGTTACAAGAAATAAATAAAGAAATATAAGTTAGTGTGTGAACTAAAATAAACGACTCTAACAAAACCCAAAAAACAGACGTGGTATATAATATAAACGACGGTTTCTAGTAAATACTGACGGAAGAAAGGTTATACACGTCGGTAAATACATCCACCGTCGTTGTGTGGAATTTATAACGTTGCTATACTATAGAAAGGTCATCTAATTAAAATGCAGTTAATGAAATCATGAAATAGACGACGGTTTATAAAAGAGTTAGACGACGGCAAAAAACACAGTCGTTATTTTTAAAGTCCAATAATTTGCAAAACAAGTAAAAGCGTCGTGGTATTTAACTAAACACGACGCTTCTTGGAAGAAACAGACGTATTATTGTTTTCCAACGTAGGTAAATATACACCGTCGTTAATTTAAATTTTAACGTCGGATATTAAAAAGGGCGACGTCTATTTAAAATTTAAAAGGCAGAAATTGAAAATAGCTGAGATTTTACCATGTCCTCTTGCTGTTTTCCAGCAGTATCAGCTTCAGGCTTTGGATCTTCTAATCCCAAAGCTAGGGGTCTGATACCAGTGGCCCCAGAGCAGCTTGCCTTATCAGACATTGGATTTTTTGGGCTTTGATCTTGAGGGGGTAAAGTAATTGGGGTTTTGAGCATCAGGCTGGGATCAAAATTAGGAACTAGTTGACGGAAATGTGCCAACATAGCCTCCCTCTCTGCTTTGACTGCTTCCATTATAGTTTCCCTTGACGAGTTTCCCTTGACTTCGCCTCAATCCTCAAGGTCTCTTCTCTGACTGCCTCCCTCACACTTTCCTTCAATTTGTCACCAAATTTCACTCTCTGCTGTTTCGGTAAATTGAAGAACTCAGTTGGGGAAACGCCAGCACCAACTCCTCTGACTCTCCCACCATGCTCGGGGGTTCCCAAAGCAAGAGTCAAGACATCATTGGTCCCGGAGACAGTTAGAGTGCCTTCGGAGACTTGCTTTTGCAAATCATCCTAAAAGAGAGAAAGAGAGATTGTTAGAAACTGAGCAAGGTGTAAAATAGATAAATAAACCGACGTTGTAATTATAAACAACGACGGTTTTCTTAAATTACTGACGTAGTATTAATTTAACACGTCTGTATTTAAATACCGTCGTTGTTTATAATTTACAACGTTGTTAGATAAAAGCCGTCGTATATTCAAAATAAAACAAATTAAAACATAAATCAAAGACCGTCGTAATATTTAAAGTAAGACGACAGACTATTGAACAAACAGACGTAGAAATTAATTTCATACGGCTGCACAAAATTACCGTTGTTGTATAAACATTCTAACGTCTAGATAAGATAAAATCGTCGTAAATTTTAATGAATTAGTGAAAAAACTCGATTGAAATATCCATTCTTTTCCAGAAATTGTGCACCACAAATTTTAGTGAAATAGACAGAGAGAGGGAGAGTGTGTGCGTGAGTAAACTTAAAACAAAAATGCAGTTCATAGAGGAATTTAATCCGTCGTATTAATTCTATATAGACGTCTACTTTATTCAAAAACCGACGTCCTATTCATTTTTAAACGTCGGTAAATTAAGCCCGTCGTGGTGTTTATTTTATAACGTCGCTTATTTAAAGATAAGCGACGTCTATACCAAAATAAAACACTCTGTTTTTCAAATTTAGAACAGAGTTAGTGAGACTTACGATTATTTTTGCCTTCTCTGCAACCTTTGGATCAGGGATGTTACCTGTTTTTTCTTCTCTTGCCTTCTTCCATAAAACAGCTCGATCGATTTCTTCAACATCGGGCATGGTTTCTATCAAATGGTCCTCCAAACCAACATACCCTTTTCTAGACAACCTATGGTTGTACTCCAATTTCTCCCTCCTCTGTTTCTGCTCAACATGCTTAGCCTCAAAATCTGGGGTTAACCTTGAAGCTACAAAGGCATCCCATTACGATTTCTCTATGAACTTAAAAAGCTCAGGGGTTTCTCTGAACTTCTCATTGTCATGTGCGAATGGAAGGATATAATGCTTAGTTACGTTATACTTGAAATCCTTCCATTTTTTGGCGGCAGACTACAAGACCATGTTCTTGTACCTATCCCCAATAACATAGGACATTTGAACAGCTTCCCAAATCTGCTCCCTCACGTCCTTGGGTATTTGAGTCCATTTCTTGTCCACAAGAGGGACTCTGGTGCGTGCCAAAACACCAATATAAGATTGCATCTCAACAGCAGCCTTGCCCTGTGGTCTGCCCCTTTTATTGAACTCAACCACAAGCTTAACCTTCTCAATTTTCCTCTTCGCAACACGGCTCATTGTGCTGATACCGCGGCCAGATTTTGGCTCCACAACAAATGTGGCTGTGCTCGAGTCTTTCTCGGAGGTTGAGGAAAATCTCATCCTCTTCGAGGGTTTGCTTTGAGTTGATTTTTCTTCTTCCACTTGAGCCTTTGAAACTGATTTAGCCTTTGACTCTTAAGCTTCCTTGTTTTGAGATTTCGAAACCATTTTTAATTAATCTGCAACGAAAACAACGTCGGTTATTAAAAATAAACGACGTAATAATAAAGAAACAACGTCCTAAAAAACAACACCGTCGTCGTAAATAGAACACCACGACGGTAACACTAAAACAACGACGTCTTATTAAACAGTATCTTAATTGTCACACCATGACGGTTTTATATCTTTCATGACGTATTAATTGTCACATGACGGTTTTTAACCACCGTCGTGCACTTTGCATTCGGTAGAATTTAACGGCCGTCGTGGTGTGTCCATTCTATCGTCGAAAACAAGACAGAACTGCCGTCTTTTGGCGTCGTGAGAGTATCGACTTATGAATTTTATCAAAACCAGTGAAAGATTTCCTCAATTTGACAGAATCTTGTTTCCAGACAACAATGACATTCAAATGAAATGTAAAAAAAGGGAAGAGAGTGAGAAAAAACCTTTGGCTTGCAAAGAAAGTTTCCTTCCGACGAAGACGAAGACGAAGATGGTGATTTGGAGATGAAGACGAAGATTCAGACGATGATGCTGCTTTTGGGAAATGAGAGGGAAACTACGATATTTTATCGGTGAGAGAAAACCGTAGAATATTAGGTCAGGTGATGAAAAGTTTATATATTTTCTGAGAGTTCAATACAACGACGTTGTTATTACATCACCGCCGTATTATTTAGTTATAACGATGGTAAATAAGTCAGAACCGACGTGGTTATCACTACGGCCAAACGACTTTTGGAATTCCGATGTGGTTATGACGGCGCTTTTTTATCTAAACTGACATTGTACTTCGAAATTCAACGACTCTGTATTTTAATAAACCGACGTGGTTACTTTGGGGTTCTGAAAACGACGTCGTTCTCATTTTAATACGTGCCAAATGACTTTTGGATTTCCGAAACTGACGTTGTTTATCGAAACTGACGTTGATTATTCAAATATGACGTCGCTATGTATATTAGAACCGACGTGGATATTTACGATAATTTGTTTAAATATGAAATTTTCACGCGTTTTTTATCTCTCAGTTTTCAATTAGGGTTCCAACTTCTTCTTGCCCTTTGCTCTGTCTCATCAAATTCTAAAAAATTGTCTTTTTGAAAGCAAATGGGTTTGCAGAATGATTCCTCACAAGACCAAGCATGGGTTTGCAGCCGCACTTGCCTGTTTGAAGGCATACGAGGGCGTTCCTGATGCTCCTTATGATAAGATAAAGAGGATGGTCATTCCTGATGCTCTAAAGTGAGCTTTTCACACTTTATTGATTTTGATTTTCTGAAATTATTAGATATTTATCTGTGGCTGTGCAGGAGCTTGAGAACAAGAGGAAGGAGAGGGCCCAGCTTGCATATGAGAGGAAGAAACAGTTGAACAAGCTGAGGGTGAAGGCAAAAAAGAAACCACGATGTATTTGCCTAATTTGTTTACATATATTATGTAAATATTGATCAATATTTAACACGAAGAGATTTGCCTTTTAAGATGAAAATGTTGTTGAGGATTGAGAATTAAATTTTGTTTTGTGTTAAGTAAGATATTACCAAAATAAAAGAAAAATTCATTAATTGTAAAAAGCTATAAAAATAACACGGCGGTTTACAGAAAAGATAGACGTATAAATAGAAAAAATACGACGGTAATTTGAACTTAGGACGTGGTAAATAAATACGACAGTAGTGTTGTAGGCACCGTCGTAGTACACTCCAAAATAATAAGTCGATAAATTAATCTCTCGCGTCATGGTATATTGTTTAACACGTTGTTTTTTTGTAATATACCGACGTGGATTACATTACATTATACGACGTGGATTCCATAAAATTATACGACGTGGATTCCATTAAAGAATAACCGACGTGGTTTTTTACAATTAGACGGCGGTGTGTGTATAAGGACCGCCGTGAGTTTAAAAGATTTATTGTATAAATTTGACTCTTTCTTTCAGTTTCAGTTTTCATTTAGGGTTCCAAGTTCTTCTGATCTCTCTGGAGGCTCGTCTTCCTCTCTCACATACACACATACATCATCACTCTCTCTCACATCTCAAAGACAATAATTTGGATGTTAATGATGTATGCGTTTTGGTGTATCTCAAAGACACCAAAACGCACACATCATTAACTTTCAAAACATTGTCTTTCTCAAAGTTTGCAGTGGTCAGTTCAGTTCTGGTTTCTTTTTGGATTTTGTGTATTTAAAATATTGTCTTTCTCACTCTGGTGGTTCAATTATGATCAGGATCCAAAGATCTCAATGGTAAGATATCATACCTCTTGGGATCTCATTTTAATTTTCGTAGGCTACCAAAATTAAAAAATAATTAAATCTTAAAAAGAAATAAAAATTAAGATGGCGGTTTACAGAGAAGTCACTGTCGTAGTATACAGACGTGGACTCCATTATATTATACAACGCGGACTAAGAACAGTTGGTCGTGTTTAGTTAGGAGTTAACACGGCAGGTTTTTTGGTGAACTGTCGTCTTTATGTTCTACGTCGGTGGATTCATACCTGCTGTCGTTGTTTTTTGGTCAGATTTTAACTCTGAAGAAAACCTTTTAAAAAAAACGACGCTTTTTTATTTGTGTGCGTCGTCTTTTAAAAATATTCAACAATAAGGCACTTATCCACGACGGTTTTTTTTTACCGTCGTCGTTTTAAATACAACGACGGTTTTATGTTATGTCGTCGTCTTTTTCTGGTCGTCTTTTTCTCTTTTTGTAGTAGTGTGTGACAATTAAAATGTCGGAAACAAGATAAAACCGTCGTCTGGTGAGGAGAAGAACTGTCGTTTTTCTTGTATCCCATCTCAGGAAGACGACGGTTGTATTTTGTGTTTGACGTTGTAAATTTTAAACCACGTCGGTTCTTAGGCTGAATAATCGACGTGGTGTATAAACATTTACATCATGAATGAGATAAAACTGTCGTCTTATTTCCGTACATGGTTTGAGAGACTGTTTAATAGGATGTCGCTGTTTTCGTGTTACCGTCGTGGTGTTGTATTTACGACGATGGTGTTGTTTTACAAGCGTCGTCCTACATTAAATATCACGGTTGTTTTTTTTGGGACGTCGTTTCTTTATTATTACGTCGTTCGTTTTTAATAACTGACGTTGTTTCCTTGCAGATTAATTGAAAATGGTTTCGAAATCTCAAAACAAGGAAGCTCAAGTGTCAGAGGCCAAATCAGTTTCAAAGGCTCAACTAATTGAAGCCAAATCAGTTTCAAAGGCTCAAAGGGATGAAGCCAAATCAATTTCAAAGGCTGAAATGGATGAAGGAAAATCAGTTTAAAGCAAATCCTCGAAGTGGATGAGATTTTATTCTACTTTCGATAAAGACCCTAGCACAGCCACATTTGTAGAGGAGCCAAAATCCAACCGCGGTATCAACACAATGAGCCGTGTTGTGAAGAGGAAAGTTCAGAAGATTAAGCCTGTGGTTGAGTTCAATAAAAGTGGCAGACCACATGGCAAGGCTGCTATTGAGATGCAGTCTTATATTGGTGTTTTGGCACACACCAGAGCCCCTCTTGTGGACAAGAAATGGGCTCAATTGCCCAAGGACATGAAAGAGCATATTTGGGAAGCTGTTCCAATGGCCTATGTTATTGGGGATGGGTGCAAGAAGATGGTCTTGTCGTCTGCCGCCAAAAAATTTAAGGATTTCAAGTATAATATAACTAGCCAGTATATCCTTTCGCACAAGACAATGAGAAGTTAAAAGAACCTCCTCAGCATTATAAGTTCATAGAGAAATCGCAATGGGATGCCTTTGTAGCTTCAAGGTTATCCCCATATTTTGAGGCTGTGCATTCTGAGCAGAAACAGAGGAGGGAGAAATTGGAGTACAACCATAGGTTGTCTAGAAAAGGGTATGTTCGTTTGGAGGACCAATTGGAAGAAACCATGCCCTGTGAAGAAATCGATCGAGCTTTTCTATGGAAGAAGGCAAGAGAAGGTAATGCAGGAAACATCCCTGATCCAAAGGTTGCAGAGAAGGCAAAAATAATCGTAAGTCTCACTAACTCTGTTCTAAATTTGAAAAACAGAGTGTTTTATTTTGGTATAGATGTCACACGTTTAAATAACCGACGTCATAAAATAAACACCACGACGGTTTTTATTTACCACCGTTTAAAAATGAATAGAACGTCGGTTTTTGAATAAATCAGATGTCTAGATAGAATTAATACGACTGCTTAAATTCCAGAGACGGCCGTTTTGTTTTAAGTTTACTCACGCACACACTCTCCCTCTCTCTGTCTATTTCACTGAAATTTGTGGTGCACAATTTCTGGAAAATAATGCATATTTCAATCGAGTTTTTTCAATTCTTCATTAAAATTTACGACGGTTTTATCTCATCCAGACGTTAAAATATTTATACAACGACGGTACTTTTATGCAGCCGTATGAAATTAAGTCATACGTCTGTTTGTTCAATAGTCCGTCGTCTTACTTTAAATACTACGAAGGTCTTTGATTTATGTTTTAATATGTTTGATTTTGAATATACAACAGGTTTTTTTTCTCCCGATGTTGTAAAGTATAAACAACGACAGTACTTAAATTACGACGTGTTAAATTAATACTACGTCAGTTATTTAAGAGAACCGTCGTTGTAAATGATATATTACGGCGGTTTATTTATCTGTTTTACACTCCGCTCAGTTTCTAACAATCTCTCTTTCTCTGTTTTAGGATGATTTGCAAAAGCAAGTCTCCGTGCACTCTGACTATCTTTGAGAGCAATGATGTCCTGACTCTTGCTTTGGGAACCCCCGAGCATAGTGGGAGAGTCAGAGGAGTTGGTGCTGGCGTTGCCCCAACTCAATTCTTCAATTTGCCAAAACAGCAGAGAGTGAAATTTGGTGACAAATTGAAGGAAAGTGTGATGGAGGCAGTCAGAGAAGAGACCCTGAGGATTGAGGCGAGGTCAAGGGAATGTATAATGGAAGCAGTCAGAGCAGAGAGGAAGGTTATGTTGGCACAATTTCATCAACTAGTTCCTAATTTTGATCCCAACATGCTCAAAACCCCAATTTCTCCAATTCCTTTATCCCCTAAAGATCAAAGCCCAAAAAATCCAATGTCTGATAAGGCAAGCTGCTCTGGGGCCACTAATATCAGACCCCTAGCTTTGGGGGTAGAAGATCTAAAGCCTGATGCTGATACTGCTGGAAAACAGCAAGATGACACAGTAAAATCTCTGATATTTTTTCTGCCTTTAAAATTTTAAATAGACGTCACTCTTTTAAATATCCGACATTAACATTTCAAACAACGACAGTATATATTTACCGACGTTGGAAAACAATAATACGTCTGTTTCTTCCAAGAACCGTCGTTTTAAGTTAAATACCACGACGCTTTTACTTGTTTTGCAAATTATTGGGCATTAAACCTATATGGATCATTATGTGTAGGGGTCATTGGGTGATGGTAATTGTGAGACCAGCAACGGAGACTGCCTATTACATGAATTCATTGCCAAAACACTTCGTTGACGACGACATGAAAAGTATAGTGAATACGTAAGTTGATTTCTTCTGATCTAAGATTTTTTTTCCTTTAAAACATTTGAAGTATACGACGGGTTTTTATAATACCGACGTTATAATGACAATACAATGACGGTAAGTTATTATCGACGGTCAGTATTGTCTTAAAAACGTCGTGTTAATTTAACTACCACGTCGTTTGGGTTTTATTTAAGAACGTTTTAATTTTTTCTGTTCAATTTTTTGTTATACGACGTTTTTTCTCTTACCGACGTTATAATGTTACACAACAACGGTAGTTTTTTACCACCGTTTGAAACAAAATACCACGTCATTCATTTTAAAACTCCGTCGTTTTGACTGATTTACCACGACGGTTACTATATGTATTTAAAATTCTCATTTTGTCATTAACACTCTTTGTTTTCTTGTAACAGGTCAATTAAAATGTTTAACATTCATATAAACAAAAATTCATCACGAAAACAGGGCATTTGGAAAAATCTACACGGCACTCCTGGACAACCAACAAGTGTAGAATGTGGCTATTACGTGATGCGATTCATGAGAGATATAATTCATGATCCAGACCTAGATTTCGAGAAGAAGGTAAAAGGCAAAATTTTAGATATACTTTCTTTATTTTACTACGTCATTTTTCTTTAAAACCGTCGTTTGTATCTTTATAACACGTCGGTTTTTTGGTTTATTTTGCAGTTTGAAAAGAAAAAAGATCGAGTTTAGTGAACAAGTTATTACCGAAAGATAATTGATGTACATAAATATTTATGAACAATGATTAGGTTTATTTTAGTTTATTTAAAATGTACATAAATATTTTTGTTGTAATCAATCGAACAACCATCAAAAAAATTTGTTTAGTTCCCAAAAACCGACGTCTGATTCTAATTTACACGTCTCATATGTGTACACAATGGTCATCTTGCTATAACTGGAAATATAATATCGACGGCAATTCTCAAAAACGACATGTAACAGTCATAAACACGATGGTTTATAATTAATTCATCTTGTACAAATGAATTTTGTACCAATATACTACGTCTGTTAGTACAACCATATCGACGTCTTAATAATATACAAAGGCGGTTATTATAAAAAATTTGACGTCGTATAGATAAACAATGTCGGTGATTCAAAATAAGATGACGTGGTAATACAATAACCCATTTACTAGGTGATATTAGAATTGAGTGTGAGCCATTTACTAGAGGGATACCAAATATTGACACATTTGATGACCTAGTGGGTGAGTTTGGGAGTGAGAATATTAGAGATCGGTGTGAAGATATATGGATTGATTGATTGTTGTAATGTATGACATTAGTTATGCAGTTAATTGTATGACATTAATTAATAGCTCTGTATATCATTTTAATTTTGATCACATTTTCATTCTGCAGGCTTTGGGCACGACAAATCAAAAATTAAAAATAATGGGTTAAAGCTGAAAATACGACGGTCAAGTTACAAAAATCGCAAAAAGAGACGTCTAAAAAATAACCAACGTCGGGTTTTCAAAAACGACGTGAAATGCCAACGCAAAAATGAAATAAAAACTGCCATTTGAAAAAGAAAACACGTCGGTTAATTTAAACACAGTTAATAAATATTAACAACAACGACGGTAAAGAAAATAATCAACGACGTACAATAAAGAATAACACGACGGAAGAGAGCTCAAACCGACGAATTTAAGGATACCATTGATTGATGATTACCGTCGTAAAAACAATGTTGCACGTCAGTTATAATAAAACAATTGACGTCTCGTAGAATACACACTTCAAAAAAGGTTATAAAAGAGACTTAACAAAGACTAGCCACGTCATGGAATAAATAAATCACCGACGTAGTAAGTTATATAACAACGTCAAATAATTGGATTCTTGGGACATAGTAAAGTTCTAACCATGACCTTCATTTTACAATAACTGATGTCAAATTCGTAATTCAAGGCGTTTCCTTACTTCTTAACGACAGTTAGGCTAAAAGCAATGACGTCTCAGAGATTACACACGTCTAAGTGGCTCACAAAAGAGACTTTTAAAATGTCAACCACGTCAAAGCCTATACAAACCAACGTTGTAAATAATTAACCACGTCCCAAAATGTGACTCCTAGGCCATAGTAAATGGTTTAAACATGACATATATTTTAATTAACCGATGTGCAATATTAAATCCATGTCGTTTATTTCTTTGTTCAAGCCGTCAAAATCATTTTCAAAGTTTGTGGTGACCTAAAGAGTCGTGGTTATTTGCTTGTTACGTCAGTCCAAGTAAATATGTGCCATGTTAAAGCTTTCAAACGTCACTTTTTTTGACAAAAGTGACGTCTAATTTACCATGTTATATTTTTAGACGTCAGTTTTTTTATTTAGTGAACGTAGTATATATTAACCACGACGGTTTCTACGTTTTACACGTCGGTTTTATTTCAATTAGAGACGTTGATAATCATTTTTACGTCGGGTTTGTTGTTCTTGACATTTAACATTATTTAAACGTCTGTGTTTTACTAAAACCGTCGTCTAATATAGTTGAAGTTGTCTTTTTAAGCTATTTATGTTTAAATTAGACATCGGTTTTGGTGTTTTTTGTGACGTGTAATATATTAACAATGTCGGTTATTTTCCGTCGTTATTTGATATATTAAAAGATGGCAAAACATCACTTCTAAAACTCAGAAATTGTCAAACAACCATAACCATAGAATACAAATTCTCCAAACCCCTTTAATGTAGCTGTTGAGGCCCAAAAAAGTAAGAAAAAAGCCCCTACAGTAGCCAAATTGTAGACGACATTATTAGGTCTAAAGAGGGGGCCTCCACGGTGAGAGGACCTCCTTATTTCAAAGCTTGCGATCAATTGAAGCACTTTGTCCCTGCTGCCAGCAGAAGGAACCGCGTCGAAAAAGTTGGAAAGATTTTTACGTACTTTTCTTTTTCCAACTGTCGCAAATGGCTTGTCGCATACGGCTTATGCATCGGATCGACAATATCCATGCCTAATCTCAATATTAATTGATGTCCTATTCATTTTGCATGGCTCAACCCTCATAGAAAACCTTGAGGAATACATAGTATGAAAGAAAAAGAAGACATATTATGAGAACAAACTGTTATGTAAGGAAACACAACTGGAACTGTAAAATATAAAGTACAATCTAGCCTTTGGAAACTAGTTCCTTGGAAACATAAGCTTCTAGATTTTCTTGAGTGTTCTTGTTCTACTTAGTGTGTTTGGTTAGTCTTCGGTTGTCTACAAGACTTATTTGCATACTCCCTTTGCACACCTATTCTGAGGGAGCATTAACTTTCTTTCATATAGCCATAGCCTTGTAGTTGCACCAATAAAATAGGGTATGAAATCACATTCACATTAGAATCACCAAGATTTAATATCTCAAATAGCATTCGGATGGAACCTTGCCGAAAGTTTAATTTCAAAGAATATTATTGTATTGTCCTCCTGTCAAATTAAGTTCGTTTCACTCAATTCTTTGCATCCATAAAAATATATTTGGACTTACTTGGATAGCCAAATGTGTCGGTTTTGCCAGTATAAAGAACAATATGTAGCGGAAGTTTGTATTTGTTGCTTGCTTTGCTTTATAAGCCTGCGGACTGACCTGTGTTGCATTGATCTTTTTTTATACCCATTTTTGTATTTAGTTGATTTGGTATTCATGATTTTTCAAAGCCACAACCTGTCGTATTTGTTGCTTGCAAAAGCCAGCATGAGGAAATCTTATCCGAAAAAGAAGACATAACTATAAGAACAAACTGTGCTTTATTACATTGGAAACACAAAAGAAAACAAAGAAACAAAGAAACAAAGAAAAGCAAACAAAAAATGTAAAATAAAAAATACAATAATATATGTCTAGCCTCTAAGCCTTCTTTTCATCATGTTGATGCGCATTGTTACCATTACATACAACCTATCTTGTATATTGTCGATGAATCGAAAATATACGTATCTCCATGTCGTGTTAACAACTAAAGAACCACATACTCCCCAAAATCCCACTATGAACCCCAACGCAGTGAAAATATAAAACCATGGAAGTTGATGAGGCTCATTGTCCAAGTCTTTGCTGTTCGTGTCATCTTCATCAATGCCCTTATTTGATCCGCACTTATTTGGAACTGGGGCACCACAAAGTTTTAGATTCCTCTCAAAGGCAGAAGTGTTGAAAGTTTGGATCTGAGTGCTTGTTGGAATTGGTCCTCCAAGATTATTGTACGAGACATTAAATTTTTCCAAGAAATTAAGGCTCGCCAATGACGATGGAATTCTTCCAGACAAATGATTCATGGAGAGATCCAAAACCTCTAAATTTTTTAGGTTAGATATTTGGTCTGGAATGACGCCGGAGAAGTTGTTGGAGGAAAGAGCCAACTGGCAGAGAAGGTGCAATTGTCCAATCTCAGTAGGTATATCACCACAATGTTATTGCTAGATAAGTCTATCGTTGTTGGAAAAGAAGACAATTTATACTGTAGAAACGTTTGATTTACAGTTACGTTGTTGTAGATAGGCAATTCAAATTCATATTGGTCTACTTGAGATGCAATAGGTTCATACACAAACCTTGGTAGTCTACAAAGTTGCTTTGGAAATTCACCTGAAATTCGGTTATATGACAAGTTGATAAAAAACAGTCTAGGAAGATTCCCCAACCAACTTGGAATTGGCCCGGTGATTTGATTAAAAGCCAGAATCAAGATCTCTAGATTCTTGAGCTTTGATAACCACACACGTATTTCACCAGTGAGGTTAGAACTAGCCATATTCAATAGCCGAAGATTTTGGAATCCGTCAAAATCAACCATGCCATCATCAAATGGCATTCCCTCACCTACAAAGGAACCAAAAAGCGAGAGTGTGTGAAGACTTTTGCAACTCATCAATATCTTCATTGTGCCTGTGAGGTTGGTGAATCGGTTGTAACCAAGGGTGAGGAAGGACAAGGATTTCAATGAAAGAATCTCAATTTGTATTTGTCCCTCTAGATGATTTCTAGTCAATGCAATGGCTTCTAGGTACCTACATGAGTAAAGACTTACTGGAAACATACCAGTAAAGTTATTGGACCTTAGGTCAAGTTTTGTAAGTTGACTAAATTTGGAGAAATTAAGCATGGAGATATCTCCTTCAAAGTTGTTAAATCCCAAACGTAGTTCTACAAAGTTTGTGCAATTCATCAAAGATGCGGGAAAAGTACCTTCTAAATTGTTGAAATCAATGGTCACAAACTTCAACTTGGAGAGCTTCCCCAAATTTAGAGGAAGCTCGCCACTCAATTGATTAAGGTAGAGGTCAAGGATTTTAAGGTTGGTGAGGTTGACAATTTTATCACTAATGGCTCCACATAGTGAATTGATAGGTAATGCAATTTCTTCAAGTTTGGTAGCATTATAGATATCTTCTGGAAGTAACCCTGAAAGGTTATTGTGACCAGCACGAAAAACCTGTAGTTCAGAACACTTCCCTAGCCCAAGAGCAAGGTTGCCATCGAATTCATTGGAAGAAAAGTCCAATAGCCTAACAAAGGGAGAATAATGGAGACAAATAGAGGATGGGACGTACCCTGTGAAGGTATTGTTGCTGACATTGAAACTAGTCAAGTTGTTTGCTTGTTAGAAGAATGAAGATGGAATTGTACCAAATAAATGATTTCTCGACAAATAGACTATTCGGATTTTGCTGGATGGTAGAGAAAGTGGTAGCAAATGGGTGACCCAACCATCTTGATCACAAGTGATGCCCTTCCAGTGACAGCAATCAAGGGATGTCCAATTTAAAAGAGGAGAAGAGAGAGTGGAGGCAAAGGACAGGAGGGAGCAACGTTCAGTTTGGTTGCAGGCATAAATATTTATAGATATAATGTAAGAGAATAAGAGGAAGAGAAGGAAGCCATGGGCCATTAAGTTATAAGGTTGCACTGGCAACATTGCTTTGTGTATGTGTTGTTGCTCCCAGGTTTGTATATATATATATATAGAGAGAGAGATATATATATGGGTGTCCCTCAAATATTTTTTCAACAATCCAAACCATCTATTTTTTTAAGTCTATATTCATAGATCATCCTTGCAAAAAATTAGACAAATCGAAAACCGTTTCGATATCCAATTTTGTCCTACAAAATCAATTAACACTGTGCTTCAAGAAAATACTAAAATTTCAATAATTCAATTGAGTGGTCAAATGATATCGGATTCAAGTGATTTTTGTAGAGATGATCTTTGAACGAGTACTGTCTACAAAATAGACGGTTTGGATTAGTGAAATACAATATGGAGTGAGCCCTACAAGGGTGTCCCTTAAATAAGCATATTTGAGTGATCCTTCAACTGAAGCTCCCTGTATATATATAACGATGCTTGAACACGATATGTAAGAGCATCCACAATCATACTCTCTATTTTTTTAGTTAAAATTTAGCTAAAAATATATAAAATCTATTTTAAGAGCTCTTTATAAAATTTACACTCCAAACATGCTCTCTCTCGAGTTTAGCGAGTCATAAATACTATAACTCTTTTTTAATTGGTCCATCTCTATTTAAAAATAATATAAAAATAGTTAACATTAATTAAAACACTTCTACAATAATGTAAAACAACGACATTAAATACACGATGCAAAATGAAAAAACCGTCGTGGTTTAAAAAATATTACAAACAACGACTGGTGTTATAACAACCGTCGTTGTGCAGTCCTAAAACCTTAGTTGATTTTAATAACATGACGGTTCACTACTACAAAAAGGGCAAAAGACGACCAGTAAACAACGACGGTAGATCAAAAAACCGTCGTTGTTTTTTAAAAGACGACGGTAATAGAAACCCGTCGTAGAAACATACTTTAAACACCTAAAAAACGGGTACACGTATAGATATTTTTAAACCACGACGCACCAAATTAAAAAAGCGTCGTCTTATTACAAAGGTATTTTTCAGAGTTAAAATCTGAACCTAAAAACAACGACTGTATCTATGAAATCACCGCCGTAGAAAGTAAAGACGACGATATAAAAATAAGACGCCGTGTTAACTAATTAATAAACACGACCCAATTTTCTTAGTCAGCGACGCATAAATTCAAAGGAATCTACGACGGTTAATTACAAAAAAAATCACCGATTTAAATTAAGTTACCACGACTGTAAATATAAATTTATCGACTTTTTAATTATACTATACTACGACGGTATCCATAACTCTACTGTCGCATAATTGTACTAACCACGACGGTTTGTTAAATTAACGACGTACAAATTTTTTACCATTATTCGTCTATCATTACCAGAATGAACTCTGTTCCTCATCATAATCGAACCATTATTCGTTTTTTACCATTGTTCCTCATCATAATCGAACCAGAATGAACAAAGGCAATGTTTTAGAAGTGGATGATGTGCCAATTATTCTCACATGGAGTTTGAGGGCAAGAAGCTTGTCTCAGTCGCCAAGGAAGGTCTCAAGCTTGATGAGAGTGAAGACGAGGCAAAGAAGAAGGAAGAGTTGAAGGAGAAGTTTGAGGTACTCTGCAAGGTTGTGAAGGATGTTTTGGGTGACAGAGTGGAGAAGGTTGTGGTGTCTGACCGTGTGGTAGACTCTCCCTGCTGTTTGGTAACAGGCGAGTATGGCTGGACTACCAACATGGAAAGAATCATGAAGGCTCAAGCCTTGAGGGATAACAGAGCGGCTGGGTACATGTCGAGCAAGAAGACCATGGAGATCAACCCAGAGAACCCCGTCATGGAGGAGCTGAGAAAGAGGGCTGATGCAGACCTTGTTCTCCTTCTGTACAGAAAGACAATTTTTTAGATGATGTGTGCGTGTTTGTGTCTTTCAGATACACAAACGCGCACACACATTAACATCCAAACTGAAAAATGAAAGCGAGGTGAGACAAAGAGGTGATGTGCCTCCAAAGAGGTGAGAAAAAGTTGAAACCCTAATTGAAAAATGAAGACGACAGAAAGACAGAAAACCCATTATTTATAAACAAATCTTATATACCACGTCGGTTTTTTTAAATTATCGACGTTTATATGATAACATAAACATCGTTTAAAATTAAAATAAGGTCGTATAAATTAATTAACAACGACGTATATAAAAACGACGTTGTAATTTTTTGAAAAATTAATTTATTGTGTAATTAAAAAAGTTACACGTCGGTATGAGTAATTAAAACGACATGGTATTAATGTTTCACGTCGTTATTATTGAATATAAGGTCGTTGGGTAAATTGGAAAATGACGTGATTCATCTTTTTGAAGAAAAGTGCATCGCGTAATTCGATTTAAAAACGGCGGTTCATTAAAACATGGCGTCGTGTAAAGTAATATTATAGGGCGGTGTTAATAATAGCTCCGTATAATGTTTCATACTAGGGTGCATACTATTAATAGCGTCATTTTTATGAAACGGTTTTTTATTATTTTAAACTTTTCGCCTTCCTGACCCATACTTGCACTGTTTCCAAACCCGAGAAAAACTTTCAAGCTTCTCTCATTTTTCATTCTCAAAGAACTGTTTCAAACTTTCAAGCTTATCTCCGAGAGAAAACTTTTCGTCTTCCTCTCCTCTTCGTCTTCATCTCTGAACTGAAACACCAAACTCTAGGAGAAAGCTTTCATTGCAAGCAAAGGGTAAGCATTTCTGGAAGGATTTTTGTTCCTGTTTTGCATGCGCATATCATTTTCGTTTTTTTAAATCTTTTTACATTTTTGAAAGCTGCCTGTTTTGCATGGTTTCAATTCGTATATTTAGGTGCCTATTTGATCATTTGAAAGCTGCAAATATGGTGAATATGGTTGGCTTCATCGACCCTGCTGTAGTTAGTGCCGACGCTGGTTCATTAACTGAAAGATCACGTATCGTAGCCAATTGACTTCAAAAAACAGATGGTGAACAGATTTTTCTGATGCCTTACAATCCAGGGTTAGTCTCCAAACAAAAAACAGGATTTTGTTTGTATGATGCTCTACATATAAAACTATTTAACCTTTATATTTATTTTGTGCAGCCGTCATTGGGTCTTGATTATTGTGAGAGCAAAGAAGGAGACCGTCTATTTTCTGGATCCACTGCCTGGAAATCGAGTTGTGGATGAGGACGGGAAAAACATAGTGAACAATGCTTTAAAAATGTATAATTCACACATAGGCAGAGTAGGCCGTAAAGCACCTCTTTGGAAAACTCTGCCCGACACTCCAAAGCAACCAAGCAGTGTAGAATGCGGGTATTATGTCATGCGCTTTATGAGAGACATCATCTTGGATCCTTCCCTGGAATTTGAGAAGATGGTAAGAAGAAAATTTTCAGATTTATTTTATGTTGGTTTTTGTATTATCAACGATGGTAAATTAAAAATACCGTCGTTGAATACATATACTACGTCGGTAAATGAAAAATAGCGTCGTCTGTTATAATAATCATTGTTTATGGATTGCAGTTTGCGAAGGGAAATGATCAAGCGCCATACCCCCAAGCTGCCATTGAAGAAATTAGGAAAGAATGGGCAGAGTTTGTTTGTGTTCATATGGAGTAGAGGAATTTTAGAATACTTAAACATTTTTATAAAATGTACAAATTTTGTTAGAATTAGACAAGTTTTTGTACAAAATTGGTTAGAATTAGACAAGTTTTTGTGCAAATTTTATGTATAATGTACATTCTTTTTTTCCCTATGAATTTCAAATAGGTTTTCAATATTTTTAAAAAACGAAAATTGTGTGACCGACGTGTAATAAAACTTGCAACGACATAATGATATAGAACATCGTCGTCTTTATATCTAATAAATTCAAAATAATCATAATAAATTTAAAATATAACCAAAAAATGCACCGTCAACCTCCCTGTAAATTTGTTGAGGTTTTCATGTTGTGAAAAACCCAAGATCATGCTGAACCAAATTTGTTGAGGTTTTCATGTTGTGAAAAACCGTCGTTTCTTCAAAAAGACGTTGTACACACATAACAACGTCACAATTTTTAAAAAACGACGTAAAAGGTTTTTCAAATGACGCTCTTGATTCTATAGACGACGTTGTTTTCTTGATATTAGACGGCGAGAAGTTAATAGTTTAGGTCGTGGAAAATGGTTTGCACGTCGTTTTCTGTGTAAAAATGGCCATGGTTTTAACTTTAAACGACGTTTGTTTTAAAATTAAGTCGTTTATTATGATTTAAAACGTCGTTAATTTCTTAACGCCGATGTGGTTTGTGGGTTTTATTAATAATATTCTATTCTATTTAATTCGAAATATTCATAATAAATTTAAAATAAATCCAAAAAATGCAACGTCAACTCCTATGAAGTCATTGCGATATTTTCTTCCCCCTTAAGCTTTAAAAAATTAAGTTTGAGTTATACATATTTAAAATTACCACCAAAAAGAAAAATGTTTTCATGAGTCACAACATCACTTATACGTTAATGGTTTAGGGTTTAGGGTTAGGGGGATAAAGGTTTATTTTTGGGGTTTAGGATTTATGGTTAATATATATTAGGCCGTAAAACCATAAATCCTTTTCTAAAATTATTTTAAAAAATATATATATATAATTTAGGGGTTATATTTTATGGTTTAGGGTTTAGGATTTAGGGTTTAGGGTATAGATGTAATAAGCGTCATGTTTATTTATATTTTTAATGACGGTTTTTTTGTTTTCCGTCGATGATTTACGAAGAGCGCATTTCTAAACCGTGGTTTCTTTAAAATGACGTTGTACACATATAACAACGTCATATTTTTTTTAAAAGCGACGTAAAATATTTTTCAAACGACGCTATTGGTTATATAGACGACGTTGTTTTCTTGACATTAGACGGCGAGAGGTTAAGAGTTTAGGTCGTGGAAAATGGTTTGTACGTCGTTTTCTGTGTAAAAATGGCCATGGTTTGAACTTTAAACGACGTTTGTTTTAAAATTAAGTCGTTTATTAAGATTTACAACGTCGTTAATTTATTAACGCCGACGTCGTTTGTGGGTTTTATTAATAATATTTTATTCTATTTAATTCGAAATATTCATAATAAATTTAAAATAACTCCAAAAAATGCAATGTCAACTCCTATGAAATCATTGAGATATTTTCTTCCCCCTTAAGCTTTAAAAAATTAAGTTTGAGTTATACAAATTTAAAATTACCACCAAAAAGGGAAATGTTTTCATGAGTCAAAACATCACTTATACTTTAATGGTTTAGGGTTTAGCGTTTAAATAAATTTAGAAAAGGGATTAGGGTTTAGGGTTTTATGGACGAGATATTTTTGGCCATAAAACCCTAATCCCTTTTGAAAAATTATTTAAAAAATATATATATATAATTTAGGTTTTATTTATTAGGGTTTAGGGTTTAGGGTTTAGGGTATATTTGTCTATTTAATTTTCTAATACGTCTGTTTTTTTTTTACGACGTATGGAGATACCACGACCCAATTATTTTAATAGGTGTCATATTTCTTTAGACATGTTAACGACGGTAGTTTGGTTTTGCGTCGTACGGATATTTACAACGACGTCATTTTTTAAATAAGCGTCATGTTTAGGTTGAACTTTTAACGATGGTTGTTTTTTTGTTTCCGTCGATGTTTTTTAAAAAGCGCGCTTTCTAAAAATTTCACCTCGACCTAAAATTTTCAGATTTCGCTCTAACTCTTATACTTGTAACCCTGAACCAAGTTGGCCGTAGTCTGTGACCTAAAACATTTCACTCCGCTCTCTCACTTCAACTCTAATTCAAAGTTGGGCTCTCCGTCGAATCCAAGGTGGCCATAATCTGTGAGCTCTGCCTACCTATAAGTACAAACCCTAATCTCATGCTTGTAAATTCATTGAATGATTTTCAGTTCTTTGGTAAAGGGTTTTGTGATTTTTTAATGTTGTCGACGGTATGGGTTAATGGATTTAATGTTTAATGTTTTCATGAATCGGGAATGGATTTAATGTTTTCATGCTTAGTATATGTTGGTTTCGTGCTTAGTATACGTGTTCTTAATATCCAACATAAAAATTAATGTATATGTTGTGTTCTGAATATATTTTGGGTTCTTGAAAATAAACTGGGATTTCGATATCTTTTTTATGCATACGACGACGGTTTTTTTAACAAACCGCCGTATGTAAATTTATACCACGACGCATTTTTAACTACCGTCGTGGTTCAAGTTCGCTGGCCTCTGTTTCTTGCTAGCATTAGACGACGTTTTTTTAAAACCCGTCGTCTATATATGTGTAATACGTCTGTTGTTGTTAAAAACCATCATCTGTATACTATATTATTTGCTATTAAAACCTTATATAATCTGCTATGGTGATAGTCATTGCTTGTCTTTTCACCTTATTATAGATAATAGGATATAGTGTCGGAGATGGATAAGTCATGGATGCACTCGGATAGAAGATCGAAGGCATATGAGTTAGGGGTGGAAGCATTTTTGCAATTTTCTATAGAAAATCTTCTAACTACAACGCATATCCGTTGTCCATGTGTTAAATGTGTGAATTTGAAATTGTTTGGGGTTGGAATTATAAGGGATCACTTATACTTTAATGGAGTTGACCAAAGCTATAAGAATTGGACATTTCATGGAGAACCTTGGGAACCAACTACTAATGCTAGTAGAAATGTTGAAGAAGATGATGACCATAGTAGATACAGTTTTGTGTCTGAAGAAATAGAGATGGATGATAATGATTTTGGTGATTTTGGATCCGATCCTTATGAGTTTACTAATGTGATTGGGGATGGAGATCAACCATTGTACCCTGGTTGTAGAAAGTACACCAAGTTATCGGCATTAGTGAAGTTGTATAATTTGAAGGCAAAACATGGGATGAGTGATGTATGTTTTACAGAATTATTGATACTTCAGGGCGAGTTGCTTCCAGAAGAAAATACAATACCGGCCTCTATGTATGAGGCAAAAAAGACTTTGTGTGCATTGGGGCTGAGTTATGAGAAAATCCACGCATGCCCCAATGATTGCATCTTGTATAGGAAGGAGTATGAAGATTCAACTAATTGTCCTACTTGTGGTATCTCAAGGTGGAAGGAAACCAAAGATGGATTCTTGAAAGAGGGTGTGGCAGCGAAGGTGTTGTGGTATTTTCCTCCAATTCCAAGGTTTAAAAGGATGTTTCAATCACATGAGACAGCTAAGAATTTGACTTGGCATGCTGCTACAAAATCAATTCACGGTCAGATGTCTCATCCGGCGGATTCCCCGTCTTGGAAACTTGTTGATGATAAATGGCCCGAGTTTGGTAATGAGCCGAGAAACTTGAGATTGGCTCTTTCATCTGATGGATTCAATCCCCACAGTTCTCTAAGTAGCAGATATAGTTGCTGGCTAGTTATCTTAGTTACATATAATCTCCCACCATGGCTGTGCATGAAACGAAAGTTCATGATGTTGACTTTATTGATTTCCAGTCCTAAACAACCCGAAAATGATATAGACGTCTACTTGGAGCCTTTGATTGATGATTTAAAATCTTTGTGGGATGGGATTAGAGGAGTGTATGATGCACACATAGGAGAATACTTTACACTCAGAGCTGGATTACTGTGGACCATTAATGATTTTTCAGCCTATGGAAACTTATCTGATTGTATTGTTAAAGGATATAAAGCTTGTCCAATATGCGGCGATGATACACCTAGTCACAGGTTGAAAAATGGCCACAAAATTTGTTACATTGGGCATAGAAAATGGTTACCAATCAATCATCTATATAGGAGGCAACGTGCAGCTTTTAATGGGAAACCTGAATATGGCACGCCTCTGGAGCCATTAACGGGAGAAGAAGTGCTGCATATGGTTGAAGATATTAATTACATATGGGGATCGAAAAAAGGGGGAGGTGGAGGTGAAAATGATGGTGACAGAGTTTGTTGGAAGAAGAAGTCAAAATTCTTTGATCTTGAGTATTGGAAATACCTTCCAGTGAGGCATGTCCTAGATGTTATGCACATTGAGAAGAATGTTTGTGATAGTATCATTGGCACATTGCTGGAGATCCCTGGAAAAAATAAAGATGGGATTGCTGCTCGGTTAGATTTATTGAACATGGGGGTCAAAACTGATTTGCAAACCGAGTATGGATAAAGAAGTACTCGTTTGCCTCCAAGGCCTTGGAATTTGTCAAGAGCAGAGAAGAGAGCGGTTTGCAATTCTTTCTGTGGTATGAAGGTCCCTGAAGGTTATTCTTCAAATATAAAAAATCTTGTATCTTTACAAGATTCAAGACTTCTTGGCCTTAAATCACATGATTGTCATACCTTAATGCAACAATTGCTCCCTGTGGCAATTCGTTCTGTTTTGGAGAAGCCTGCAAGGTATGCAATAACTCGTTTGTGCTTCTTCTTCAATGCTATATGTGCAAAGACGGTTGATGTTTCCAAGCTAGATAAGTTGGAAGAAGATGTAGTAGTTACTTTGTGTTTGCTTGAAAAATACTTTCCACCTTCATTATTCAATATCATGGTTCATCTAGTAGTACATCTTGTCAGAGAAGTTCGTCTATGTGGGCTAGTATATTTTAGATGGATGTATCCGTTCGAAAGATATATGAAAGTTCTAAAGGGGTATGTTCAGAACCGTACTCATCCCGAAGGTTGCATTGCGGAGCGTTATATAGCTGAAGAAGCTGTAGAATTTTGCACTGAACATTTATCTTATATTAGTACAATTGGAGTGCCATCAAGTCAGAAGATAGGAGTTTCAAAGCCATTATCAGGTTGCACAGTGAGCTTAGTTGATCGGGACCTGTTGAACCAAGCACATCTATATGTCTTGGAGAATACAGAGGAAGTCCTACCTTATATCGAGTATGAGTTTTATTCCTTAAGTTTCCATTTTAAATTATTCCTTATGTTTATCTTATATCTTTAGGACCGTAATGCTTGAATTTTTCGTGTCATGTAGGGAACATATGATCCACATGAAGGCCGCTTATCCAAAATTTAGAAAGAGAGCAAAGTGGCTGCAAGATAAACACAATAGCACTTTCATTCAATGGCTACACTTCAAGGTATATGTTATTCAATAACATATTGAACTTTTAATTTTCTTCTTTCTATGTTAGATTGAATTAAGATATGATTAATTTGTAGGTTCAAAGTGAACTTGATGAGGGAGACAATCATGGGGTATCAGAAAATTTAAGGTGGCTAGCAGCTTGTCCAAACATGGCAGTGCCATTATATAGGAGCTATCTTATTAAAGGTGTTAAATTTAACATCAAGGCACAAGATGATGTGCGGACAGTTCAAAATAGTGGAGTTTATTTACTTGCACATACCATGCAAGTTGCTAGTGCCAAGGATAAAAACCCAATTCTCTCAAATATGGGTTTTTATGGTGTCATTCAAGAAATTTGGGACCTTGACTACCAGAAGTTTACAATCCCAGTCTTTAGGTGTGATTGGATAGATAGTACTTCCGGCCTTGTAGTCGAAGAACTTGGATTTACCCTTGTAGATTTGGGTAAAATTGGACATAGGAATGACGAATTTGTTTTGGCTTCTCAAGTCAAACAAGTATTTTTTGTTGACGACCCGATGCATCATAGTTGGTCAGTAGTGTTATCAGCGCCTAATAGAGAATATAATGATGTTATTGGTGATGATGTCTTAGGTGATGTGAGAATTGAGTGTGAGCCATTTACTAGAGGGATGCCAAATGTTGACACATTTGATGAACTAGTGGGTGAGTTTGGGAGTCAAAATATTCGAGATGGGTGTGAAGATATATGGATTGAATGATGCTCTTGTAATTTATGATATTACTTATGCCCTAAACAGCACTACTGTATGACATTAATTTTGTAATAAATTGTAATGTGTTTTCTTCACTTTCATTATGCAGGTTTTGGCCACAAACCAATCAGTACATAAAATACTGGTTCAGTATTATAAAACGACGGTCCTCATAAAACTGTGAAAAACAGACGTCTGTTTTCATAAAATTGTCAATAAAAAACGACGTTTTGGAGCATTCAACGACGACATTGAATTTATCGACGTCTAAAAGTGAACTAAAATTGAAGAAAGACGACGTTATTGTGAAACAGTTATTAATGATATCACGTCGGAGAAGCATAAAGAGCTGACATGTAATTACAAATAACACGACTCCAGTACCATAATACCGACGTCTAAAAGGACAGATATCGAACCTGAACGTTACAAAAGATGACGTCTTAGATGGATTAGACGACTATTATTTTGCTAAAGACGACGTATAAATAGAGAAACACGGCTGTCTTTTACATGATCACGACGTTGTATATTAAATACTACTTCGTTTATAGAAATAAATATGTCATAAGTCATGAGCCTAACATATTTTCCACGTCGGTTATGTAAATATATGAGACGTAGTATATATTAATAACGTCGTATTTTATTTATTTAAAGACGTAGTGTATTTATTTACACGATTGTGTTTGTATAAAATAGGTCGTCTATTCTTATCCTTGACAATTTTTTTGCTCATTTTTTAGTATACAGATGTTGGTTTTTTTTTGTTAATGACGTTGTTTGTTATAACGACAACGGTGATTTACCCTAACCGCTATTTCCACGTCAATATTAATGGAAAAAACAAAGTGGAAAAATTATTTCATGACGGTTATATAAATATATTGGACGTAGTATGTATTAATAACGTCATATTTTATTTATTTAAAGACGTATTGTATTATTTACACGACGGAGTTTGTATAAAATATGTCGTCTATTCTTATCCTTGACAATTTTTTGGCTCATTTTTCAGTATACAGAAATCGGTTGTTAATGACGTTGTTCGTTATAACAATGACGGTGATTTACCCTAACCGCTATTTCTACATCAATATTAATGGAAAAAACGAACTGGAAAAACTATTTCACGATGATTATATAAATATATTGGACGTCGTATGTTTTAATAACGTCATATTTTATTTATTTAAAGACATATTGTATTTTTTTACACGACAGATTTTGTATAAAATAGGTCGTCTATTCTTCTCCACGACAATTTTTTGGTTCATTTTTCAGTATACAGACGTCGGTTGTTTTTTGTTAATGACGTTGTTAGTTATAACAACGACGGTGATTTCCCGTCGTGGTTTTACTTTGCAAAAGATGTCGCTCGATTTTACGACGGTTTGAAAACCCGATACACGACGGTGAATTCCCGTCATCTTTTGCCTTTTTTGTAGTAGTGGTTTAATGAAGGGTACCGTCGTCTTTCAAATTAGTTGATTTTAATAGCATGACGGTTGAAAGAAGTCACCGTCGTCTTTCCAAGACGCGCTAATAAAAATTTCGCTTTAGTGAATTCGCGAACCTCTGTAGTTCGCATCTTTTCAGTCTGTCATAAAGCTCCTGATAATTGTGAAGCTCCAACCCTAGCCTCCTTCCTTTTGAAATTCGCATCCCTTCGTGCTCTTCGTCTTGCGGATCTCTCTTTGAACATGTCCTTCAACACTGGCTTCGCCACCTTCCCATTCACAATCCGCCCCTCTTGGCTCAAATACTACAACAGCCGTTCTGTCAGAGGTAAATTTGGTGACTACTTCGTACAGAGATTTGACGAGCAGCGAGTGACGAATCCAACATGGTATCTGTGTTTTCAGAGGAATATGAGTATGACTATCTATGTTGGCTCAGGTCCAATGGAGGGAAATTCATTTTGAGAATTGAAGACACGGATTTGGAGAGGTCTGCTAAGGAATCTGAACAGGCTGTGCTAATCGATCTCTCTTGGCTTGGTCTGTGTTCTCTGTCATGACTCTCTCTCCCTCTCTCTCGCAAATCTACTGCTCCACTCTCCAGCCTCTGTAAGTTCCTCCTCCTCCTTCTTCTAATTTAATTTTTTTATTTTGAGCCAAAGGAAATTGACAAATCTTAGAAGACAAAAATGAGTGTAAGTTTCAATTTTCTATCTGATTCCCACCATCTATATTATTTTTTGGTTACTTTGATTTTGAATGTGTGATTTTTTGAGCAGTTGATGGAATCGAAGGCTAAACCTAGGCCACTCTTGAAGCCTCTTAGAGAACCCTGTATTCTGTTCTCACACTTCTCGATTTTCTTATTTTAATTTGGGGATTTAGCTTTTTGTATGACATTTCAATTATTTATTTATTTTCATAATTTTTTCAAGGTACCCATATGTAACTGGTACATCTGTGTTTCTCTGATTTGAACTATTGATAGGCTTACATGGATTTTGAAATTGTCCATGTTGATATGATTTGAACTGTTGATACTCAAATTGTGTTAACCGGTCATTACCTAATTAGTTGAGGGTTTTATGCTTAATATTCAATCGATATGCTACTAATCATCAGCATTTGAGTTTTTATTTCTCCTAAAATTCTGATACAATATTGGTATTCTTTACAGAATATAAACACATTGTCACATTATAGTAGGTGTTGTCTCTCATAATTGACTCCATCATCGTTCGCAAATGTCTTGAATGTACGTAGTAAACTTTTCTGATCCATGATTTTCCATCATAGTAGGTATCTTGAGGTGTTCTACTTCTGATGATTGTCATTTGATCTCATCATATGATAGAGTAGCTCTCAAACAGGTATTATTAATTGCCATACTACTGTACTTTGGTGGAACCATTATTTTAAGTTAGATGTAGATATGCTTGGTATTCTCAGCCCCTAAACCCTATACTGCTATACTGATGTTTATCTCATTTAAGGATTTTGCTTAAATTTCCCTCTGTCACACTCTTTGATTATTTGAAAATTGATCAGGTATTGACTAGTAAGAATCAAATTTTTATTGCAGACGGGTATTGGTCATTTTTCACCTATTGGTGGCTATCATTCTGGAAATGACATGGCGCTTATTTTGGATGTTGCACGTTTTAAGTATCCTACTCATTGGGTGCCCCTTAAAATTCTTTGGGACATACGCCATGAATAATGTTGACTTATCTACTGGAAAACGCAGAGGGTATGCATTCTTGTGCGCCAGTGAATATTATAGCTAATGGCAATTAAATTGGATATGCATGTTGGAAGCAATTTCTGTATATTTTGCTAAATTATGAGATGCATTGAATGCAAATTACATTCTCACTTCTTAAGTTCCATTTTCTACCCAGGTTCATGTATATTTTGCTAAATTAGATCTTGCTGTTAGCTAATGTTTGGTTCAGACATACTACAGCAGGTTGAGGCCATTGAGCTATAGAGGTGCAGACATACTATTACTACAGCAGATCTGTAAACACCAAGATGATAGCTGAATGTGGAGACCAAGTACAAATTGTGGAAGATACAACAACTATAGGTTAATGCTTTGGATATGGTATTTTGTAATTATAGGTTAATGCTATGGAGATGGTATTTTGTATGGATATAGTAGGAATCAAGATTGGTTAACAATGTAATTACTTTTGAATCTTCAAGTTTTATGAAATAAATATTTTTTTACTAAATAGAAGATTTGGACTAGAATTTATTGTTCAGAACGCATTATGGTTGTTTTTCTAGTTAAAATCGTTGTAGAGCCATTGAAAACTTTAAATTATAAATAAATAAAAATAATAAAAATAAAATAAAATGTAAAATCACTACGTCATTTTTACAATTAATAAATGACGGTTTTTTGGAACAAAATGTCGTCTTTAGATTTAATAGACGTCGGTTTTTAAACAAACCGTCGTCTATTAATTGTATAGACGACGATTTTTCTAAAAGAACCGTCGTCTTTACATCTAATAGACGACGCTTCTTTAAAAAACCGTCATCTATACAATTAATAGATGACGGTTTGGAGTAAAAGCGTTGTCTTTACAAATAATAGACGACGGTGAATTACCGTCGTAATTTGACATTCAAAAAGATGGCGGTCGATTTAACGACGGTTTTCAAAAGAAAAAAATGACGGTTTTTTCCCGTCGTCTATTTCAATTTTTGTAGTAGTGAAAGTTTAAAATAATCATAAAATAAAATAGCATTAAATTATAGGGAACCACTAGGAGTCCTTTCTCTCTCCTAAGATTTTGGAACTCTTAGAGGTCTCCCTATTTTAAGAGGTTGATAAGGATTCCTCCCTAAAAGTTGTCTAAAGAGATGGTTTAAGGAACTCATTATGGATGCTCTAAGTCAAAAACAGACAACCGCATGAAACAAATAGGGAGCCCACTGGGAGACCACTGGAAATTGAGAAGTCGGCAAACAACAACCGCATGAAGCAAATTATTCATATACAAAGAGAAGACCTCATTGGGTCTTGATGGGGGCCACCAGAGAGGACTTTGCTACTTAATTCAAAGGACTCATAGTTTTTGTTGTGTTGATAATTTTTCTTGGAAATTTGGAACGTTACATTGCTAGTCAAGCCTGATCTCAACATTTCATTGGCGTGACGTCCTATATTCACTAGTCACAAGTCACGTCCTATATTCTCAACATTTCATTTCATTGTTGATTTTTAGTACAACTATGGCGAAGATTCTGTGGTATATTGGTGGTGAAGGTGCAGTCACTGATCCAAGGGATAAAATTGCATCTTAAAAATCAGGAATTGAGATTGAATGACATGATTACTCGTTCAGCCATTTCTTATTCAACATCACATGAGTCATGTGTGATTGAGAAAAAGGAAAAGAGATCCAGACTCATGCGCTGGAGGTCTTCCACGAGAAAACCCAATACACTGACAAGACTTCATCGCCGACTGTCTGCAGCCAATCCCAAGTGAGGTCCTCCAACTCTTCTCTCTTCATCGCATATGCTTCTTCTCATCTTCTTCAGTATCGCCGGCTCTTCTCTGGCCACTTCCCCAAAACCCATCTGCAGAAAGCTACAGTTCATAGGCAAAACCGCACTCAATTAAGCTGTACCTTTCTTAACGGGCTTCCATTTCATTTAATGCTCACCCAATTGAGAGATATTTAGTTTGATTTGTTCTTGGGCATGATGAATATTGTTCGTGTCAATTTTATTGTTTTTTAGTGAACATATAAACTGTTAATTGACAATTGTATGCTATCAAAATTTCTTCTGGAAAGCTTAATTTCTCGGCCCTGTTGTTTTTTTTTTACTCAAGGAAATTTGAGATTGGCCTTGTTAGTTTGCATCAGCATAGGAAAATAATAAACTTGATGATTCAAATGATAGTGGTTGAGGACAAAATGTGAATTTTTAGAAAGCATTGTAATCCTTATTGTTCATAATTTATGAAAACTTCGTTTTCTTTTTCTAGTTGTTTTAGGAAATAAGGGGTCCTAGCAGGGGCGGAGCCACACTGGGACCAGTTTTTTTTTCTTCAAGGAAATTTGAGATTGGCCTTGTTAGTTTGCATCAGCATAGGAAAATAATAAACTTGATGATTCAAATGATAGTGGTTGAGGACAAAATGTGAATTTTTAGAAAGCATTGTAATCCTTATTGTTCATAATTTATGAAAATTTCGTTTTCTTTTTCTAGTTGTTTTAGGAAATAAGGGGTCCTAGCAGGGGCGGAGCCACACTGGGACCAGTGTGGTCACGGGCCCCCACTCAATTGTTTTATGTTTTAAAAGTAATATACTGTTATGTATTTCTATATGTATATTATTTCCATTTTCAACATTTAAGTAAATGTCTTTGTCTTTTTACTCCATTTACTTAAGTTTACAATGTAAATAAGGAAGTACCCCTATTTGGATTCAAATAAAAATACTAGAAAATCAAATTCCCACCAAATCAAAATATGAAAAATCCGTTTTAGTGCAAAATATGATTTAGGCTAAAAATGATGGCTCATTAAGTCAATATATACTTCATACTAAAATCTCATAAAATCAAGTTTTCTTATTTGATGTGTAAGGAATAAAAGCCGCCAAAAATTATCTTGAGAAAATGATTATTCCGAAAAACCATTTTTCATACTTAGTCAATATTTTTACATAAAACATTTTTTCATGTATGATAAGAATGCATGAAGCGACCTAAGGTTTTTAAAGTTTCACTATGTCAAAAAAGGGCTTTAGCAACGGATAAAATCCGTTGCCTATTACACATAAATACCGTGGTATTCAAGCCTGTTGCCTATTCCTATGTAATAGGCAACAGATATTCTCCGTCGCTGTTTATCGCTTACTACATCGGATATCTGGTAATCTCCGATGCCTAAATGATTTCCGAGTGCCAAAAAAAGGTTGACTTCTGACGCCTAAACCCGAAACAACATCAGTAGTTTCAAAAGGTAGGAGGCTAAAGAGGTCTAACATCATCAGTAGTTTTAAAAGGGATGAGGCTAAAGAGGTATAACAGCATCAGTGATATCTACTATGCTGATGCATATTGTCAATTACAACATCATAGAAACAAATAATGGTGTTGTGAATTATGTTATACATCATCGCTTTTTTTATTTTGCGGACGTGAAAAGCCTCCAATAGTGTTGGTGGTTACGTAAATGTTGATGCTACTTCTCGTTTTAGGCATCAATGATAATAGATGTCTGGTTGTTGTTTTTATCTTTCAACTTCAGTTATTTCTGGAAAACTGAAGTTGTTATAAACAATAGGCATCATTTATGCAAGGAAAGGGTAGGTATTTTGATTGTTTCACATCACACTTTACTTAGTTACTGTAATAGTATTTAAGAAAGGCATGTAATTTAAATATATCCATAATTGTCTATATATATATAAGCAAAATACTTGAATGATCCATACTTGTCACATACAAATCACAAATTTACCAGCCCTACACCACAAATTATCCATACTTGTCTATGCATAAGCAAAATACTAGCTAGAAAGACATGTAAAATGAAGGAATGTTTAGCTTAATCAAAAAGCCATTCTAGGACATGACTTGCCAATTCTTCTCACACCTCATCCAATTCCATTTGGGTGTACGTGTCCTTCCTTCTAGCTCTATACTGGAAAAAAAAAAACACATAGTATGTAAACACAAAGTATGAACATAAGCTTAAAAAGTGCAAGGTACTAAATTTGCATAAGATATGTTGTCACTTCAAATGAACCAATATGCAAATTTACGAAATCATATTGGTGAACAAGAAAATCTAATTTGTCAATCAATCTAATTAGATAACAAGAAGTCATTAATTGGTGAACCATATGCAACCAAACCTCAGCATATCAAGTGAGAACAAAAAGAAGAAAAACATAATAAGAAGAATTAGGATATGCATTTAGATATTAAGAGACATAGCATATGCAAATTTGGCACAAAAACAAAAATAACACACAAATCAATTCTAGACACATTTAACTCAAATGCCAACCATAATTAGTCCCCTTGGTGATCTCAAAATGCACAAGTAAATGCCCCTTGGTGATCTCAAAATGCACACGTACATATCTAATTCAAAGCAGAGTCGAGATTCCGTCTTCTTTCTTCATCATGAGCAGTTTGTGTCATAACTTGCAAGCCCCAACAACTCTGGGCCTTCGAGTCGATGGTTGTTCTCAAAGCTACAATATTGGAACCGAAAAAGAAAAAAAAAAAAAAAAAGATTATTTCATATAACCACAGGAAATAAACTAGCTGCTGGAAATAAACCTAAGTTTCCTTGGCATTGAAAACTGAACTTGCTCTTAACCATACCAAAGCATAAGTTCATAAATCTCTATTCTCAACGAATAGTGAGAAATAATGCACTCAATAGTTTTAAACTTCTACACTACACTACACGCAGACACAATTTCATGAAGTGTTGAAACGTGGTGGGGATTGTGGGAACTCTAGAACAGTGTTTAATTCATGAAGTCAGCCAATAATTCATGAAGCCGTCTGAATGTAAATATTCTTAAAAAAAATAAATACCTTTAACAACATAGCTAGAAACCTTCATTTCTTAAAAGAATAATAAATAAGGAAAGAAACAAATTGCAACATATAACTGTGTGGGAACTTGGTGGCATACCTTGAGGCCACTGTGGAAGAAGTGAAGGCATATAGAAGGGCTCAGGCAATCATAAAACTCATGGTCAAACTCACTTTCTAACACCAAGACTACTCACACCCAAACATCTTAGTCTACCTAGATTGATTATAACTCTCAAGCCTCAACAACACAATATTCATAGAAACTGAATAAAGAGTTTTCACACTTGAGTTTGTTGGTGACCTAAAGACAATATGATATTGCCCAAGTGAAAAGTGACTATTCTATTTTTCCATCTCATATACATCTTCAAAATTTTATCGTATTAAAGAATATAAAAAACTTAACAAAGGAAAACCAACTGTGCCAACCCATTAGCATATATGACAAGGTTATAACCTGCAAAATTGTCGGAGTGCAGTAGTCCAAAGAAGCTCAACCTTGAGTCAATTCCTTATAACCTGTAAAATTTCCGATATTGCTGTTATAATATAATTTACAAACCATTATTCATGTATATCACAGGTTTAGCTGAGCAAGCAAATATCTTTAATTGGTGAAAAAATTAAGTAGTTCAGGATTTTCTATGACCTATTAATATTGTGTTTGCAGCCATAAGTAGTTCAGGATTTTCAATGCAAGGAGTACAAAAAATTTAACTCTGTAACTGTCACAACTTGTGTTTATATTAGTAGTTTGCTAAAGTTAATCACTTGATCCTATAAACATTGTCCAAAACTTGTAACTCGAAGTGGACATTCAAAGTTTAAATCTTGAAAATTCAACACTCACATATAGGAAGGGTAGACAAGCCCAGGCTGGTAAGCATGAGACACGAGGTAATGAGTCGGGCTTCCTATGTATATGGACACATATGAGGGATTGGGCAACTGATTTCAGTTTCATTATACATAAATTTATCAAAGCAGCCCTTTTCAAGTAGATTAGGCATAAGAAAAGCAGTAATTGTGTATAAAACAAAGCAAATTAGGCATAAGAAGCTACCAGATTCATTTTCCGGTGTTGCACCTGTGATCTAGGATCCCAAATAAGTTATCCATCAATATTCAAGCAAAAGTGGAGTTGTCAGAAAACCAACCTCCCAATTTCTCGTCCAAGAAAATAGACTAAATTAAGCCAAAACAGCCCAATAACACAGGTAAAGTGCAGTGCTTAATTTAATCAACTCACAAAAACACAAGTGATTTCAATTTCCCCAATGAAGAAGGAATGGTCCCTGATATGTTGTTGTTATATAAGTCCAAGCTAATGAGGCTCTTCAAGTTACCAAGCTCAGGTGGAATAGTTCCTTGAATGTTATTTTTGTACAGCTCCCTACATAATAAAGAGGTATAAGGGTTAGCCAGAAAGTACTTTAATCCAAGAACCTAAAATAAATGTAAGCTTTATGAACAACCCCAGCATATTGTTAGAGAAAATGAGAAAGGCTAAGAAACATACAGATATTGAACAACCCCATTCTAGCTAAACATACAGTTAAACAAAATCATCACAAAGGTAAAAATCAGTCAGTAATTTCCACAAATTACAGAAGAAAATAAATAAATAATCGGAGCAAATTAATAAGAAACGTAGAAATACCATCTGTAACATCTCCAAAAGAAGAAAACAGTCTCTTGAGTTGTTCATTATTAGTGAAGGATGATAATCTTAAGCAACAAACCCAAGAATCAAAACAAGCATTTTAAACAAAAAACCCTAAAAATAGATTTGAGAGAAAGAAAGGGACCTTTCGAAGGTTTCTCATGCACCAAAGGAGACCTTTCGAAGCTCGCCGCGGCTGAGGGATGGGCAGGGGTGGCTGGGCTTTAGCCCTGAGGAAAGCACCGGCCATGGTTGGAACATCTGAGAGAGAAAGAAGCAGTGATGGAGGAGAGAGAAGAAAGAGAGAGTTTGAGAGGGAGAGGAAAAAATTGAGAGGGAGATGGAAGTTAGGGCGAGAGTTTGAGAGGGATTGAAAAAATTGAGAGGGAGATGGAAGTTAGGGCGAGAGTTTGAGAGGGAGAGCGTGAAAATTTTTGGACTAGCGTTGACTACCCTTTAGGCATCGGTGGCTTTTTTTAAAAAAATGTCCCTCTTAAAAAAAAAAAAGGCAAATCACTTTAGGCATCTATGATTATGAGACATGATGCTAAAGGGAATCAAAGGCATCGTCATAAAAAACCAAAACTTTGTACTAATGTCTTTGTACCTGTTTAGTATCGTTATTTATAAAATCGATGCCTGATGTCCTAATAGCATCGATTTTCGTTTTACCGATGCCTATGTAGTGTTGCTGTAAGTGAAATTTGACGTAGTGTTTGTGAAATTTTGATTTTTTTTTTCTTTCTATTGGGTTTAATGGGGGAAAAGCTTTAAAGATATTTGCAAAATCGCTACTCTTTGTCTATCTCTTGTAATTTTTCTTGCTCAGAATATATTTGTCTATCCCTTTGTTGAGGACAATTATGATTGCAACCAATAAGTAATATAATTCTTGACATATGTGATATATATACTATTTTCGTATGTATTGTGAGTTCGAATTTTTGATGCTTTATAATTTGTAAGAGGCCCCCACACACATGAAATCCTGGCTTCGCTAGCTAATTAAGCTACTATTTTGTAGATGTTGAATGTGGATGCGGTCCTAATAGCTAATTAAGCTCCCTCTTATTTCTCCTATTTTGTAGATGTTGTTGGCTACTCAAATATGTAAAGCCTTTTCTCATATTAAGTTGACAAGTGTCATCTTGCATAGCAACTCCATATAAAAACATTAGGGTTTTCTTTATCTATCAAGTCAGCTGGTAACGTGTGAATTAGGAAATTAACTTTGACAAGTAGTGTGCTCCGCTGACAAGAGTTTATTGGACATTCAATAAAAGGCTTCTTCTAGCTATACTATGTGGAAGTGTTAATTATCATTTGTGTCATGCATTATTAGTTGGGAAAGTCTTTCCCCACATTAAGGCTTCTTCTAGCTATACTATTCCCGTTTTATGAAAGGCTTCTTCTAGCTATGTTAATTATCAATAAAAGGCTTCTTCTAGCTATACTATTCCCGTTTTATGAAAGGCTTCTTCTAGCTATGTTAATTATCAATAAAAGGCTTCTTCTAGCTATACTATTCCCGTTTTATGAAAGTCTTTCCCCACATTAAGCTTCTTACCTTTCTAATGGAGGATGTTAGAAGCAAGGCAACTTTTGACAAAGTCAATTTGCCTTGTTCAAAAGTTAAGGCTGATTTACTGACAAAAGGACATGACATATATGGGAACAATTCTTAATACGTAAGTGTTTTTTTTTTCTTCTAACCATTTGCCTAACTATTTGCCTAACTATTTTGTAAATCCAGTTATTGGAAATGATTTAGGATGTTTGGTATGTCCAGTAATATGAAATGATTTTTTGGCACATGAGTTTTATTTTCCATTCCCATAGAAAACTAAGGCTAACATTAAATGCACTTTTTTTAGGAAAGCATTGCAAAATGAGTATAGGCAGGCATAATTTCACTGTGTTCGAACTGCTGTCAGCATTTGCAAACTGCATCTCATCTTGAAATGTGCTCTTCTCAACTTTAGGAAAAGTTCTGTCTAACTAAACCCCCCTTTTTCGTTGTGGATGGTGTTGGGGGATGATGTTTGTTTAAGCACTTCAAAGGTTTTCATCTCCGAACTCAATGAATCTTTTCCATTTGTTACTTATGGATCCAGCACATGATTGAGATCTTTGATTCAGATTTAGGATATATGTTGCAGTATGCTTATTTCCTAATCATATTTTGGACTCACAAAACTGATATAATTGAAGTATAACTGCAGACCCTTAACAGTGAAGTTATTTTGCACAATGGGGATTGATATAATGGATATATGTTGCTCTATGCTTTCCTAATCTCTTCTTTTCTTGGTTGCTTGCTCTCTCCTCAGTACTCATTACATTAATGCTTGTTGATGCAGGTCTTTCCCTTCTTCAATATCCTGGAGTGATGCACTTTAGGGAGCCATAACCTACATAAATTAGATTTTCCAATCAACACTACTACAAAAAACGAAATAGACGACGGGAATCCACCGTCGTGTATCATGTTTTAAAACCGACGTGAAATCGACCGCCGTCTTTTAACACATAAAATAACGACGGCAAATAACCGACGTGGTTAATATATTACAAGTCATAAAAAAAAACTAAAACCGACGTCTACTTCATACATAAAAGCATAAAAAGACAACATTCGACTATATTAGACGACAATTTTAGTAAAACACAGACGTTTAAATAATGTTAAATGTCAAAAACAACTACAAACCCGACATAATTATTTTTATCAACGTCTCTAATTAAAACAAAACCGACGTGTAAAACCTAAAAACCGTCCTGGTTAATAAATACTATGTTCACTAAATAAAAAAACTGACGTCTAAAACATATAACATGGTAAATTAGACGTTACTTTTGTCAAAAAAAGTGACGTCTTAAATATTTAACATGGCATATATTTACTTGGACTGACGTAAAAAAAAAAATAACCACGACCCTTTAGGTCACCACAGACATTGAAAATTATTTTGACGGCTTTAACAGAGAAATAAATTACGTGGATTTAATATTACACGTCAGTTAATTAAAATACCTGTCATGTTTAATCCATTTACTATGGCCTAGGAGTCACATTTAGGACGTTGTTAGTTATTTACAACATCGGTGTTTATAGACTTTGACGTGGTTGGCATTTTAAAAGTCTCTTTTGTGAGCCATTTAGACGTGTGTAATCTTTGAGACGTCATTGCTTTTAGCCTAACCGTCGTTATGAAGTAACGAAATGCCTTGAATTATTGATTTGACGTCGGTTATTGTAAAATAAAGGTCATGGTTAGACTTTACTATGTCCCAAGAATTCAATTCGTCGACGTTGTTATGTCCTTACTACGTCGGTTATTTATTTGTTCCATGACGTGGCTAGTCTTTGTTATGTCTCTTTTATAACCTTTTTTGACGTGTGTATTCTCCGAGACGTCAATTGTTTAATTATAAATGACGTGCAACAATATTTTTATGACGTTAATCATCAATTGATTAAATCCGTAAACTCGTCGGTTTGAGCTCTGCCGTCGTGTTATACTTTATTGTTCGTCGTTGATTATTTTATTTACCGTCGTTTTTTTAAATATTTATTAACCGTTTTGAAATTAATTTTAATTAACCGACGTGTTTTCATTTTCAAATGACGGTTTTTATTTCATTTTTGCGTTCTCATTCCACGTCGGTTGTGAAACCCGACGTTGTTTGTTTTGTAACTTGACCGTCGTATTTTCAGCTTTAACCCATTATTTTTAATTTTTGATTTGTCGTGCCCAAAGCCTGCAGAATGAAAATGTGATCGGAATTAAAATGATATACAGAGCTATGAATTAATGTCATACAATTAACTGCATAACTAATGTCATACATTACAACAATCAATCAATCCATATATCTTCACACCCATCTCTTATATTCTCACTCCCAAACTCACCCACTAGGTCATCAAATGTGTCAACATTTGGTATCCCTCTAGTAAATGGCTCACACTCAATTCTAATATCACTTAGCACATCATCACCAATAACATCATTATATTCTATATTAGGAATTGATAATACAACCGACCAACCACGATGCATTGGGTCGTCAATATAAAATACTTGTTTGACTTGAGAAGCCATAACAAATTGGTCATTCCCAATTTCTACTGGAAGAAATTCTCCTTGAAGTATCAATAATTCTGTAAAGCAATCACTCATCCCATGTTTTGCTTTCAAATTATATAACTTCACCAAAGCCGACAACTTCGTGTACTTACTGCAACCAGGGTACAAGTGTTCATCGCCATCCCCAATCACATTGGCAAACTCATAAGGATCATATCCAATATTGGCAAAATCATTATCATCCATCCCTAATTCTTCAGAAACATAACTGAACCTACTTTGCTCATCTTCTTCCACATTTCTACTAGCATTGGTAGTCCATTCCCAAGGTTCTCCGTGCCATGTCCAAATCTTATAGCTTTGGTCAATTCCATTAAAGTATAAGTGTTCCCTTATAATTCCAACCCCAAACAATCGAATATTCCCACATTTAACACATGGACAACGAATCTCAGCTGTATTTCCAAGATTTTCTGACGCAAAATTCAAAAATCCTTCCACCCCTAACTCATATGCCTTCGATCTTCTATCCACATGCATCCATGACTTATCCATCTCAAAATCTATAAATTTCATATAAATATATATATATATATATATTAAAGTGGAAAGATCAGCAATGAAACACTACCTCATTCAAATAGCAGAAAACAAAATAAAAATTAAATATAAAACATGGACAAGACGACGGTTTGAACAAAATAATCGTCGTTTAATATAAATTCAAACGACGGCATCTATAGTCACCGTCGTCATTAACATACCCAAACCCATAAATTTGTACGGGGTTCTGGTAGCCTAAAGACAACATTTAATGGAGAAATAGTCGTCTTTAGGCTACCAGTTGCGGCTTAAAACTCAGACGACGGGAGTAAATGAACAACCGACGTATAATATACATTTGGACGACGGTTTGATCAGTCAACCGTCATCGTAGTTAAAAAAAAAACAGCTTAAATCTCCCATCCCCATTCATTTTCCAAGAACCCATGGCCAAACAAACATAAAAGAACCCAAACAGAGAATAATAATTACAAGAATGCAAACACCAAAACATAAAAGAACCCTAATATAGCTACCAATTAAGAACCCATAGCTACCAAACAAAACATTTATAGATTTAAGAAGAGATTAGGGTTAAAGGGACTAGGGTTGTACTTACATGGATATTGAGAGAGAGCTGCGAGAATATAACAACTGCTTGAGAGAGAGCCTGGAGAATCTACGTACCCAATGCTTTGATGAGAGAGAGTTGAGAGAATATAACAAAAGCTTGAGAGAGAGCTGGGAGAATTAGGGTTAAATGGACTAGAGTTGTACTTACATGGATATTGAGATCGAGAGAGCTGAGAGAACTGCTTGAGAGAGAGCGAAAACTTTCAGACAAATTTATGTTTAAGAGAGAGAATGAACTATTTGAGGGTTAAAGGGAAATTATGAAAATTTTAGGTCACGGTCAAAAATTTTAAAGTACCGCATTTTTCAAAGACAACGGTCAATACTTATATGGACGTCTAATTCTTACTTACGAAGGCGGTTTCTAGAGAAGACTGACGTTGTAAATATAATGGACGTCGCTATTTAATAACCGACGTCGTAGACCGAATTCAATTAGTCTTTGGTTTATGTAGTTGACCAAAAACAGCAGGAGAAAACCGGCGTCGTTTCAAAAAACCCTAAACCCTAAACCCTAAATCCTAAATTTTACAATAATTTTAAAAAAATACACAAGTATGAGAAAAATGAACCGAAAATTGCTATGGACTCATTACAACAATGCCTTCTACAATAGTAGGCTAAAATATGGATTTCAGAATTTTGAATTTGTGGGCACCAATGGATCACATAAACTTAAGGGTTATGCTATGTTATGTAAACTTTAAGGTCACATAAACTTTGTCTCTAAATTTGTTTGAATTTTGTTATCATTTGAACTTTGAAAACTAAAATTACATTTTTCAGGCCTTAACGGGCAAGATATTGTCTCAATCAGTGCATAGAATTTGCCGGTATATTTTTTGGATTTTGTTTTGAATATATTATTAATATTAGTAATTAAATACAATAAAAAAATATTTCTAAAATAATATTTTTAAATCTTTAGGATAGAGACAATATTTCAATGAGTGCTTGGTAGTTTTCAGTTTAATTTTTGGATTTAGTTTTGAATTTAATATGGAATTAAATAAAATATAAAAGTCATTAAAAATTAAATGAAAATGACCTAGTAGACGTTGTATCCTTTTACAACGACGTTAAAAATCACAAACTAACGTCATATAATTTTTAGACGTCGAAACGAATAGAAAACAACGTCTTTTTTTGGATAACCGACGTGGATTATTGTATTACCACGTCATTTTATTGTAGATAACCGACGTTGTTTATTTATACAACGTCAAATGTTTAATAATAACCGCCTTTGTATATTATTAAGACATCGGTATGGTTATACTAACCGACGTAGTATATCAGTACAAAAATCATCTATACAAGATGAATTAATTATAAACCGTCGTGTTTATGACTATTACATGTCGTTTTTAAGAATTGCCGTCGATGTTATATTTCCAGTTATAGTAAGACGACCATTGTGTACACATATAAGACGTGTAAATTAGAATCAGACGTCGTTTTGTGGGAACTAAACAAGTTTTAAATTTTTTTTAGGGTTGTTCGTTTAATTACAACAAAAATATTTATGTACATTTTAAATAAACTAAAACAAACCTAAACATTGTTCATAAATATTTATGTACATCAATTATCCTTCGTTAATAAGTTGTTCACGAATTCTGCTCATTCATGGCTAACTTCGTCAATATCCTCTTGTTTATACTGAACTTTATCTTTTTTCTTGTCAAACTACAAAATAAACAAAAAAAACCGACGTGTTATAAAGATACAAACGACGGTTTTAAACAAAAATCTGACGTAGTAAAATAAAGAAAGTATATCTAAAATTTTGCGTTTTACCTTCTTCTCGAAATTTAGGTCTGGATCATGAATTATATCTCTCATGAATCGCATCACGTAATAGCCACACTCTACACTTGTTGGTTGTTCAGGAGTGCCGTGTAGATTTTTCCAAATGGCCTGCTGTTTACGTGAATTTTTGTTTATATGAATGTTATACATTTTAATTGACCTGTTACAAGAAAACAAAGGGTGTTAATGACAAAATAAAAAATTTAAATACAAATAGTAACCGTCGTGGTAAATCAGTCAAAACGACGGAGTTTTAAAAAAAATGACGTGATATTTTGTTTCAAACGGCGGTAAAAAACTATCGTCGTTGTGTAACATTATAACGTCGGTAAGAGTAAAACGTCGTATAACAAAAAATTGAACAGAAAAAATTAAAACGTTCTTAAATAAAACCCAAACGACGTGGTAGTTAAATTAACACGACGTTTTTAAGACAATAATGACGTAATAAATTATTTAACACGTCGGTAATAACGTACGGTCGTTATATTTTCATTATAACGTCTGTATCATTAAAAACCATCGTATATTTAAATACTTTAAAGGAAAAAAAATCTTAGATCAAAAGAAATCAACTTACGTATTCACTATATTTTTCATATCATCGTCAACCATGCGTTTTGGCAGTGAATTCATGTAATAGGCAGTCTCCGTTGCTGGTCTCACAATTACCATCACCCAATGACTCCTGCACATAATGATTCATATAGGTTAAATAGTACTACAAAGAAAAATATTACAAGCTTAGGAAAATACTTCAAATGGTACTAACCCTGGATTATAAGGGACGAAGAAAAATTGATTCCCATCTGCTGTTTTCAGGCTGCTTGACAGGTGTTTTATTCGGTCTGATATAGTTCCAGATTGAGAGCTGACTAGCCCAGGGTCCACGAGGCCGACAAGGTTTACCATATTTGCCATTTTTAAATAGTCAAATAGGAACCTAAATATATGAAAGTCAATTAAATGAGATTTTAATTTAAAAGAAAGGGAAATGTAAAACAAAATGGGATTTCTAGAATTACCTCATGTATACTGGTATCACTGTGGTTCCAATCTCAACCATGGAACCAAACTGCAAAATATCATCAAGTAAGAGGAAGGTATCATGCTCAAAGCCAAACACTTCCTCAGGCATGTGTACTGTCAGAGCCTCGTTACAAGGCAACAACTTGGTTTGGACATGTTGGCATAAGGCTAGAAGAGGAGGTGGCATGTCTAGCTTTGAGAGATCCTGTTACAAGAAATAAATAAAGAAATATAAGTTGGTTTGTGTGTGAACTAAAATAAACGACTCTAACTAAACCCAAAAAACAGACGTGGTATATAATATAAAAGACGGTTTCTAGTAAATACTAACGAAGGAAAGGTTATACACGTCGGTAAATACATAACCGTCGTTGTGTGGAATTCATAACATCGCTATACTATAGAAAGGTCGTCTAATTAAAATGCAGTTAATGACATCATGAAATAGACAACGGTTTATAAAAGAGTTAGACGACGGCAAAAAACACAGTCGTTATTTTTAATGTCCAATAATTTGCAAAACAAGTAAAAGTGTCGTGGTATTTAACTAAACACGACGCTTCTTGTAAGAAACAGACGTATAATTATTTTCTAACGTCCGTAAATATATACCGTCGTTATTTTAAATTTTAACATCGGATATTAAAAAGAGCGACGTCTATTTAAAATTTAAAAGGCAGAAATAAAAAATAGCAGAGATTTTACCGTGTTCTCTTTCTGTTTTCCAGCAGTATCAGCTTCAGGCTTTGGATCTTCTAATTCCAAAGCTAGGGGTCTGATACCAGTGGCCCCAGAGCAGCTTGCCATATCAGACATTGGATTTTTTGGGCTTTGATCTTGAGGGGGTAAAGTAATTGGAGTAATTGGAGTAATTGGGGTTTTGAGCATCTGGCTGGGATCAAAATTAGGAACTAGTTGACGGAAATATGCCAACATAACCTCCCTCTTTGCTCTTACTGCTTCCATTATAGTTTCCCTTGACTTCGCCTCAATCCTCAAGGTCTCTTCTCTGACTGCCTCCCTCACACTTTCCTTCAATTTGTCACCCAATTTCACTCTCTGCTGTTTCGGTAAATTGAAGAACTGAGTTGGGGAAACGCCAGCACCAACTCCTCTGACTCTCCCACCATGCTCGGGGGTTCCCAAAGCAAGAGTCAAGACATCATTGGTCCCGGAGACAGTCAGAGTGCCTTCGGAGACTTGCTTTTGCAAATCATCCTAAAAGAGAGAAAGAGAGATTGTTAGAAACTGAGCAGGGTGTAAAACAGATAAATAAACCGACGTTGTAAATTATAAACAACAACGGTTTTATTCAATTACTGACGTAGTATTAATTTAACACATCGGTATTTAAATACCGTCGTTGTTTATAATTTAAACGTCGGTTGATAAATAACCGCCGTATATTTAAAATAAAACATATTAAAACATAAATCAAAGACCGTCATAGTATTTAAAGTAAGACGACGGACTATTGAACAAACAGACGTTGGACTTAATTTCATACAGCTGCACAAAATTACCGTCGTTGTATAAACATTCTAACATCTAGATAAGATAAAACCGTCGTAAATTTTAATGAAGAAGTGAAAAAACTCGATTGAAATATGCATTCTTTTCCAGAAATTGTGCACCACAAATTTCAGTGAAATAGACAGAGAGAGGGAGAGTGTGCGTGAGTAAACTTAAAACAAAAATGCAGTTCATAGAGGAATTTAAGCCGTCATATTAAGTCTATCTAGACGTCAACTTTATTCAAAAACTGACGTCCTATTCATTTTTAAACGGCAGTAAATTAAACCCGTCGTGGTGTTTATTTTATAACGTCCCTTATTTAAACGTATGACGTCTATACCAAAATAAAACACTATGTTTTTCAAATTTAGAACAGAGTTAGTGAGACTTACGATTATTTTTGCCTTCTCTGCAACCTTTGGATCAGGGATGTTTCCTGTTTTATCTTCTTTTGCCTTCTTCCATAAAATAGCTCGATCGATTTCTTCAATATCGGGCATGATTTCTATCAAATGGTCCTCCAAACCAACATGCCCTTTTCTAGACAACCTATGGTTGTACTCCAATTTCTCCCACCTCTGTTTCTGCTCAGTATGCTTAGCCTCAAAATCTGGGGTTAACCTTGAAGCTACGAAGGCATCACTTTGCGATTTCTCTATGAACTTATAAAGCGCAGGGGTTTCTTTTAACTTCTCCTTGTCATGTGCGAATGGAAGGATATAATGCTTAGTTACGTTATACTTGAAATCCTTCCATTTTTTGGCCGAAGACGACAAGACCATGTTCTTGTACCCATCCCCAATAACATAGGACATTTGAACAGCTTCCCAAATCTGCTCCTTCACATCCTTGGGCAATTGAGTCCATTTCTTGTCCACAAGAGGGACTCTGGGGCGTGCCAAAACACCAATGTAAGACTTCATCTCAATAGCAGCCTTGCCATGTGGTCTGCCCTTTTTATTGAACTCAACCACAGGCTTAACCTTCTGAATTTTCCTCTTCACAACACGGCTCATTGTGCTGATACCGCAGCCGGATTTTGGCTCCTCAACAAATGTGGCTGTGCTCGAGTCTTTCTCGGAGGTTGAGGAAAATCTCATCCTCTTCGAGGGTTTGCTTTGAGTTGATTTTTCTTCTTCCACTTGAGCCTTTGAAACTGATTTGGCTTCATCCCCTTTTGCCTTTGAAACTGATTTGGCCTCTGACGCTTGAGCTTCCTTGTTTTGAGATTTCGAAACCATTTTTAATTAATCTGCAAGGAAAACAACGTCGGTTATTCAAAGGAAACGACGTAATAATAAATAAACAACGTCCTAAAAATACAGCCGTGATATCTCATTAGGACGACAGTTGTAAGAAAACACCGTCGTAGTAAATAGAACACCACGACGGTAACACTAAAACAGCGACGTCCTATTAAACAGTCTCTCAGACCATGTATGGAAATAAGACGACGGTTTTATATCGTTCGTGACGTAAATGTGTATACACTACGTCGGTTACTCATCCTAAGAACTGACGTGGTTTAAAATTTACAACATCAAACACAAAACGACTGTTCTTCTCCCACAAGACGATGGTTTTATCTTGTTTCCGACGTATTAATTGTCATAGCATGACGGTTTTTAACCACCGTCGTGCAGTTTGCATTCAGTCGAATTTAACGGCCGTCGTGGTGTGTCCATTCTATCGTCACAAACAAGATAGAACTGTCGTCTTTTGTCGTCGTGAGAGTATGGACTTATTAATTTAATCAAAACCAGTGAAAGATTTCCTCAATTTGACAGAATCTAGTTTCCAGACAAAGACGACATTCAAATGAAATGTAAAAAAAAGGGAAGAGAATGAGAAAAAACCTTTGGTGTGCAAAGAAAGTTTCCTTCCGACGAAGATGGTGATTTGGAGACGAAGACGAAAATTCAGACGATGATGCTGCTTTTGGGAAATGAGAGGGAAATTGCGATATTTTATCGGTGAGAGAAAACCGTAGAACATTAGGTCAGGTGACGAAAAGTTTATATATTTTCCCAGAGTTCAATACAACGACGTTTTAATTAAAACACCGCCGTATGATTTAGTTATAACGACGGTAAATAATTCAGAACTGATGTGGTTTTCACAACTGCCGAACGACTTTTGGAATTCCGATGTGGTTATGACGGCGCTTGTTTATCTAAACTGACGTTGTAATTATAAATTCAACGACTATGTATTTTAATAAACCGACGTGGTTACTTTGGTGTTCTGAAAACGACGTCGTTCTCTTTTTAATACGCGCCAAATGACTTTTGGATTTCCGATGCAGTTATGACGACACTTGTTTATCTAAACTGACGTTGATTATTCAAATAAGACGTCGCTATGTATATTAGAACCGACGTGGATATTTCCGATAATTTGTTTAAATATGATTTTTTCACGCGTTTTTTAACTCTCAGTTTTCAATTAGGGTTCCAACTTCTTCTTGCCCTTTGCTCTGTCTCATCAAATTCTAAAAAATTGTCTTTTTGAAAGCAAATGGGTTTGCATTATACGACGTGGATTATTTAATAAGTCGATAAATTAATCTCTCGCGTCATGGTATATTATTTAACATGTCGTTTTTTTGTAATATACCGACGTGGATTCCATTACATTATACGACGTGGATTCCATAAAATTATACGACGTGGATTCCATTAAAGAATAACCGACGTGGTTTTTACAATTAGACGGCGGTATGTGTATAAGGACCGCCGTGAGTTTAAAAGATTTATTGTATAAATTTGACTCTTTCTTTTAGTTTCACTTTTCATTTAGCGTTCCAAGTTCTTCTGATCTCTCTGGAGGCTCGTCTTCCTCTCTCACATACACACATACATCATCACTCTCTCTCACATCTCAAAGACAATAATTTGGATGTTAATGATGTATGCGTTTTGGTGTATCTCAAAGACACCAAAACGCACACATCATTAACTTTCAAAACATTGTCTTTTTCAAAGTTTGCAGTGGTCAGTTTGGTGGTTCGATTATGATCAGTTCAGGTTTGCAGTGGTCAGTTCTGGTTTCTTTTTGGATTTTGTGTATTTAAAATATTGTCTTTCTCACTTTGGTGGTTCGATTATGATCAGGATTCAAAGATCTCAATGGTAAGATATCATACCTCTTGGGATCTCATTTTAATTTTCGTAGGCCACCAAAATTATAAAATAATTAAATCTTAAAAAGAAATAAAAATTAAGACGGCGGTTTACAGAGAAGGCACCGTCGTAGTATATAGACGTGGATTCCATTATATTATACGACGCGGACTAAGAACAGTTGGTCGTGTTTAGTAAGGAGTTAACACGGCAGGTTTTTTGGTGAACTGTCGTCTTTATGATCTACGTCGGTGGATTCATACCTACTGTCGTTGTTTTTTGGTCAGATTTTAACTCTGAAGAAAACCTTTTTAAAAAGACGACGCTTTTTTATTTGTGTGCGTCGTCTTTTCAAAATATTCAACAGTACCTCCATTTTTTAGTTGTTTAAGGCACTTATCCACGACGGTTTTATGTTCTGCTGTTGTCTTTTTCTGGTCGTCTTTTTCACTTTTTGTAGTAGTGCAAGTACATGACTACACTAATTTAACAATATCAATTTATGGAATTGCATATTGTAAACTAACAATTGCACACAGACGCTACGAAATTGCATACACATATGCAATTGCATATTGTAAATTAACAATTGTACCCAGACACTACGAAATTGAAAACAGGTATATGCAATTGCATATTATAAACTGAGAGTTGCACATAAGCGCTATCAAATGTGGTTGAATTTTATTTTTCATTAATTCAATGTGGTTCAATCATTCGACCATTTAGTAATTCTTTTTGTTGAAAGTTTTTAAATTCATGTTTGTATCAACAATTATATGTTTGATATTATTATTTTTTTTTTTGTGTTAATTAACAATAGGGCAAATGACAAAAGACACCTTGCGGGCTTGGGGTGGTTCTCAATATGGACCACAGGGTATCAATTTTATCAATTTACACCCTTACGTTTGCAACATCGTCCAATTTCATCATTCCGTTAAGTTGACCGTGTAGTTAATCGTTAAATGTTGACGCGTCTACTGTGGGGCCCACTTACTAACCAACCATTTCCTAAAAGAATTTATATAAAATAATAAAATAACATAAATGTTAAAACAATAAACATAAAAACTCCCAGCCTAACAAACCTAGCGCCCCTCTCGCCCAGCACCAACCCCAGCCACCATCCCTCTCACTCTCTAGCGTCGGCTCGGTGGCAAAACACTAAAACCCAATTTAGCCAAAGGAGGAACAACGGCAATCAGAACCAGATCCCAAGCTGCAACGACATGTCGTCGGAGCCATGTCGAAGAAAGCAAATCTTTAATGCCGGAGTTAAAGGGTTTGGCATCTAGGGTTCTTAAAAATTCCCAAAACAAGGGTAAAAAGAGCCTTAAGATTCCTGCCTCGGCCACAACAAAATCTCATTCAACGGATTTGAAACTCAAGTGTAAAAGCATCAAAGAGACCCGACATTACTCCTTTATGTTCTCAGATGATGCCGAAATTCCGAAAGCTTCAAAAGAAGAGCTTGCACTTGGTAAAGATTCAGCCTCAAAGCTAGGTGAAGAAAGAAACTCAGTTTCGGGTTTCCTGGGTTTCGGGATACAAAGAGGTTCTGGGACTAGGAGAGATTTGAAGACTGTAAGAAAGCAAAATCTGAAAGAGAAAGAGAGAGGGGCACTAGGTTTGTTGGCTGGGGAAGGGTTGGGATTTTTTAAGTTTATTTTTTTAAAATTTATGTTATTGTATTATTTTATATAAATTTTTTTAGGAACTGGTTGGTTAGTATGTGGGTCTCACATTAGACACGTCAGCATTTAACGATTGACCACATGATCAACTTAACGGAAGGATGAAATTGGACGATGTTGCAAACGTAAGGGTGTAAATTAATAAAATTGATACCCTATGGTCCTTATTGAGAACCACCCCAAACCCGCAGGGTGTCTTTTGTCATTTGCCCTTAACAATATATAGTAACAATTGGTGATAATCAACAAAGTTCAATTTTCTTTCCATTAGTTCATTGTGGTTCAATTTAGTAGTAAATCACAAAAGTTCTATTGAATAATTTATTCTAACGGACCTACCTAACTAACGATAAGCGACTCGTTCGTCGGGTAAATGATGTCGTCCCTTGACCAAATTACCCAACGAATTCCATGATTTACTCAATGAACGAGTCCCTCAGCGTTCATTGGGTAAATATCGTTTGTTGGATAAATCACTTAACAAACACCTTGACAAAAAAATAAATCACTTAACGAACGAAATAATTTACGTGGTAAACGAAAAAGGATTCGTTTATTAGGTAAACAATATTGTTCGTTGAGTAAATTACTCAATGAACACCATGATTTACTCAACAAACGTCTCATTCAGCGTTTGTTAGGTAACATTGATGTTCAATGGGTTATAGGCATTTGGATTCGTTACCAAGCAAACAAAATAATTTACACAACGAATGCTATGGGGCTCGTTCATTGGGTAAATTATGTCGTTCGTTGGGTAAATTACATACGAAGGGAATAATTTACTTGGTAAACGATAAAGGGTTCGTTCGTTGGGTAAATAATGTCATTCATTGAGTAAAATACTCAACGAACACCATGATTTACTCAACGAACGACTCCCTCAGCGTTCGTTGGGTAAAAATTGATGTTCAGTGGGTAATGGGCATTTAAACTTGTTACCTAGCGAACATAATAATTTACACAAGGAACACTGAGGGGAGCGTTCATTGGGTAAATTATTTCGTTTGTTGGGTAAATTACATAACAAACGATATAATTTACTAAGTAAACGATAAAGGGCTCGTTCGTTGGGTAAATCATGTCGTTCGTTGAGTAAATTATTCATTGAACGCACATATACATTAGTTATATGGTTCTCAATTACGATGTTAAACCGTACATTAATTAATTCAATGTGGTTCAAACATTTGAGCATTTTGATATGTAGGTCCTTATTTAAGGTAATAGTAGATGAGCAATGTGTTTTCAATTAGTATTGAAATAAAAATAATAATATGACTATACGATCACGCATGATTGAAGAAACTCTGGCATAGACATCCCAACTAAGATTGCAAACTCAAAATAATCAGAAGGATATAAAGCTTGAAAAAACCAAGCCATAACAATACAAATAAAACTCTTACAAAGGAGAGATGAAAAACTCTCACCAAGGAGAGGTGAAAACTACACAAAGAACCCAAAGAGTCTCTGTGACTTATTTTAAACATAAAGAAACCGCAAAAAGGATGGTGGTGGAGATTCGACGTCGAAACGCAGTCGTCTGTGACGGTTGGAGGAAAATCATAACAAAACGAAGACAAATAGGGAAAACCTTTCGTCTCTGAAAACGAGGGAAGAAGAGAGGGAGGCAGAGAAGAGGGGAGAGGAGTGTTTTTTGGGAGTGTTTTTTGGGAAAGAGGGGGCTAGGGTTCCATCCTTATTTACTCGTTGTCTAAGGACGTTTAGCGAGCCCATTGTATAGTATACTTATATCAGATGAAGGGGATTTTATAATTAAATACATATTTCTTCTTTCATATATTGTCATGAATTTTATGACAAGGTACAATAGGTTTAATCACATACCAAATAAAACATTTTTTTATTTATATAATTTTAATTGATTTCTAAATGAAAAAGAAATGTTATACTAATTGTGGGAACCGAATTTTAGCAAAACCCTAGGTCAAATATTTCCTTCCATTTGGGGTTTATTTGATTTGGGGATTCTTGCCTTGAATTAGGGGTTTGATTCTCATTAAATCCCTAATTGATTTAAATCTTCTAAAATTACGAAAATAATTCATTTCCCAACAAGTATTATTTTTCTCCAAACCCTAACCCTATGAGGCTCTATAAATACGAGGCTATGCAAGACATGAGGTAAGCCATTCTAAGGTCACAAAAATACTGCAGAAATCCCTTCCTTGCCGCCTCCTCTCTCTCTCTCTCCCTTACACAAGGCTCCGGCCACCACACACGGCTCCGGTCGCCCGGTTCACACCATACATATATCTCCGTACCCTTTTTAGCTACTGTTTCTCTATGAATCAATTGAACTAACTTAGGCATCGGAGGGCCTTTGGCCAACACTCCCCGGTTGTGGTCCTCTTATTCCGATTTGCTTTGCAGAGAGAAAGAGCTCGAGGAAGAAGAAAGGGTAATCTATTGATCGAATATTCTCGTGGGACGAAAATCGCTCCCACAAATTGGTGTTTTCATTGAGAGCGCGAGATAATACTCAAAGCGTGCTCCAAATCTATTTTTCATACCTTGCTCTCATCAACCATGGTTGATACATGACGTACAAGGAGCAACACCACCACGACACGACGGGTCCCAATCCTCCATCTCATGACACCATGGTTGAGACCTTGCTGCTGCCGCATGCAATTGCAACAGATTCCGCCTCACAGCCACATCTCGTGGTGGCTGGCACCTTGCCGCCACGTAACAACGCATAACCGCTGCCCGAAATGCAGCAGCAGCGCACGGCAGCTACTGGAACACAGCAGCAGCACACAGCCGCTGCAAGAACGCAATAGCCCCGCACGCAGTAGCAGCGTACAGAAGCTGCTGGAATGCAACAGCAGCACGCAACCACCGCCAGAACTGCAGCTTTGCAAGGCCTCATTGCCTCCTCCTCCACCTTGCAGCCGCAAGCATTGGCTGCCGGAGTTGCAGTGCAACCCCACGACCCCATGACTTCCACCGCCATGCAACCACAAAGACCAAGTGTCACCGCTACGCAGTCAAGTGGGCCTTAATTCATAGGTTGATCAACTCGTGCAGAGGGTCGACGACCAAAACAATCTAATTGGCCAACTACTCAGGCAGATCAACTTGAATCAAGGCCCTGATCTGGGAGCCCGTGACGAGGAGAGAAGGATTCACGAGCATACCGGCGAGCATTTTGAGGGATCCCAAACTAGTTTGAGATCTATCCTCCACATCCCCGACGCTTCTCAGCGACTCATGAAATAGGCTATCGAACTCAACCAATATGACCTCCTCTATTGGCCGAAGACTGCTGTAAAAGCTCAGGCTTTAGTAGATTTTGTTGTAGAGTTTACTCCGACAGCCGAAGAAGAGAAACTGGTCACGAAAAACAAGAAGAGAAACTGCGCGTAGACGAACTATCAAATCATAAGGGAGTAGGGGCAGGTGTTGTCATAATCACCCAGATGAAGCTTCGTTGGAACAAGCCATCACACTAGGCTTTCCTGCTTCAAACAACGAGGCAGAATACGAGGTATTGCTCGCCAGACTACGCCTAGCGAAAGAACTGTCGATCAAGAGATTGACCATCTACTTAGATTCCCAACTAATCACGAATCAAGCCTTAGGTGAGTACATGGCAAAACACCTGAGAATGATCCAATACGTCGACAAAGTCCAAGAACTTCTGAAGGAATTCCCCACTTTCACCATCCTACAAGTTCCATGGGCAGAAAACACTCATGCAGATGCATTGTTAAGCCTAGGATCAGCGCTGGATACCCAGTTTAGACGCTCCATCTCGGTCGAACACCTTGACCGACCAAGCATAGAAGAAATAGAGCTGATCGACACAATGCAAATTGACGAGGACCCAGCTGGCAAGACCCCATCATCGACTACTTGATGAACGAAAATCTACTAACGGACAAGTCCGAAGCTAGGAAGGTCCACCAGAAGGCCGTACGATGCTACATGCAGGGCAACAAGCTTATCCGCAGATCATACTCTGGTCCTCATCTCACCTGCATAAAATACCCTCAAACACTTGAGGTTCTCTGCAAATTCATGATGGCGACTGTAGCAACTACTCTGGGGGCAAGTCACTCGCCCAAAAGGCTCTAAACATAGGTTATTTCTGACCTACCATGCGCCACGACTCCACCGAATATGTCAAGAAATGTGATCTCTGCCAATGGTACAAACCGATTCCTAACCTGCCTGCTGAAGTCTACCATCCGCAGAACAGTCTGTGGCCATTCATGCAGTGGGCCATTGACCTAGTAGGTCCCTTACCACCAGCGCTTGCCAAGAAAGACATGATGATCGCCGCCACGGACTACTTTACTAAATGGATCAAGGCTGAAGCTATATCATCTACCAAAGAAGCCGACGTGGATTGATTTATCTGGAGAAACACCATCTGCCGGTTTGGCTGCCCGCAATCACTAGTTACCGACAATGGCTCGCAGTTCATTAGCAAGCAGATCACCGCCTTCTTTGCAAAATATGAGATCAAGTAACATATATCCACCCCGAGGTATCCACAAGGCAGTGGACAGGCCGAGGCATCCAACAAAGTCTTATTGGATTGCCTAAAGAAAGGTTAAAAGGTGCCGAGGGGAAATGGGTAGATGAGCTCCCTGGAGTACTATGGGCTTATCGCACCACCAAATGAATGATTGCTTCCGTCCCAAAGGCGTTGAAGTGGGCAGTATTGAGCAGAACTTCGAGCAGATGAGGCTCAACCTTGACTTACTTAAAGGCAAGTACGAGAAGGCCATTGTCCGAGTTGTCTCCTATCAAGGGTGGTTGAAGTCTTACTACCACAAAAGAGCTAAGATCAAACAGTTTCAACGAGGTGATCTTGTGCTAAGAAAGACTTTCATCACTACGCCGAGACAAGGGTTAAAGAAGATGAATCCTAATTGGGAGGGCCTTTATGTGATCAGTTGGTCTGGGGGCAGAGGAAGCTATATGCTTGACACCATGGATGGAAAGGAAATTTCACGACAATGGAATGCCTGCCACCTTCAAAAATATTATCCATGACACTCCTTATGCACATTTCTGAAGAAGAGAAGTTATTTCTGAAGAAGAAAAAAAAAGACGGTTGCCCATAAGGAGCGTCCTTCGGAAGACACATGGCAACAACTAGAAGCGTCATTCGGGAGATGTAGCTAGCAAAGAAGCGTCTTCAGGGAGACGCAGGGTGCACTAGGAATTTCCTAAGGAAGGTCACCTTGCTTCATAAAGGAGATATTCAGGTTTCTATCCGTTTCCTAAGGGGGGCCAGGATAGTCATACAGATGCCCATAAGCAGCTTCCTTCGGGAGAAGCAGCGTCCTTCGGGTGATGCAGGGTGACGACAAAAAGCGTCCTTCAGGAGACGCAGCCCGCAAAGAATCGTCGTCAGGGAGACGCATGTTGTGCTAGAAATTTCCTAAGGGAGGTCTCCATGCTTCCTAAGGGAGGTATCCAGGTTCATATCTATTTCGAAGGGGGGCAAGATAGTCATATAGTTGCCCATAAGAAGCGTCCTAAGGGAGATGCAGGGCGACGACCAGAAGCGTCATACGGGAGATGCAGCTTGCAAAAAGGCATCCTCAGGGAGACGCAAGGTGTGCCAAGAATGTCCTAAGAGAGGTCTCCATGCTTCCTAAAGGAGGTATCCAGGTTCCTATATGTTTCCTAAGGATGGAAAGATAGTCATGCCCTTGCCCATAAGCAGCGTCCTTCGGGAGATGCAGAGAGATTACCAAAGCATCCTACGGAAGATGCAGAATATGCTCGGAGTCCCTCAATGGGGTCCCTGACACTTACCAATTTCCTAAGAGAGACACGCAATCAAGACACTGGCTGGTTATTCAAGCAGTTCACAAGTCAATATGCAAATTGAAGTTAAAAAAATAACTAAAATTTATATAGCAAGCTGACAAACCGGCCAATTGTTCTAAACAAGAAAGCAGACTACAAAAGCTGAAAAGAAATAAAGAAGTCTTCATCTACTTTGATCTGCAGCCAGTAGGAGACCCCTGATCTGCAACCTCTTCGGCATCCACCTGATCAGCCACGCCTTCAGCAGCTCCACCTGCCTGCTTCGCGACATCTGCCACCATCTCATCGGCTGTGTCCTGCTCTGCTCCATCCTCTTCAGCTACTGCCTCTTCAGCCGCCTTCTCTTCAGTTCCTTCTATGTTAACATCACTAAGCTGCTCACTTTGCACAGGGAACAAGTCAGGCCAGAGCGTCTCGACGTCTCCGTCTTCAATTGCATAGAAAGGAGTAGTCCCATTTGTGCAGTGCAGGTAGCCCAACTTGTACGCATCTATGATGGCTTCAAACTTGGATTTTTCAGTAGACTTGTAGTGGACGTGAAGTTTAGCTAGAAGCTTGTGATAGCTGAGGGAGATGTCAGCATTCTTTCACTCAAGACAGAAGTAGCCATCTTTTCAACTAACCAAGTCAGCAACAGAAGAGGGGGCAACAACAGACGAGTTCCGGATAGTTTCAGCAGCAAAAACTACTTCTTTTTGAAGTAGATGAAATTTTGCTTCCCTTTGTTTTTCCAAGGAAAGACTTGAGAAGGTATCAAGATCGCCAACCTGATTGATATGATCAACCAACTTGAAGCAAGCAGACGAGCTTGATAGGAAGTTCGTCTTCAGCAGATCAGACATGCCTGCAGGACTTGTCCATCTTGGGATCAGCCGCTAACGTTGCAGAAAAACCCTTCGTTCGGGCAGATGACTCTCTCGTCTTCTTAGCCACCGTCGTCCTCACCTCCAAAGGAGTCAACAACGCTGAATCAACTCCATGCTTGGCTGCTCGTGACTCAACAGGTGGATCGTGATGGTTGGGCGAATAGCAGACCTCCCAGTTCGATCTCCATCCTTTCACAGGTGCAGACGACTCGAACCTCGGAAAGGAATACTAATGAGATGCTTAACCCTAGCAGATGAAGAGGGAGCATCTCCTACTTGTGTCTTCTTAGTAAAAGGGTACCTTGGTTTCTTCTGCAATGGAGACATATACTTCGCTTGCAAAGTCGCAACTCTGTTTCTTGCAGACTTGACATCAACCTTCCTTTTTGAGAGGAGGGGGGGGAGGGGTGTGGTCCGACAGATCATTAGAGTATGGACCATTTTGATTCCATCTCTCAACATCCTGGGCATGGGGCAGACCACCAACTTCCTCACGATACTCGCTCAGCAGCCACTAGCGGCCACCACAACTCCAACTGTCTCCAACCGGCAGTCACGATAACAGCCAGCCTGGTCCCATTCCTACTAGGAACCCAACTCTAAGAACAGTCAAAAAAGCCCATTCCAACTGAGAACCCAATTTCAGAAAATTAGCAAGTCAAAGACCTCCTCCACCCAAGACCCCAAATCCAAGAAGGAAGCCCAGTCCAACAGTCAATCCACATCTCATGCATGCCACCATGTGCCATGCAGAAGCTGGGGGGGCATTTGTGGGAATCAAATTTTAGCAAAACCCTAGGTCAAATATTTCCTTCCATTTGGGGATTCTTGCCTTGAATTAGGGGTTTGATTCTCATTAAATCCCTAATTGATTTAAATCTCTTAAAATTAGGAAAATAATTCCTTTCCCAACAAGGATTATTTTTCTCCAAACCCTAACCCTATGAGGCTCTATAAATACGAGGCTATGCAAGGCATGAGGTAAGCCATTCTAAGCTCACAAAAATACTACATAAATCCCTTCCTTGCTGCCTCCTCTCTCTCTCTCCCTTACACAAGGCTTCGGCCACCACACACGTCTCCGGCTACCCGGTTCACACCATACATACATCTTCGTACCATTTTTAGCTATTGTTTCTCTACAAATCAATTGAACTAACTTAGGCATCGGAGGGCCTTTGGCCAACACCCCCTGGGTGTGGTCCTCTTATTCCGATTTGTTTTGCAGAGTGAAAGAGCTCGAGGAAGAAGAAAGGGGAATCTATTGATCGAATATTTTCATGGGACGAAAATCGCTCCCACACTGATCATCACATATTTATTCTAGACTAAATTGTAGCAATGGTCCCGGGACTAAGACCAAACTTTACTTTTCATACCTCATATTGCTAAATTGTTACGATGGTACTTTAATTATGCCTCCACTTTCAGAAATTGTCATTTCCGTCATCTCTGTCAACTTTTCCGTTAAAAATGATGACGTGGCTTGAACAAGTCCCACTTGGCATGAGCAAAAATGTCTTTTCACAAAAAATGTTTAAATAAATAAATATCATCTCTCTCTCTCCATCCCCCCCCCCAAATTTCTTCATTCCCCCATCCTTCAATTGAGAGACACTATGAGCCCCCCAATTTCTTCTTTCCCCCCATCTTTCAATTGAGAGACATTGATCAGCTAATTATTAGCTCTTTGACAAGTCTAGGGTGGCGGCTATTTAAAAGAGAAATGAAAGGGATCCACAAGCACAAGAAGAAGAAAAAGAAAATTCTAGTCCAAGTGGGGCTAGGTCTTAGTTTGTTTGCACACACACAGAGAGAGAGAGAGAGAGAGAGAGAGAGGATGGGGAAGGTGGGGTGCCAAGAGTTGCAGACCCAAGTCCAAGCCACAATCCCAACAGTCCAAATCGCAAACTCATCAACGCCACAAACCCACCTGAAGAATTTTGCCAGAGAAAAATTCTTATTGTATGCTGTCATAAAAAATAAAAATCAAAGAAAAATTAACTCTGGTGTGAACTATTATGTTCTCAATTTCTGTTCTTTGAGAACTGAGAAAAGAATGGGGAAGAAGATTGGATCACATGAAAAGACAAATATGCCCTCATTTTTAACGGAAAAGTTGACTGAGATGACGGAAAGGACAATTTGTGAAAGTGGAGGCATAATTGAAATACCACTGTAACAATTTAGCAATATGAGGGACAAAAAGTAAAATTTGGTCTTAGTCCAGGGACCATTGCTATAATTTTGCCTTTATTCTAATTGTCGGATACCATATACTATGATTTATTAACATTACAATTCTACATGGTTTACTAGAAGTATCTTTTTCTTTACAAAAATTTTAAACTTTAAATTATAATTTTTTTCAAAGAATTAAAGAAGTTATGTTACCTTTGAAGCAAATTGTTGTTTTGTTTTGTTTTTTTTTAATAAAAAAAAAATTGTGATGTGTCAACTTTCAAGTTTTTAGATTGAAGTTAAATGAGGTGTTATGTGGAGAGTAGAAGTCAAGCTCTAAAATTGGATTGAAATAATGAAGTTGCATAACTACGTTGTTTTTTGAGTACAAGTGATTAGGAGAGGAGGGTTTACACAAATATTCATTGGATGTCTGAGAATTTCAAACTTCTGCCCAGATAAATGGAAGTGAAAAAGTTCAACCAATTAAGCTATACCCAATCGCGACTTTGTTTTTAACCTCTAGAAACTTGAATAATGAGACTGTTGTAGTAGAGAATTCTTTATTGACAGCAGGGATAAGTTACTTGTGCGGTTGGAAGAATATATTTGCTCTTCATTAAAGTTGTATTCTTTATTATTTTCTCTTCGTGGATTATTATCATCACTATTTTTTAGGTCGAAATTTTTTTATAATCACTTGTGGACATCAATTGTAGTCATTTGTATTTTTGTACGTATTTGGTGTTTCCGGCATCTTCTGTCTTGTTATGATTCGTATCTTAGAAAGAGGTGAAGTCTACTCTCACATTTTAATTGAATTTATTATTGAACAAAAAATATTTATTGAAAAATTCGTTCACAATTTTTGTTTTGATGAATCTAGTGGAAAACAGTATTGATATGCATACTAGTGGTTTTAGGTCCGTGATCCCATGACACCTTGGTAGTGTGTATGTGAAAAGCCTCTCTCCTTGTAGTTTAGACTATCGCTTGTATTCGAAATAAAGAAAAGTAAACCAACAGAAAAAAAGTTGATCCAACAATGAAATATTTTTATAAAAGAAATTTAATTATTACAAGAAATGCAAATAAAGTATGTTGTGATCACAAACCAAATCTTAGGAATCAATTCAAAAAACAAAAAATGAAAATGAAAATTTGAGTATGTTAAAAAAAGTGGGTAGAATATTTTCAGGTATATTTCATTCCCCAAAAGGAGGTATTTATAATACAGGGTTACAAACCCTAGCAGGGTTATACTAGGAAATAAGCTAAAGTCCTAATTACATAATATCTATATAAAAAAAGAAAATAAATAAAATCCTAATATACTAGGAAGTAAATCTCCTAATTACACTAGGATCTTGCTAATACTCCCCCTCAAGTTGGAGCAAAGATGTCACACATGCCCAACTTGTCAAGCGAGTTGAGGAAGATACTGGAAGAAACAGCTTTTGTAAGGATATCGGCTAACTGATACTCAGAGTTGATGAACAGGAAGGAAACAATCTTCGCATCCAACTTCTCTTTAATGAAATTTCGATCAACCTCCACATGCTTTGTACGATCATGTTGCACCGGGTTATGTGCAATTGCAATTGCAGCCTTATTGTCACAATATAAATCCATGGGCTTCTGTCACTACTACAAAAATTGAAATAGACGACGGGAAAACACCGTCATCTTTTTCCTTTTCAAACTGTCATTAAATCGACCGTCATCTTTTTGAATGTCAAACTACGACGGTAATTAACCGTCGTCTATTACATGTAAAGACGACGATTTTTAAAAGAACCGTCATCTATTACATGTAAAGACGACAGTTTTCCTGAAAGAACCGTCGTCTTTACATGTAAAGACAACAGTTTTTCTGAAAGAACCGTCGTCTATAAATGTAAAGACGACGATTCTTTCAGAACAACTGTCGCCTATTATATATAAAGATGTCGTTTATTATAACGTCGGGTTTGTTTTAAAAACCGTCATCTATTAAATGTAAAGACGACGGTTTCTTGAAATATTTTCATTTATTAACTCTATGATGACGATTATTAACTATAAAACTGACGTAATTTTACATTTTAGTTTTTTTTCATGTTTCAAATGGTATCAGAAATATATACTCAAATATGCTATTACCCACGCCATACATATATATACTCAAAAATTGTTTCTTTCATAAACAGAATATCAAGAGTACAATAGAACAAAATAAAATCTAAAAAATGAAAGTACTCTAAGGCCGCTAGTTGCAAGCCTAATTACAATAATACACCAAAATTCCTATACCTAATTATCCTTCAAGTCAAGTTCTCCATATGTATACAGAGCTATACATTCATCATCACCAATTTTCCTTTGCATTTCTTCAACTTTTACCACTAGGAGTAGCTTCTTTAGAACCACTTCCATGACCTAGGAAACTGCTTAACAAGCCAAAATAATGTAATAGTGAGATATACAATCCAAATAACATTACCAATAATGAAAGGATTATTAATATAGGGCTACATAATATAATTACTTAACTTGAAACAATGAGAATCATAGATCAATAGAATAATGCCAACCTGGAGTAAGAGTGCTATATTCTCTAACTCCAAAAGTTGAGATATAAGTATACATATTTGGAATATTTCAAGTATCTCGTGACAGAAAATTCATACCATGGTTATTGGAGGAAGCCTGTATAAGATGATGGTGCTTGTGCTTCCATAGCACCCAAAGTATCACACCATGATAAGATCCTTTAAGGGCCAGGACCTGAAATAAACAACTCCTTCGTCAACAGAATTGAAGAAAATCTAACCATAACTTCCAAAGTTATATCACTTTAGCGGATTGTTACAGTAGATAAGGAAATGACTTGGCCTAACTGGGTGCCTACACAATTATAACTAGAGAAAAAGCAGCAGCTAGAAAAGTTAGCTTATCTAAAGCTTAGACCATAATTCTTACCCCATCCACCTCACATAAACTATTCTAGTACTAGCTAAACATATACAAGTGAAACAAGGGAGATAATAACATTGAATTCAGACTATAAGTCTAACAATTGAATCCATATGGTGCCAAATAAAAAACCAGATACTCATGCTCCAATGCTGAAGATACTTAGTTAAAGTACAAATGCCAAAATAGTGTGTGCTTTCAGTATCATTTGTCATCACAACTATTTAGGAATATTTTCTGACAAAATTTCATTTACTCATACCAATTCAGTTGATCCACAAAAGCCAGAGGAGCTTAGGAATTTTTTAACCAACAGAAGTTTTTCTTTATTGGTTTCAGGGAGCAGAGATTTTATTAAATCAGAAATTACACATTAGAAAACTAGTTGTTGAATTCCATGTAATGATATTTGTAGTTGTTGTACCATGGGGAATGCAGTAAGACAATCAACCATGGTTTCAACTTGATGGGGGAAAAGCATAAATAGGAGTTGATTTAACAAATGCAGCAAGTATCTAGTTATGTCATCGCCTAATTACTTCACAGATGACGATTTTAACAAATTTGCAGATGCCAAATTAACAAATTAGACAGTTAGAATGAGAGCCAAATGGTAAGTCAAATGTAAAACCTGAGAGTTCTTGGAATGAGCAGAGGAGTGATCACTCAAGCTTGGGTGGACTTCATTGACTGATTTAGAGAAATCAATTGACATTACAACTGAGAGTTCATGGATAGTGTTGACATGAGCGTCGACTTTCTGCAAATGTAAAACCTGCACAAGGCACATCCATAAATAAAAACAAGAAATTCAATTGCAAACACAAGAGAAATTCAAAACCCAAGTTAAATTTAAGATTATCTGTGAGTTCTAAACAGAGCCCCATTTAGTACCAATTATTTTACACAAATGGATAGTCTTATCGTAATCTCGTTTTTTTTTACACATGTTTATCCTCCCAAAATCATGGTTAGGATTTCAAGCCAAAAAAGAAACTCATCTAATTACATAATCTTAAAACCAGGGCCACTTTCCAGGCCTTGCAACTCAACAACAAAACACTAAAAGGTACAAAAACAACATATGAACCAGAATTTCTGAACAAAATAAAAGCAAAAAGGTTAAAAAAAATGCAACCACTGAACTATATACAACTTAAATCAAGTCAGATCCAACCACAAAAACATACATCAATATGCACTGAAATTAAATAACAAACAAATCGTAGCCCTATATCTCAGACAAACAAACATCATAAAGAAGAAAAAATAAAAATTGAAATCAAATCAGAAGAATCCTAAGCTAACCCTAGAAAAGTAGCTTCATACCTTTCTGGTCAACGAGGAAGAAGATCTAATCTAAAGCTCATAAAATGGAAGATGGGAATCCATTTGGGGGCTTAAAAATGGTCACGACGAGGAAGGGAGATGGCAAACGGGGCGAGCTCGGTGGACTGAATGGTACGATGGAGATGGCGATCTTGGCGAACTCGGTGTCCTAAACAGCGTGACGGAGATGGCGATCTTGGCTAGTTCGGTGGATAGCGAGAGGGAGATGTGCTTCATCGATGTGTGAGAGAGGGTTTTCTGAAAGGTTCATGAGAGAATTTGAGATAATACAGTGTTTTGAGCAAGCGAGGGTTTTCTAAAAAGTTCCACGCTCGCGAACTTAAAGTGAATTTTTGTTTAGCGCCTCCTAAAAACACGACGGTCCTAATAAGGTATTGTTGTAATGTTAAAAATCAACCCAACACATTGGTGTATTAGGTACCTTACCATGACGGTTTTATAACATTTGTCGTCTTTTAAAACACCACGACAGTTTTTATATAAAGGGTCGTTTTTTGGGTGTCGTAGTTTAACAAAATTGTAGTATTGTGTGGCCCAAAACCAAGATCTCTCAACAATCTCCTCAACCATAGTAACTCACATACGCCGTGAGCCATCCCACAATACTCGGCCTCAGCACTAGATCGAGACACCACTTTTTGTTTCTTACTTCTCCAAGTAACAAGGTTACCACCAACAAACATGAAATACCCAGACGTAGAACGCCTATCAGTAGCTGAACTAACCCAATCAGCATCAGTATACCCTTCCACATCTGTATGACCATATTTGGAAAACAACAATCCCTTGCCAGGAGTTACTTTCAGATACCTTAAAATACGAGTCACAGCCCCCATATGATCTACACTAGGAGAGTGCATAAACTGACTCACCATACTTACAGCATATGCAATGTCCGAACGGGTATAAATCAACTTCCCCACAAGTCGTTGATAATGTTCTTTATCAGTTGGAACTTGATCAGGATATAACCCCAACTTATGATTCTGCTCACTAGGGGTATCAATCGATTTACAATCCAACATCCCAGTCTCTGCAAGTAAATCCAAAACATACTTTCTTTGGGATAGAAAAATACCATGTTTAGACCTGGCAACTTCAATCCCAAGAAAGTACTTTAAATCACCCAATGATTTCATCTCGAACTCGGAAGCCAGATACTTCTGAAGACTCTGTATTTCTACATGATCATCACCAGTCACAATCATATCATCAACATAAATAATTAAAGCCGTCAATTTACCTTTATGACGCTTCAGAAACAAAGTATGATCAGAGTTACTTTGCACATACCCAAACTTTTTCATGGATGCAGCAAATCTTCCAAACCACGCTCTTGGAGACTGCTTTAATCCATACAATGACTTCCGCAGCCGACATACAACACCCTCCTTAGAGATCACAGGAATACCGGGAGAAAGATCCATATAAATTTCTTCTTGGAGGTCACCATGTAAAAAATCATTTTTAACATCAAACTGCAATAAGGGCCAATCGTGGTTAGCAGCAAGAGATAAAAGCACAAGCACAGTGTTGAGCTTTGCCACTGGGGCAAATGTCTCCAAATAATCCACTCCATATATCTGAGTAAACCCCTTGGCTACTAATCTAGCCTTGTAATGATCAATAGAACCATCAGCCTTATGCTTCAAAGTAAACACCCATCTGCATCCAACTGCTTTCTTCCCTTGTGGCAAAGGAACTAAATCCCACGTCTTATTCTTGTTCAAGGCATCCATTTCCACATTCATGGCATCCGTCCATTTGGGGTTAGATAGAGCATCCTGCAGCTTAGTTGACACACATACACTAGATAATTGACACAAATATGATGCATATAACTTAGATAAACGATGAGTTATCACATAATGGCTAATGAGATATTTAGATTTGGCATGTATATTAGGAGAATATTGTACTTTAGGCTTCCCACGAGTAGTTCGTGCGGGTAATTGATAAATAGACACAAACAGATCATCAGACATTACCTCACTTGACTCAGTATCATGATTTGACTTGGGCAATGGCAGGGTAGAGGGGTGTCTTGTATCGATCTGATCTACACAAGAATCACTAGTATCACTGTCACGTTATTCTGGGGTAGAGCAAAAATCCTCCAAAAAATCAACCTGCAACCGGTCGTGACCTTCTGTGCGACCCTTTGCTTCCAAGCAGTCATTGTTGTCAGTCATCAGGGCATGTGACCGGTCGTGACTTAGGTAGGTTCTATCGCGACCGGTCGCTTCCTCTGCGCAACCGGTTGTTTCCATTTCGTGAGAAATTCCTTCACGTCTAAGATCTTCCACTCCAACACTCTTCAATTCACTCCCCCTCTCCCCTTGAATTGAAAAGGAGGGAGAAACATAATACGGTACTTCTTCATGAAAAGTGACATCCAAAGTAACATGTACCTTATGAGTAGGAGAGTGATAACACTTATAACCCTCCTGAGTATTAGAATAGCCAATGATGACGCAGCAGAGAGCACACGAATCAAGTTTACTCGTTGATGGGAGTAGACATGAACATAAGCAACACACCCAAACACCTTCGGAGGTAACTTAGAGACCGAAACCGGAGAAGTATGGGCACATAACACATCAAGCGGAGTCTTGACATCAAGAACCCGACTAGGAGTACGATTAATCAAATAGGCCGCAGCTAAAACACCATGGCCCCAAAGGTGATGGGGAACAGACATGTCCAATAGAAGGGAGCGGGCAACTTCAAGTAACTGACGATTCCTGCGTTCAAACACACCATTTTGCTGAGGAGTGAATGGAGTAGTAGTTTGGTGGATAATGCCCTGATCACGGAAGAAATGGGTCAAGGTATTATTCACATATTCACCTCTATTATCAGTCTGAAACACTTTGACTCGAACATGAAACTGAGTAGACACCATGACACAAAATTCAGGAAGAATAGAAGCAACATCATGTTTATTCTTCATTAAACACACCCATCTTAAGCGAGTGCAGTCATTAATAAATGTAACAAACCAACGGAAGCCATTAGAAGTCACACGAGTAGGTCCCCATACATCCGAATGTACTAAATCAAAAGGCTTTGCAGCTTTACTGTCACTCAAAGGAAACACAGAACGATGACTCTTGGCCAAAATATATGTCTCACACTTAAAACTGGACTCATCACAAGAGCGGAATAAAGATGGAAACAAACGTTTAAGGTAGCCAAATGACGGGTGTCCCAAGCGACGATGCCATAACGAAATTTTATGTTTGTCTTTGGCACCGCAACTTTGAACAGTATTAACGACATGGTCACGAACTGGTGCAGAAGGCAATGTCAAATAATATAACCCCCCTATCCATTTACCATGCCCAATAGTCTCGTGAGTCTTGACACTACTACAAAAAGGGCAGAAGACGACCAGAAAAAGACGACGGTAGAACAAAAAACCGTCGTTGTTTTTAAAAAGACGACGGTAACAAAAAACCGTCGTGGATAAGTGACTTAAACAACTAAAAAATGGAGATACTGTTGAGAATTTTTTTATAACGACGCACACAAATAAAAAAGCGTCGTCTTATCAAAAAGCTTTTCTTCAGAGTTAAAATCTGACCAAAAAACAACGACAGCAATTATGACAAGCGTCGTCTTTTAAAAATCAAGTCTCCTTTTTTTGGTAAAGACATGGTTGTTTTGAAAGAACTGTCGTCTATTATATGTAAAGATGACGGTTTTTTTTATAAAAAGGGTCGTCTATTATTAAGTAAAGACGACGGTTTTTTTATAAAAAGGGTCGTCTATTATTAAGTAAAGACGACCCTTTTTATATGAAAATGGTCGTCTATTATGAAGTAAAGACGACCCTTTTCATATAAAAAGGGTCGTCTATCTTGAAGTAGAGACGACGGTTTTTTTTATAAAAAGGGTCGTCTATTATGAAGTAAAGACGACCCTTTTTATATGAAAATGGTCGTCTATTATGAAGTAGAGACGACCCTTTTTATATGAAAAGGGTAGTCTATTATGAAGTAAAGACGACCCTTTTCATATAAAAAGGGTCGTCTATTATATGTAAAGACGACGGTTTTTTTTATAAAAAGGGTCGTCTATTATTAAGTAAAGACGACCCTTTTTATATGAAAATGGTCGTCTATTATGAAGTAATGACGACCCTTTTCATATGAAAAGGGTCGTCTATCTTGAAGTAAAGACGACGTTTTTTTTTTTTATAAAAAGGGTCGTCTATTATGAAGTAAAGATGACCCTTTTTATATGAAAAGGGTCATCTATTATGAAGTAAAGATGACCCTTTTCAACTCTGATTTTGATGATTTTTTACAGCTACACTCCTTGACCCTATATGAATACAATGACTCAATTTGATCTTCAATTTAAAATATTTACACTAGTGGATACCACAAAATCTTATGTTGTATTTAATGAAAGTATAAATAAAAAAAGGGTCGTCTATTGTGAAGTAAAGATGACGCTTTTTTTAAAAAAAGGGTCGTCTATTATATGTTAAGATGACGGTTTTTTTTTAAAAGCGTCGTATTTTAAAACACGCTAAAAAATGGCCGTTTAAGTGAATTCGCGCTCGACAAATTTTCAAATTTTCACCCGTCTTTGAAAACCTTATCTCTCATTAACAAGCGTCGTCTTTTAAAACACGCTAAAAAAAGGCTACTTAAGTGAATTTGCGCTCGACAAATTTTCAGATTTTCCCCCGTCTCTGAAAACCTTATCTCTCCCTCCTTGAAACCCTCCTGCACTCTCTAAAACGCCCTCATGAAACTCTCTACAAAATCATCAAAAAATCAATATCAATGAAGGAGTTGAGAGATTGAGGTCTTCGCAGATCCATAAGATGTAGAGGGAGGTTCTGTATTTGAGAATCAAAGCTGGTTGAAAGGTTTGATTTGAAAGATCTCGACCTTCACTTTCTTCAAAGAAGATCTCGCTCTCAGGCACTCAACTTGCTCATCAAACTCAGCGACTCGATCTAGAAAGACTTATGGAAATCGGTCTATATATATATATATATATGTTTGTTCATGTATTGTGCTAATTTCGTGGGATTTAAGTGAGTTTCTCATTTGGGTTTTTTATAAATATGCACAGCCGTCCCACAAGGCCTTCGTAATCAAGAAGAAGCTGACGAAGAAGATGAGGCAAAACATACCCATCCCTCACTAGATCCGTTTGTTTTTGGACCGACAACATCATCAGGTCCAAAATACTTTTTGTTTTTGTTGTTTACTTTAATTATTTTGGAATTTCATTGTTAATTTTCTGAATCTCTGATTTTTCATTTGTTATGTTGCCACCACAAGAACAGGTTATGATGCCACCACAAGAACAGGTACTTTGCCAATTATGCCAATTGTGCTATGCTGTCATTCTAGAGCTGCATAGATCTTTTTGCTAAGGTTAGGTTACTGCTAAACAAGTTTATGTTTAAGAGTATTGGGGTCTCTTTCGTGCAGGTCTTTCCTTTTCCGACACCAACAACTTGGAAAATGTGCAAGAAGGCAGAGCTAAGTCAACCCAAGAACAAATTGATGAAGTTAAAATCAAATTAGTAGAATTTGTGAGCTCCGTTATTTCTAATTATAGGTAGGAAGTATGTATGTAATAGAATAAAGATTGGTTGACTATGTAATAACTATTGACTCTTCAAAAAACTAAAGATAATAAAACGATGGTTTTATTGGAAAAAACCGTCATCTGTATATATTATCAATGACCTCTTTTAACACCATAACGTCTTTTTATATACAATCAACGATAGTTTTACTAAAAAATCGTTGTCTTAGAGTTAATAGACGACAATATTTCAAGAAATCGTCGTCTTCACATTTAATAGATGATGGCTTTTTAACAAAACCGACGTCTTTAGATATAATAAAACATAGTTCTTTACTTAATAACAGACGACCCTTTTTATAAAAAAACTGTCGTCTTTACATATAATAGACGACCCTTTTTATATGAAAAGGGTCGTCTTTACTTCATAATAGACGACCATTTTCATATAAAAAGGGTCGTCTTTACTTCATAATAGACGACCCTTTTTATAAAAAAAAAAAACCGTTGTCTTTACATATAATAGACGACCCTTTTTATATAAAAAGGGTCATCTTTACTTCATAATAGACGACCATTTTCATATAAAAAGGGTCATCTTTACTTCATAATAGACGACAGTTTTGAGTAAAAGCGTCATCTTTACAAATAATAGACGACGGGGATTTACCGTCGTGGTTTTGTGCATCAAAAGATGTCGCTCGATTTCACGACGGTTGAAAAACCGAATACACGACGGTGGATTACCATCGTCTATTTCGATTTTTGTAGTAGTGTGAGATCCTGAAAAGAGCAATGTGTAGGATAGAAAGTAGCAGAAGCATTAAGTGTATCAAGTAATCGACCAACAGATAACAAGTTACAATAGATATTGGGAACTAATAACGCACGAAACAAAGACAGAGTAGGAGTGAGAGAGATTGTGCCCTCGCCAGTAATTGGAGAGGGCAAGCCATTAGCACTAGTTATGTATGGGTTACGGGTGTTACTAGACAACTCATCAAAAAATTTAGCATCATAAGTCATATGATCAGAAGCACCAGTGTCAATTATCCAAGTATTGGAGCCAATACCTGGAATAGAGTCAGAATCGCACAATTTTGCAGAAGAAGCAACAACAGCACCAACAATGGAGTTATCACCCGTGATTGCATAGAAACTCAATAGATCATGGCAGAGTATACAACTGAACACAACAGAGGCACAAATATGGCAGATGCACGAAGACAGGCATGAGCACAGTAGAGGCACGAACACGACAGAATACACAGTGGAACACAGCGGAGCACATCAAATACACAAATACGGCAGATGCATGAAGACATGAATGGCACGAACACAGCAACAAAACACACAAACCCAGGAGGGCACACAGGGCACAGGTAGGAAAAAATATGAGGCTAGAACACGGGTGAGCACAACACACAGGTCACCAGAAAAGTTGGCTCTGATGCCATGTTAAACAAAGTGGGTAGAATATTTGTAGGTATATTTCATTCTCCGAAACGAGGTATTTATAATACAAGGTTACAAACCCTAGCAGGGTTATACTAGGAAATAAGCTAAAGTCTTAATTACATAATATCTATACAAAAAAAAAAAAAGGAAATAAATAAAATCCTAATATACTAGGAAGTAAATCTCCTAATTACACTAGGATCTCGCTAACAGAGTCATCATCAGTGATCACAAACCAAGCAAGAAAACATCTTTTTAGCAAACGACTTGGGAGATGGCAATTCAAGTGAGGTTGCACAGACCACAATCTCATATTCGTCTGCTCCACTTTCCCTGGCTTTCTTGCATTCATCTGAAAATTTCTTAAACGATTGATGAGTAGATTTTATATTATATATTTAACCCTATTCTTAGTATATTTTGGTTAATATTTTGGTAGAATTTTGATACTTTGAATTATATTTCCAATATAGGACTTTCGACTTCCTCTGGAGCAAAACATAATCAAATTGACGAATTTTGGAGTAATTTCAGTTGGAGGACGTTCATGAGTCACGTAGCTTGATCGTATCAAAATTTCAGATTTTTCTACCAAGCGGTTATTTTCTGGCAATAAAATAAAGGAGCAGTGCGCGGTGCTGGAATAGTAACGTTTTGGGCTTTGATTGCGTTTTTGAAGCCCAAGATGGCCTCAGATGGGTTCGTGGCCTTTTGGAGAAGTGTTCAGAACATTTCTATCTTTAAAACAAGCTATCTTGGGCCCTATTTGGAGGAGATTTGAGGCCAAAACGTGGCTGGGCAGATTGTGGGCAGATTCTCCTAATCCAATTTGGACTTTTTATCCTAGTATTATTTTATTTTAACCTAGTTTCCTTGTGAGGATTGGGCAGCTGGGTTTTAGGAGGTATTTAAGTTCTTTTTCACAACAATTTTAAGGACTTCTCTTTTGGCTTTTGAACGTGACATCGTGGGTTAGGGTTTTTGAAGAACTTCTACTTCAAGGTGTTTTTATTCTTATTTATTCTAATGAAATTTTCTTTTATTTTAATTATGAGTATGCGTAACTAATTCTCTTTTGCTAGGGTGAAGCCTTGAACCTTAGCATGAATATGTAATTTTTATTTAATTGCTTATGATTGATTGCATATATACTTTGAATTGTTAATCACTGTTTTAAACTATCTAATTGTCTTAATGCCTGATCACCATTAAGATCTTTAGAAGAGTAATTGGATGCATTTTTGGTCGGAAGGTTCCCTGAAATTGACGCTGGCTTCTTGTGATTAATAATTGTAATTTCACTTAAGATGAACACCACGTCTTAAGGGTTGCATGGTTTTTCAAAGGGTTTTCACAAAACTTAATGAGTCTTTCATGTTCAGATTTGATTCGAACGTCCGGACGGGTTGCATGTTAGATATACGTTCTATGTTGAAGGTTTCAAGTAGAATATAAATTAGGAAAACCTAACCTTCAAAGTGGCATGTGCAAGTCATAAGTAATTGGTAAAAATTCATAGGATTGCTAGGTGATGGTGAAACCCTAGTGCTTTTATAAATTGGATTATAAAACTCTTTTCTTTGATCATTTTTGTTTTTAATCAACATTCGTAGTTTTTAGACAATTTCATAATCATCCTTATTAGCCCTTAATTTCAAGTAGTTAATTAGAGATTGTTTTTACATTGATTACTAAATAGTCCTTGAGGAGAACGACCTTGCATGAGCATCTATACTACAATAGCCTTGTATTCTTGCAAGTATTTTATGTGATTTTAACCTGATTTGCATGGATGGTAAAAATCGTATCAACGATGCTTCCACATAGTTGACAGCCTTGGAAACAGACATCTTCTCCACCAGTTTGTTGGGATAAATATCCTTTCTATGGTCCCCATTTATGGCCGCTGCCAATTGCACTATTTCTTCTTGAAAATCACTCATTTTGGCCCCATCTGTGGATGTAGTCTCTCGTAGTTTCACAGGTTCGGGCAAAGTCACTGCGTAAGGCAGAGATGTCAAACGATGAAACACTCAAAAACTCTCAAACGGTGATTCAACAACACCACAAATTTGTAGGCATAAAAAAGATCGATACTTATGTATGAAAACAAAAAATCTTTAAATTTAGGTTCACCTGGACAGTCAGTTCCTGGGGTTGATCTACTTAGGACACCTTCAAAGGTTCCCGCCCAAGCATCACACTTCGTAAGAAAATCTTTCAGGTTGAAAACCTTCTTCACAGTTGCTGGGATTGAGGAGTGCTCGAATTCTCACTACTACAAAATAGTTAAACCACGACACAAAATAGACGACGGTGCATCTTAAAACCGTCGTTATGTTTTAAAAGACGATGGTATTTTTAAAACCTTCATGATATATCATCTTATACACTACTAGCGTTAGATTGTTTTTTAAAAGACGACGCTTGTCGCTAACAAGCGTTGTCTTTTAAAACACGCTGAACAAAAAAAGGGCCACTTGATTTTTAAAAGACGACGCTTAAAACATGCTAAAAAAAGGCCGCTTAAGTTAATTCACGCTTGACGAATTTTCAGATTTTCCCCGTCTCTGAAAACCTTTTCTCTCCCTCCTTGAAACCCTCCTCAGCTCTCTGAAACACCCTCATGAAACTCTCTACAAAATCATCAGAAAATCGATATCAATGAAGGAGTTGAGAGATTGAGGTCTTCGCTGATCCACAAGATGGAGAGGGAGGTTCTGTATATGAGAATCAAAGCTGGTTGGATGGTGAAGATCTCGATCTCCACGCTCTTTAACAATGATCTCCATCTCAGGCATTCAACTCTCTGATCAACCTCAGCTTCTTGGCCCTGTTAGCTCTCCAATTTCGTAGTCGCGATTCTAGAAAGACTCGTCGAAATCTATCGCGCATGCCACTTTAGGCCCCTGGCTCTCGCACTCCTCTGAAGGTCCAAGCCCTATAATTGTCCTAGTCTCCTGATAATTGTCCTAATCTCCTGTTCTTTAAACCAGTTTGTTTCAAGCTTCATTTGTAAAGATTGATGTTAATTTTACAAGCCAAGAAGAGACATGTTGTTGCTGATACTGCTACAAGGGAGGGGAATACAACATGGAAAATGTGCAAGAAGACAGAGCTAACTCACACACTCAAGAACAAATTGATGTTCATATTGAATTGGTATAATTTGTGAGCAATCACATGTAGCTTCATTATTTTGGTTAATGTTATCGATGTGGTAGGAAGTATGTATGTGGTAGGAATAAAGATTGGTTAACTATGTAATAACTATTGAAACTTCAAGTTTTATGAAAGAAACAATTTTTGAGTGTATATATTCATTAATAAAGCATTATGGTTAGTTTTCTAGTAAAAATAGTTGTATAGAATCATAGGAACCAAAAAAACCAAAATATAACAACCTAGGAATTTAGTAGACGACTGAACTAAAATGTAATCAACGACGGTTTTATTGTAAAAATCATCGTCTTTACATACAATCAACGATGATTTTTAACAAAAAACCGTCGTCTTTACATACATTTTTTAACAAAAAACCGTCATCTTTCTCTACAATCAAAAGACGGTTTTAAATAAAAACCGTCGTATTTTGCCTACAATTAACAACGGTTTTAACAAAAACGTCGTCCTTACCTCTAAACAACGACGATTTTTTTATCACAAACTGTCGTCTATATAACAAAACAACAACAGTTCTTTTAAAAAACAGTTGTCTTTACATCTAATAGACGACAGTTCTTTCAAAAAAACAGTCGTCTTTACATCTAATAAATGATGGTTTTGAGTAAAAACGTCATCTTTACAGATAATAGACGACGGGGATTTACTATCGTGGTTTTATGCATCAAAAGATGTCGGTCGATTTCACGACGGTTGAAAACTGGATACACGATGGTGGATTACCGTCGTCTATTGCGATTTTTGTAGTAGTGTCTGATGAGGGATATGGCCCTGAAGGCCCATACAACACTGCATTTTTGTTATTAAAAAAAAAATTAATTAGTAAACCAGTAATTTTTTGTGTCTGACTTGTAATGACTACTTTTTGTTTTGGACAAACTACAGTAAACCCCCCAACCTATAGGGTCATTTACGAGTACATACTCAACGTCGCAGAAAACCTACAACGTGCCCCCTCCGTTAGACAAACCTTTATTGAGTCTGTTAAATGCTGACGTGTCAAAAGTGGGACCCCTTTTTTATGACGTGGACTTCCACGCATACCTAAAAATAATAATAAATTATTTTAAAAAAATCTCTCTCTCTCCCCCTCCGTTAGACAAACCTTTATTGAGTCTGTTAAATGCTGACGTGTCAAAAGTGGGACCCCTTTTTTTATGACGTGGACTTCCACGCGGACCAAAAAATAATAATAAATTATTTAAAAACGGACCAAAAAATAATAATAAATTATTTAAAAAAAATCTCTCTCTCTCTCTCTCTCTCTCTCTCTCTCTCTCTCTCTCTCTCTCTCTCTCTCTCTCTCTCTCTCTCTCTCTCTCTCTCTCTCTCTCTCTCTCTCTCTCTCTCTCTCTCTCTCTCTCTCTCTCTCTCTCTCTCTCTCTCTCTCTCTCTCTCTCTCTCTCTCTCTCTCTCTCTCTCTCTCTCTCTCTCTCTCTCTCTCTCTCTCTCTCTCTCTCTCTCTCTCAACCCAAAACAGAACTCCCTCTCATTATTTTCTCATTGCAGGCATAACCCCAGCCCCATCTCCAGCCACCATCATCGCAACTAACGAACCCAGCCTCGTCGCAACCCCAGCCACCCCACAATCCACGAACCCAGCGTCGCTGCAACTTATGAACCCAGCCCCTCCGCAACCCCGGCCACACCTCAATCCACGAACCCCAGCCACTCCACAACCCACAAACCCAGCCTCGCCCGCCCTAACCAACAAGCCCAACAATTCAAACTTTCTCCATATGATCAAACCCAGCAACACATTTGCTCCAAAAGCAAGACCCCGAAGTCTGTGATTCTATCACACTCTGCAAGATTCAACCTTTTCTTGGTTTTTGAGGAAGACCCATTGCCAAAAACCCCAATCCACGATATGTAATCAATGAACAACCTTGCAAACTCAAAATGCTAATCAAATTTGCATCTGTTGAGAACAATGGATCGGGTTGGAGCAAAGGATGGGGGGCAGAGAAAGAGAATGTTGAAGAACAATCAACAGGGGGTAACAAATCTGGTGATTGGAATGCTCCAAAATCTTCTGATAGAGACCAATCGTCAGGATGGGGTCAAACTAAAGCTTGGCAAAGTGGTTCAAGTGATGGAGGAAATCAGGTTGCTAGCTGGGGCCAAAAAGGCAGTTGGAACTCCAGATCTAGTGAGGCTGGTGGCAATAAAGATTCTGGCTGGGGAAAAATAGTTGGAACTTAGGATCTGGTAATGCAGATCAGAATTCTAATTGCAGCAGTAAAAGCAATTGGAATTCAGGAAATTCTTTTGGTGGCAATCAATCAATAGATGGTGGGAATGGAGACCAACCTGAAGATTTCAATAATAATCGAAGTGGTGGAAATTGGAGAGGTGGTTTAGGTAGAGGAAATTCAGACAGAGGAGGTTTTAGAGGTGGACGGGGTTTTGGAGGTAGAGGTGGTGAGAGAGAGGGAGATAGAGGGGCCTTTGGACGTAGAGGGGGTGGTTTTGGTGGTAGAGGTGGAGACATAGGGAGCTTTGGTGGTTGGGGTAGATCAGACAGAGGAGGAACAGACGGAGGAGGGATCCCCTTGAAATTATGTAAAGCTTTGCATAGTACAAATATTATAAACCATTTTAAAAAATAAAGAAAGAAATTCAGCTTTTAGAATATTCACCAAACCCATCCTTTGCTTTTATCAAAAGTAGCCAAAATTTGCTCCCTACTTTCATAAATGTCAGTTTTTATAAAAACTTTCAAAAATAGCAGAAAACTCAGTTAAATAGACTAAAATACCCTCAAAAGTAAAAACCCACATAAAACCTAAGAAGCAAAGTTACACCCAACAAGAAAAAAAACTGAGCTCGAAACCATTGAATTTTGCAGCCATGGTGAGCACCAAAGTTCTAAGGATTATGACGGAGAGGTTGAGCTATTTGGATTTACTGCTTTTCTAAAACAAATGTATGTGGGATGTCATTTATGAGTAGTGATATGCATTGACAATCCTAATTGCTAGTGGATATACTTGGTATCACTGTAAGAAGAAAAAAAAGCTATACCCAAAACAAGAAGACCTTAATATTACTTTTGCAGCAAAGCCTAGCTCTTGGGACGCAGGGCAATTTGAACCAGTGTATGATGTGAGGATTTTGAAGGTTTACAACCTGTTTGTCTTTCAACCGGACCAAATCCATAGCATGATCTTGTCATTTTGTATGTTGTACTCTGAAATTTGTCATCTGCTTCTTGGTAAGCTAATAATAAAGTTGTAGTTTTGGCATCTGGACTATGTTTCCATGGGCATCTTTGAAGTTTGAGGATCAAAACAAAAAGTTGGCTTATTTGGGGGCAGCATTTGTTTCTCGGGTGAGTTGGTGGAGTGCAATTGAGACTATGTTGGACTAGCATAGTTGTCGCACATGATGCAAATTTGATATTACCATATCTCTATTTTATTTGGCGAAAAAAGAAAAAATTTCTTGAGTATCATCTCTGATTTTGAGTTAACCTCCCAAACACTTTTTTGCTTTTTAGGTTTATGTGGATTTTAGTTTTGAGGGCATTTGAGTCTATTTAACTAAGTTTTTGGTTATTTTTGAAAGTTTTTATAAAATCTAATATTTATGAAGATATATGGTAAATTTTGGCTAATTTTGATAAAAACTCTTTGGTGGTAGAGGAGAGGCTATGGAGGAAGAGAGAGAGAGAGATTTTTTAAAATAATTTAAACAGTAATTTATTTTTATTTTTTTATTCCGCGTGGAAGTCCACATCATAAAAAAAAAAAAAAAGGGTCCCACTTTTGACACGTCAGCATTTAACAGACTCACTAACAATTTGGCTAACGGTGGGGGCAAATTGTAGGTTTTCCGCGACGTTGAGTATGTACTCATAAATGTCCCCAAAATCATGTATGAACTCGTAAATGACCCTATAGGTTGGGGGGTTTATTGTAGTTTGTCCTTTTTTTTTTCCTCCATCCATGTATAAGAAATTTATGCAAGGGGATACCCTTAAGTGATACTTTTATAATTAGTAAATACGATACAAATAGTTTAGTTGTTTGAGTTACCTGTTCCACGTTCAATCCATGGAGAGATTAAGATGGCTGGAATCCGAACACCAAGATGATCAAATTTGAAGTTGTATGGCTCGGGACCGGCGATATCATCTGGACTAGGAACATCCGTCACAGGTGTTGGAACATGATCATAGAAACCGCCATGCTTGTCATATATTATTACAAACAACATTTCATTCCATTTGGGACTTGCTCTTAGTGCTTCATACACTTCTTTTATAAACTTCTGGCCTTCAGAGATGTCGTGGGATGGGTGATCATCATTTGCAGGAAATGATAACACATCAAAGAACCTTTGCTCCACCACCACATAGTTTGGTAACTTCCCCTCCTTGCAGTGCTTCTTGAATTGCATATCAAACTGATGGAAATTTAATGTACTTCAATTTTCTTAGGTTCCTGCCATATAAATTAAAATTCAAAACGAAACATGAGCGCTTTTTACTTCTTTGTTAATATAAATGAAAGGTCGTTTGGTTTCTACCGTAAATGGTTTGTCCACAAAAGATAGAGAAGGAATAAGATAATAGAAGGTTTAAGAAAATAAGATGTGATAAATGTGAGGAAAGATAATATATAGATTGCTTTTGTAAAATTAAAATTAGAACCTAGAACGATTGTCTTAGTTTATGTGTTATCATGATTTCTTTTTCCCTCTCATCTTTTATGTATCAAAATATTTTCAAACTATTCTTGAGCATCCAACTTAAAATCAATTAGCAATGAATAGAAAGACACAAGTCGTTTTAATTATTAAATAAGACTTTAATTCCCCGATATGGGATTCACACTCTCAACACAAATATCTTGTCTAAAAAACATTAATTATATCAATATAAATAATCCATGTGACAAATATATAAAACAACTGGCCATCCAATTTCATATTGGATGTTTCAATTTTTTTTTATTTTTTTTTGGGTTAATAGCGCAATTGGTCTATTTAAATAATGGCAAAAGAAAAAGTAACATGTGTTTCATGCTAATGACTTGATAAATTAAATGGGTAGGAAGAGAAGAGACAAAGCAATAGTTATGTAATAGGGGGACAACTTTCGATTTGAATGGCAAATGGCATCATTTAGGTGGATTTTCACATGGCATGCATGTTCTTAGAGCAACTCCACCCATTTGCCATGAAAAAGGGCAAGGGGGGGCTAGGGCAGATACTATTCATGTGAATAGTGGCTGCCCTTGCAAAAAGCAATGTGTGTTTCCACCCGTTGCCATGGCAAAGGGCAAACACTATTCTTTTTTTTTTTAACCTAAACAATTAATTTGGATAATATTTTCAAATAAGATTTTTGGGTTCCTAAATGTCAATATTTATTATAAAATTCATATCTCATAATCGGATAAAATTTTCGGATAAGATTTTCGGTTTCAAATTTCAGATAAATTTCAAATTTCAAATTTCAGATCAGATTTTCACCCTCTAAAATTGCACCACGTATCATCTCTATCTACATACATTTTTCTATAAAACCAGAGGCTCAGCTCATACATCTCACACCAGATCTTCTCTATATTTTCATTTCTCATATTTTAGAATTCATACTCTATTCTCAATGTCAGACATGAGGAGATGCTTGGAGAGGCAAGAGCGAGAAACTAATGAAAGAAGGCGTAGACGAGCTGAAGGCAAAAGGGCGCAGAGAGAACAACAAGTTGCCATAGCAGTGGCTTTGCTTGATGAAGAAAACCAAGGGTGCCGCCTTGGTTCACAAGTCAGCCGTGGCCCGAATGTGGACAGACATAGGCATTCTCGGGGTAAGAATCTGTTGGAAGATTATTTTATCCCAACTTCTTTGTACTCAAATGTTGATTTTCGAAGGCGATATAGAATGCAACCCCATTTGTTCAATAAAGTCATGCATGATATTTGCAATTATGATGCATACTTTGTTCAAAAGTGTGATGCTGCTGGGCTTTTGGGACTTCTTTCGGAGCAAAAGCTTATAGCTGTTATACTAATGCTGGCGTATGATTTATCTGCTGATCAGGTGAATGAGATTGCCCGGATAGAGAAGTCCACTACTTTGGAGAGCTTGGTAAGATTTTGTGATGCAGTCGAAACTCTGTACACCAGGGACTACCTATGCAAACCTAGGCCAAGGGACCTCCAATGGCTTCTACAAAAAGCTGAAACTCGAGGCTTTCCAGGAATGATTGGTAGCATCGATTGCATGCACTTGCAATGGAAGAATTGCCCAACTGCCTGGCAAGGAGATTATGGAAATAGGAAAGGGCAAAAAAGTATCATCCACTAAGGCGTTGCTGGATTCGATACATGGGTTTGGTATGCCTTCTTTGGAGTTGCCGGATCTCAAAACGATTTGAACGTGCTGGGTCAATCCCCAATTTTCAACAATGACTTGAGAGGTGAAGCCCCGAATATCAGTTATAATACCGTGTACTGGAATGGGTATTATCTAGCAGACGACATCTACTAGAGGTGGACCACATTTGTCAAATCAATTCCAAATCCCCGATCCCAGAAGCAAAAATTATTTACTGCCTATCAAGAAGGATACTAGAAAGATGTTGAAAGGTGTTTTGGCATCCCCCAAGCTCGGTGGGCAATTATTAGAGGTGATGCGCGTATGTTTGATGAGGAGGTGCTGAGGAGCATTATGATGACTTGCATCATCCTCTATAATATGATTGTGGAGGATGAGTATGATTATGATGTAGAGGACGTGTTCGAACCGGATCCCTTCAACACGGCCTTGACAAGAATTTATGAAAGGCCCATGGGGCCAAATGGACAACCATTTGAGCATGAACCGTTGGTTAGGGATGGTCGTTTAATGACCCGTATGATTGATCGATATACGGAGATGCAATCTTCTTATATTCATGAACAACGTCAAGTTGATTTGATGGAGCATTTATGGGCGGTGAAAGGCAATGAAGGTGAATGAAGTGAAGTCAACATTCGGAATTTTTATTGAAAGCTATGTGTTGATGGTTTTTATTTATTTGTGCAATCTTTTTTTCTTTATTATGCTTTGGTTGTGGTTTTTCCTTTTAATTATGTTCTGTTTCATGTATGGAATATGTTGAATAAAAATGTATTTTATTGAAAGCTTTGTTTATTAAATAAAGAAAACCAATACAAGTCATTAAGAATTACTACTAATTAAATAAAATACATGAATTACAAGTACTTTAATACAAAACATTAAAATACAATGAAATAAAAGGCAAGCAAACTAACTTATTGGTTTTGATAATTTAACCAATCTGTGTTGCTAGGTTCATCGTCACGGAAAAGTCTTCTTCTCATAACATCCCTTCGTTCTAGCTTCCAAAATTGTTTTGTTTCAGGGGACATATGGCTTGTATCCATGGCCATGGTTTCCCGATCCTTCTTGTCAATGTTTTCTTTGCGTACATACTCCCTTTCTTTTGCATATTCTGCTTGAATTGCCCTCTCGTCCGCTTGGGTTTTCATGTCTATTTCAATTCTCATGGCGCTGTGCCTTCCAATTTTCTCCAAAATTTTTGATGTATTATTGCTAGAATTACTCCCTCTCTTCGCCTTCGCCTACGCCGCCTTTCGACCAATACGCCTCGGCTCCTTTTCGATGGGTGAGTCTTGATTCATGGGGGAATCCAAAGGCGAATCTGATGCCGGTGAATCATGGAGTGGCGTCTTGTTCAACACAACGGTCGGATCTGTTGGAATAATTTGGAATCTCTTACAATTCTTCACCACCTCCCAAAATTGGTCATGGTTGAAAGTTTTTTTGCCTTACCCAATAGCACCAAACCACATTTGCACTTGCATAATCTTTTTTTTTAATAAAAATTGGAAATGCAAGAAACATTTACAAAATATTGGAAATGCAAGAAACATTTGCAAAATATTGGAAATACAAGAAACATTAAAAAAAATATTGGAAATGCAAGAAATATTAACAAAATATTGGAAATGCAAGTAATATAAAAAAATTATTGTAAATTTAAATATTGAAAATGCAAGAAATATTAAAAAAAATATTGGAAATGCGAGAAACATTAAAAAAAATATTGGAAATGCAAGAAATATTAACAAATTATTGAAAATGCAAGAAACATTAAATTTAAAAAAAAAGGATATTAAAATTAATAAAACAAAAAATTACAAATAATTTACCACATTGCTAAGATTTTCCCCGCTTCTATGGTTGTGCCTCGCTTTTGCCAAGGCATCTCTCCATTTCCCCAACTCTTTATTGAGAATTTTCCACCTACTAGACAATGCCATTTCTGTAGGGGTTGAACCCGATCTTTGACAAAATTCGGCATGAATTTTTCTCCACATATGACAGAATTTCATCTCATTGCATGTGACGGGACAGTGACTAATTTGGACCCACGACTCACACAACAAAACATCTTCCATGGTGCTCCATGCCCCTCCGGTTTCGATAGAAGAAGCCATAAGATGATAAATAAAAATAAAATTTGAAAGTGAATAAAATGTTGAGTAGTTGTAGAAGGAGAAGAAAATGTATGAGGATTTGGTGTTAAAAGTGAAGAGTATTGGTTGGTATTTATAGAAAAAAAATTCATGAATTTTTGGGTATTTTTTTTAAAAAAAATTCGAATTTTTTTCATAATTTTATTGCTAAAAAAAAATGGCAGCCGTTGGATTGGAGGAGAAAAACCGATCGGAGCGCCCAGAGGCTGCCACATGGCTTCTAGCCATTGGCGGAAAGTCAGGGCTGACGCCATCCTGGCGTCAGCGATGAGGTCACCCAAGCTCGCGCTCGATCTGCCTTTGGGCCAGCCCGATTCCGTGGGACCCAGAGGCTGCCCAGGCAAAAAAGGCCCGCTGGAATCGATTTTTGGGCTCTACCCCCCTAAGCCCTAATAGATGGAAATGCTGTAAGGATACACAAAGCTTTACGTAGTAGTAGGTCCAAAGCACGCATATAAGGATACACAAAGCTTTACGACTTCCTCTTTTGAGAATGTGAATTCCATGTTGGGGAATTAAAGCATCGCCTAATATTTTATCTCTAGTTATTGTCAATTGATTTTGAGTTAGATGCTCACATTCTAATATAGTATGAGAGAATGCCATACACGTGTTGAGCCCAACGACCAACGCATAAAATACCGCATCGAGGAATTAAAGCCACTTAGTTTTGGGTGAGGTACTCACACTATAATATACCAAAGTGTATTAAGAGTAAATTAATAGACCTTAACTGGTGGAAACAGGGCAAGATCTAAGTTGACATGAATTTTTTCACTCTCCGCCTTTGATGTCATTCTACTTTATTATTTAATACAAGAAACAGTTCATGTTATTAGAAGGAAGGGAACTTGATTTTTTCAGAGCACTTCCCGTGTGATGAGAGGCCAAGGCAGTCAACGATTTTAGTTCCAGCAGTGTCTCCACACATAATGATCTGGTAAAGTTGTTTGTTACCTGCTTTGTCTTCGTTGCACGCTATTCCTGGCACGTATGTAACTTTTGATTGTATGGCACTGTAAACTGCACTTGCACTGTAAAATGATCCATTTACTTTGTCAATTAACAAATTGGAGCATGGTACATAGCAGCACCTAGCCGTTGGTTAAGTGATATTTTTAAATTTTCATATTAAAATGTTGGGAGAGTCATCAAGTTCGAATATGTTCCGACATTTAATTTTGAAATGTAAAAACTATGCTAAAAATTTAATTGAAGTTAATTAATTTAGAATGACCTGCATCGCTAAGTAGCTTCAGGATGTATACTGTTTTTAAAAGGTTGAGAGCTGCATGATTTCTGCCATTCATGCTTCCATAATTTCTCACTCCTTCTGCTTGGGCAGGCAAGTGATGGCCAATTTTTTTCCAAGCCCTTTGTCAGGTTTGACATCTATTCAATTACAAATTAAAACTCAAAAAATATATTAATAGAAAGAAGCAACAATTAAACCAGGGATTATGCTTGCCGAAACTACATATTTTTTCAAATCATGATTTGACACGTAGAAAAATAATTTATAAAAATGAAAAATAATGAAAAAACTTCTACTGTTCTACACACATATAGTTATTGACAGGAATGTATAAGTTCATACTTACACACAATAATCAAGTATTTTCCTTAAAACAGAATCCAACAAGTATAGGGCCCGACCATATGCCACCAATTTTGAAACCTTTGGTTGGTTTTCCAGTCTTTGGGTAGCAACAACCATGCTTTGCTCCACAGTAAGACCCTGGCCACTAATTGCAATACCAAAAAAAAAACAAAAAAAACCAGATTTGATTTATAGTAATTTTGTTGCAATAGCAATTAGTGCAGTATTGATGCTTAAAGTTGCGGGGATACCTGATAAGCAATGTAGAAGGAAACTAGATTTTCTTGAGCTATGGGATAAAGTAGTTGTTGATAGGCTTAGAGTAAAGACTATCAAAATGCACAAAGGTGAAAGGGAAGCCATGGTTTATATTATTGATTTCCCCTAGCTACTTTCTATGGGACTATTTATAATTGTTATGATTAAATGGTGGAGCTCTGGGAGTCGGCATCATTCATTACTGATCTCTATTGGAGATATTTGGGGTGGAGAGCCAGTTGAAATCTCAGCTATTTTTCTATTTGCAGTTTTTAGGTTTGGAAGTTAATTATTCGCACCTTTTTTTTTTATAATAGAAACAAAAATTTATTTGCTTGAGTAAAGTATGGTCTAGCAACCACTGCCATAATAAATTTAAAAGTTTATCAATATCTATATGTCTACCAACTAAGGTCTAGAATATCGGGAGTTCTGAAAATATTGATGGTCCAAAAATACGGAAATATCGATATCAATAAAAATTGAATAAAAACCACATAAATTGTATGAAAAACTTGGAAATTTTGATTGAAACTTTAGGGTAGGCCTCGTCAACGGGCTGGGCCGGGCCAGGCTTCAAAGAGGAGAGAGAAAATAATAGGTCGGGGCGAGCCAGGTTTTTTTAGAAAATTCAAAGCCCAAGCACATCCCATGAGTCATGCTTGAAAAAACCCATCGGGCCGGGCCAGGCCTAAATGGGCCTACTTTATTTTGTTTTTTTTTTGTCAATTCTTTATTTATTTTTTCTATGTTTTGGTGTGTTTCTATTTTTCCATTTTTTTTCGTAGTTCTCTATTTACATTTGTCTATATGTATATGTCTCCATTTTTTTTCTTTGTTCATAACTTCATAGTTCTTTTATTTTTTTCCCATAAATTTAAAGATATAGTTATACAACCGCCATATTAATAAACTCATATTTTATCTCATACTTCATTTTTTTTTAGTTCTTACAATGATAATAGATAATAATTTTCTTCATCTTTCATTTAACTTGGGTTTTTTTTATTATATATATTTATTTATATGTATGTGAGTCCTTGGGCTAGGCTTTTATGGGCAGGCCGGGCCTATGAGCCAAGCTAGGCTTTAGACACCTAAGCCCAAGCTCGGCCCACTCAACAATGGGCCGGACCGGGCTTTTTCTCGATGGGCCAGGCGGGCCCCCATCGGCCCACGAGTTCGCGGGCCTAATGATGACCCCTACTTTGGGGAATGTTTATATAGTCAATTATCTATTGTTTTATCACCAAAAAAAAAAAAAAAAAATTGGAAGGAAATGCATTGCATGGTAGGGTTAATTGATTTAAGTTGATTATTAGCGAGCTGACAAACACTGTGAGTGTAGAAAATATATAGTAATTACTGAAAGAAACACACCATACAATCAATTATTTATAATGATTTACTACAATATTTGTTGGAAAAACAACAATCAGCGACTAATAAAAATGATTATATATCAACAATATATATATATATACCAACAAAATTGAATTTATAACAAACTGTAATTTGAAATACAGTAAACAATAAATAAGTGAAACTGACTTGGATTCGAGATAGATGCTTGCAGATTTGATACAATGTTTTAAAGACAATAATTTCACCCCTTCTTGGTGCTTGAAGTTCTATATTCTAAACCATGGCACTATGACTTAGAATCTAGCGAACTTTGTTTGTTTTCCTCTTAGACAATATGAATGTGCTTATAGAATGCTTTTTCTATGTTCAACGAATGATGCCTTTTCTGATTTAAATAGACTTCTAAAACCCTATCAGAAAAGTTACAACTGTTAAAAAACCATTAATTAAACTAATCCGAATTAATAAAAAATTATTAATTCGAAACTAAAAAATTAATTTACATATGAAGTGCCCAAGTGGCCCAAGGCCCATCTTTTTGATAATTAAATATTATATATTATATGCCCAAATCAAATTTGAAGCCTAATTGGCTTCTACTTTTCCCAACTTCCAATTACTCACACTTATGAAACCTCACTTTTTCTTCTTTCTACCAATGTGGGACAAAAGTCCTTGAATTTCATTCAAACTTCCAACATATTTTACACTTTATACATTACATGGTAAGATATATGAGTGACTTAGTACCACATAAAGTTCCTATGAGATTCAAAATTTTCATTGTCTTCATCATCTCTATATGTAGAGTATGTATACTGTGAAGAGTAGTCATCAAATGATAAATCCCCAAAATAGTTTTGCATGTAATTGTTAACATGCCCTCCATACGGATCCGAGATTGGTTGGCGTTGCCCATAAGCAACATCATTTAAAGATTGGGTCTCAAATTCTTTTCATGAGCCACTCAATTCCATCCCAAAAGGCATCGAATCCCCTTGTCTGTGTGTGCAGCTGTGGGTTTTTCTTTTTCTTTTTCCATCCATGTACATATCCTGATATTATAATATACCCAATATTTTGTCCATATGTTGCTGAAGATAGAGAGAAATTCTCGGATCCAATATATATCGCAGAAATTATCGATACTTATCTAATAATTGCATGGATAAGTTCCAAAACATCCTCCTCCCAAAAAAAAATAATATCTACAATGTTTCGCTGATATTATCGATATTTTAGACCTTGCTACTCACAAACCCAAAAACAATTTCGTTGTAAAATAGACAGAATACAAAAGTAAGTTTTTTCTTTTAAATCAATTTGTTACCATTTACTAAGGTTATCTACTCACCCAAGCTCAGGGATGGTCCTATGTCCATGCTAACATGGGCTATAACCCGAGCGACTTGATATTTTACTGGTCCAATATTAATACTTAGCCCATCAAAGCACACCTCCATCCCAGTGATCCCAACCACATAAAATCTTTTTTTTTCTTCAGTTAATTAATCCCACAAGTGTGGGCAGTAAGTAAAATAAAAAATAACCCCATATTAATATTTAATAAAAACTAACCCCATATTAATAAACTAACCCCATTTATTATCCATTACAAAAAAAAAAAAAAAAACCTTTACAATTTTTTTTCTTATAAATTTTTGCTACATTCTTTTCATTTTTATTTTCCAGGTTGGCTTGGCTAGATGGATTAAAATGGTTCAATTTTTTCTTCTTCTTTTGTAATGGATAATAAATGCTTTCAATTCTTTTCCTTTCATGGAGAAGTTTTTCATGTAATTGCTAATTGACCTTAAAATTCATACTTCAATGAAATTCACTTGTACCGTCAAGTTTTCTAGTCTTTTTTTATGTAAGGTAAATTTAGTATATCCTATTATCAAATCCTGGGTCCATCCCTTCCTAAGCTTATATGCACACAACTTATCAATATATTTATAGGCATATGGTGGCAAGTTTCCAATCTGTGAAGGTTTCAACATTAGATTGCCTTCACAAATTTGCATCTCATTTAGTGTATTTGTTGAAGTCGAAAACTGGATTCAACTTAAAAGGGGTGAAATGTGGTATCTTCAGCAAGTGATGGGAAGCTAAGGACCTTCAGCAATAACGCCTTCAGCAGGTAGACGAATCTGTATAAGGTGAACAGAAGAAGCAATCTTCAAGACCTTGGCATCAGTGCGGTAACGATCAAAAGCTCTCTGATGCTTAAGTCAGCAGAGTATAGGTCAAAGGTAATTTTGGCAGAGTATGGATAAGGGTAAAGATTAGTTACCTTTTTACCTTGGCACTATTACACTTTAATAGGCAAAAGGGAGTGGATATTTGCCCAAAGTTTCAATGTGGGACTTTTGACAAATCATTGTGGTGATGACGTGTGTCTCCGAATTAGGTTAGGGGAGTTTGGTCTTCGGTACGGACCTTTGGCAGGCTGTCGTCTAATTTGGAGAAGGGTGTCTATTCGGTACCTTTAGCCATGATGACATCATCAAAGCTCTGAGTTAATGATTTTTTCCCTCTTTGGCAGTTTGTGGGCTCTGCATGTGTACTAGTCCTCTAATGTCGAATGTGCAAGGTTAGTTATGGTACAAACATTATTCATGACTTTAATACATGGAATAAAACCCTAAAGCCTACAACACTCACTACGACATTATTTCTTCATTTCTCACGACACTACATCAAATAGTTTTAACTTGTACAACAGATATCTATATATATCATTATATTTGTTTTTGCTAACAATTTTAAAGAACATCTATGCGAAAAGGAGATGTTTGGGCCTAAAATTTTTCGCCCATGGGCCTACAATGAATGGGCATATCAAAATGGAAGCAATTGGGAAAAAGAGAATATTGATGGCCTGGGAAGAACTTGAAGCCTACACACGTGGCTTAGGAAAACTTGAAGAGACCTAGCTCTTCAAATCAAGAAAAGGGTTGCCTCATCGTGAGTGCAAATAAAGGGAAGCTTGCCTACTTAGTGTTTATACTTCTAGCAAGATAAGCTCGACCACATGAACAAACCGATAAATTATTTGCCCAATTGTGGGAGCAAACATCAACGGTCAAAGGCTCACTTGCCTCATCGAGAGAGCAAGATTCAGTGGTCGAGACAAGCGTATAGCAGTACTGCCCAAGTTACCAAGGATCACATTTTCCACCGCCCAAACTGTTAGAATGCAATCAAGATTTACTTTTTTCACGTCCCAGTTTTGACCAATTGCAGGTGAAAGCGTATGAAGGAAGCCACAAAGTTGATTGGACATGTGTCAAAGCATGGCCATGATTATTGTCTCAGCCGAAGGAATACAAAGTTTATAAATGGAAGCAAAATCAAAGAAATAAAGGTCCAACACCAATCAAACAAATCAAACACAACAACTGCTCAGATGCACCTTTTATCATTTTTATCGTGTAATTTATAGTTTTCAATGTTTTCTCTTTGGATTTAGTGTAACTCTTGTTAGGAAAAACTCAGAAATTTTCTGGAGTTCGTGGCTAATCCCCAGTTCAATTGTGCGTTTACAAAGTCAATTCTTGAGCACCATTCAATTCATCCAAATGAGCTACTGAGTCCAGTGGCACAACCAAGATACTGAGCTCGGTGGGACTATCAAACCACTATCACATTCTAAAAAGCCTTGTAGTCGAGGCCTAGAACCTCACGGCCGAGAATCTTTTCCTATCTAGATCACAATCGTTTGATAAGAAGCCAAGATCAATAGGGCATTCATCATCCACTCGTATCCATGGTCATTTTTTATCGCGATAATGGCACTCCATGCATTCACCATTAAAGAATGGTGTATTTATTATCAAGTCTGCTCAATCCACTCGATTATTCTACTTTTGTTTTTTGTTCTTTATTTTAGAAACTTGAATTAATTTGTTACTAAAATGAAGTTGTGGCAAGAAGTATGATAAGTTCATAATTGTATATCATTTTGTACCCTTCTAGCTTATGATTTGGTTATGTTTTTTAGTTAAATTTGTGCTTTTAATCTCTTTTGTGTTTTTCATTCAGTTCATTGAGCTTTAGGTAGCAATGATGGATTTGGATAGGAAATGGTGCAAAGTAGTGCAAAAACATGCAAACTTAGTTAGCAATTCGTTTCAGCTTTAACTTCTTCCTCCAACCTTGGATAGGCCCAAATGACATGTGGTTGGAAAAATGATATTTTGAAGTTCTAGATGGACAACTTAAAGTCATCAATTGCTTAAGGGAAGTCTAATTCATGAGCCTATGAAGTTGCTAGTCATGCTGACCTAAAGATGATATGATTGTTGCTTGGTCATGATGAGCTATGCATGAGCTATGGTTTTTGGTGGGATGTTTTGGTAAAGTGCAGTAGCCAAATAAGAAAAGAAACTAATTTTCTATTGCATTGGTGTGTTTGGTAAGGTTGGTGAAGTCAGTGTTGTTGGTGGAGGCATAAATCAATTTAGAATTCTCCTTTCATTCTCCCTATAAATACCACATCCATTCCACACCAAAAGGGAGACACTCATTGTGGGATTCACACTCTCTAAATTCATCCATCCTTCACTCCATCCTCCACACTCCCATCATTTCCTAAACACATTAAGAAATCACCCTCAAACACTCCCACAACCCCAAGCATTCCAGCAATCAACCCAAAGCTCTAAACAGCCCCAAATCACCAAAACTGTCCCAGCAAGCCTCTCTTCTATTTTCCTACGAATTTCCTCTTTCTCAACTATCACAACTCACTCAAACTCATCCCAAATCACATCCTTAACCTTCATGCATCCTTCTAGACGTGAGGAAGCTCATGGAGAAGCATTAAATGCGGAGAAGCTCTTGGAGAAGCATTGGACACCACAAGAACTTTAGAAAATGATTTTTCTACTCTTATTGCATTCATTATGATTTCTCATTTCTATTTAAGTTTCTTTCCCTTTATGAGTAGCTAAATCCATAACTAGGGCTTTGATGTAACCTAACATGAATTTTCTGGGTTTATAAATTTTAAGTTTCAAGTTTGATTCATGATTCATGTTCTTATTCATTATGCCTACCTACCTATATGCTAATCGGAATGCCTAGATACCATTCAAATTTGTGTATCTTGGTTGGAATTAAGAGTAGACACCATATGCTTTAATTCCAATTGAACTATGAATAAGAAGAGTATGTATGGACATTCAACAACAAGGATTGGATACTTGATTGGTTGTTTAAAATGTTCTTCTATGCTTAATTTAGGTTCGAGAACAAGGATCTAATTAGGGAATTAGGAATACAAAGTTAGGACCATACACCATGGCTTAATCATACTTTAGCTAGAATTAATCTTTGAATCTTAATTAGACTTGCCACTTGAATCCTTATAACCTAGAATTGAATTGTTATGGTGAATCGAATGCCCTAGTCTCCAAATATATTTTTCAACCTTCAAAACCACCCTTTGTTGCATTTGCTTGCTTTGCTTTTGTTTGCAATTTCATTTTGTTTCATTTGTTTTCACAATCACAATCACTCTCACTTTAAATTTTCTTTTAGACTTCACTTCCTACTTTCTTGAATTCGGTAATCTAAGTACATAACTTAGTTTAACTTCTCAATCCTCGTGGGTACGACCTCGTACTTGTCTTGCTATACTACTAATTGGCCCGTATAATTGTGAGTTAACATAACAAAGTACTATGAGCCCTAGTCTTCAGATGGTAATTACAAGATTTACTTATGATTTTAATAGATTGTAATTACATGATTTTAATTCACATAAGACTTTTTTGTATTCTCCAAAATAGATTTGCCCAAAGTGTGAATTGGATTCGAGTTAGCCATAGTCCCCCCAAACAATGACCACTCCTAGTATGCTTCAAGCTTCTTTTAATGAAGATTGGTCTAGCAAAATAAGGGCGTGGAAAACATGGTCAAACAAGCAATACCAAAATACCAATTTGAGATGGAGAGCATTAAAAACTAGTCATGAAACACAGGCTTGTTCATTCATTGAGTCAGTAGTCTGCAACAAGCAACTTTGGCTCTGCCTCGTGTACAAAATGCCATGACACAAAATAGAGAATAAAAAAGAAGCTTGTCTACCAGCAAAGAAGAGCCAAAAATTTGTCCAAAATGTGAGGGAAGCTCAACCAATCAATGCTGGGGGATAATGAAGAGGGAGGAGAGGGCTTCTTGGATGAAGAATCTGACAGCTTTTGTGCTATCTCTGCTACTCAGGTTTTATAGCAAAAAAAATAAATAAATAACATTTGGTCAAAGAAAGTTTCAATTTGAGTATTACGAATATGTGTTTTGTTAAATTTTAGAGAGACAGGCATGTGGCCCACCACTAACAACATCAATATTGTCTCCAACTTAACCACCTATAAAGCCAATAGGTGTGGGGTTTTATCATAAAAGGTCAAGATGTTATTAGTAGTGGAACCACTTATTATAAGTTGTAGTTTATTTAGTCAAGTTTCTAATGTGGGACTTTATATTCTTCAACGTGTTTTTGCTATGTTCACCTTATTTTTAGCTTCACATAGGTTTGTGGGTTTTGAATTGATCAGAGAATGTACGGGTTCGCAGCTTGTCTAGAATAGATCGGTGAAAAAGGTTTTTTGTGCAGTCGAAAGCATGAAAAAATAGTAAAAAAGATTTTGGTATTTATATCACCCACTCAAAAGTCTCACACAATAAATTATTTAACGAAATACCTCAAAATTCTTAAGTTTTTGAATACCACAATACTTTTTCTTATCTTTTAAAAGTCCTAATTGAATACCACTAGACTTGTACTGATTACTTAAAAATCATAATTGAATACCACTAGACTTTTAAGCTTCAAAGCAATCCATTAAATTATTAATTGAATACACTCCCCTTATTTTATTTTATTTTATTTTTTTATTGGCAGGATGACTTGGGTTAAAATTTGAAATCCAAGCCCGACCCTAGTCTGACCTGTTCGAGCCTGATGTAGCTTGGCCCGTCTAAACCCAGTCAAGCTCGTCTGTTTCATATTTAAAAAATATTATTTGTAAATCTTTAGTCTATATTATGTATGATATTTGGTTATGAATTATGACATATTTAATCTAAGATACAATATATTTAGTTTATAATATGCAATATAGTTGAATATTATTTATAATAATACAATTTCAATGAGCAGACCAGCGGTTCATATGGGTAGGCATGAGGCAAGGCATTGAAACCCAAGCTCGACCCAATCGGGCCCTAAATAATAACTATGCTGAAATGGCCTAGTTCAAGCTCACCCCAAGCATGAAATCTTTGAGTTTAGTTGGCCCATTGTTGAACCATAACTAAACCTATGATTTTGTTTTCAATCTTTTAATGTATATATTGTTCATATGTAAATACGGTTACGTAGGGCTATTTATTTGTTGTCACTCCATGCCTCAATAAACTCAAGGGTCGGCTTTGAATGGAGCTAAGATGAATGACTGGAAAAAAGCCTAAGGACTTCTCATTAAGCATTAAGGAAAAATCACATTTTGATCATAAGGAGGACCGTTTATATGCTTAATGTGATACTTCACAAATAGATTGAGTTATTATATAACTAGCCTCTCTACACACACTTTCAACAGTAAAAGAGGCCTTTTTTTTTCATCATGGGCACTACGTGCGACTTGAAGGTCTGCTTAAAAATTCATGCATGTTGAGAGCCTAATTTTTCTCCTTTCATTTGCCATGGTATATAACTATATATAGTAAAAATGATTTCAGAAAATTGTAGAACATTTGAGAAGATCATAAACTATATTTAGGGGAATTGGACGAATCCCCTTTCGTCGAGGATGTTACAAATTGAAAGCCATCTCTGTAAACTTATTACATAGATTCTTTAGGCATACACACTTAGAATCACATCAAGAAGAAAAACTATCAAAACACATAAAAATATTAATAGCAATATTACATACCTAAAGATGTCATTGATAAAAAGTTCAAAAGAAAGTCTATTCTTTGTAGATTCCTTATGTTCAACCACGACGTTTACTAAGAGAGCAGGGACCTCCTTTTATGTTGATACAAAACCGTAATTAAATCCACCTATTAAAGAAATTAAAAAGGTTTCCTTAGCATCATATACATTTCCTTATTCACACCTCATAAGGACTTTGGAGGTCCATATAATCAGGATATCCTTCATTGAAGTGTATTGGACTTCTTTATACATACCTACCAATCCCTAACCTCACTTGAATAAGAATCCACCTCCTTGGCGAAGTCCAGCTCGATTCCCCCCTTACTCAATATCACTTGCATTAAAAAAAGAAAAACATTTATAATACATATACATGTTGTTAGCGAGATATCCCTATTCTATTAGGATATTGTTTTATTTATTTCTCTTTGTATAGATATTATGTAATTAGGATACCACTTATTTTCCTAGTTTAATCCTACTAGGGTTTACATACTGTAATATAAATACCTCCTTTTGGAGAATGAAATATATCAGAAAATATTCTACCCATATTGTTTGTCTTGGCATCAGAGCCGACTTTCTGGTGACCTGTGTGTGTTGTGCCCACCCGTGTTCTACTCTGTGCCCTAATTTCCTTTTAGGGTTCTTGTGCCCGTGCCTGTGCTGTGTTTATCGTATCTGCTTTGTGTTGTGTTTGTTTCCACTGCTATCATGGGTGATGATTCCAAGGTTGTGATTGGTACTAGTGCGTCTACACCGACGGAGTCACGTCCCTCACGTGATTACTCTACCCCGATTGCGTCTGACAAATTGGATGGCTCCAATTATGCCTCATGGTCTCGTGGTGCGCGTATTACGATTACTAGTTGTCGTATGGCAAGTTGGATCAATGGGAAGAAGCCTGCTCCGTCTCAAGATTCCGATGCCTATGCTGAATGGGAGGAAGATAATTGTCTGGTGCAGTCATGGCTTCTCAATTCCATGACTAAACCAGTTCGTGCCTTGTTCGAACATGGTGATACTGCCTATGATATATGGGAGGCTGCTCGGAAGACCTATACTGTGACTCAGAATAGTTCTCGTTTGTTTCAACTCCGACGGCAATCCATCCTTATAGGTCAGAATGGTGAATCTGTGAAAGTGTTCTATGAAAAACTTCATGCTATCTGGCAAGAGATTGATTGTCTACGTCTGCATGAGTATAGTTGTTCTACTGATGGGGCTCGTCGCCTGAAAAAAATTGAAGCCGATCAAGTTTATGATTTTCTTGGCGGGCTTGATCCACCGTATGATGGTGTTCGTAGCCATATTCTTGCTCTTAGTCCTGTTCCACCTCCTCTCGAAGCCTATGCCATGGTCATGGAGGAAGATACTCGTCAGTCCGCTATGCTTGGAGGGGGATCGCTGGCTCTCAAGGTTGACCCAGCACGTCAACGACCGGTCGCCCAGCACGACGCGACCGGTCGCTCTCCGTCTAGGAAGTTTGGATCTTCTGCTGGATCTCGTCCTTCCGCCCCTACCTCTACCTCTCTTGAAGGTCCGCTTAAGTGCCGCCATTGTAATGGGAATTATTACTCCGAGAATTGTTTTAAGGAGCATGGTTATCCTGATTGGTTTGCTGACTACAAAGCTCGTATGTATGGCCCCAAGGCCACTTACACTGTGACTCCTGATGAGGCCCGTCCTCCGGCTCCATCTGCAAATCTATGTGCTTCCGATACTATGCTAGGTATGGGTTCTACTACATGGATAATTGACACTGGTGCTTCTGATCATATGACTTATAATGATAATATGTTTGATGAGTTGTCGCATAACCCCCGTGACCCCTATATTACTAGTGCTAATGGTTTACCTTCCCCAGTTACCGGTGAAGGTACCATCCATCTCACCCCTTCTTTACCTCTGTCTCATGCCCTCTTGTTTCCCAATATTCATTGCAATTTATTATCTGTTGGGCGTTTACTTGATACACTTAACGCTTCTGCTACCTTCTATTCTACCCATTGTTTTTTCCAGGATCTCAGGACTCACGAGAAGATTGGGCATGGTAAACGGATAGGGGGGTTATATTACTTACAGTTGCCGGCTGCAGCAGTTCGTGATTGTGTCGCTAATAAAGCTCTGAGTGGCAGTGTCAAAGACAAGCAACAACTTTGGTTATGGCATCGTCGCTTAGGACATCCGTCGTTTGGTTATCTTAGACATTTGTTTCCTTCATTATTTAGTTCGTGTGATGAGTCTAGTTTCAAATGTGAGACTTGTGTAATGGCCAAGAGCCACCGTACTGTTTTTCCCTTAAGTAATAATAAAGCTGCTGTGCCTTTTGAGTTAGTACATTCTGATGTCTGGGGTCCTGCTCGTGTGACTTCTCATGGTTTCCATTGGTTTGTTACGTTTATTGATGACTGCACTCACTTAACATGGGTGTATTTGATGAAGAATAAACATGATGTTGCCTCTATTCTTCCTGACTTTTGTGCCATGGTGTCTACTCAGTTCCATGCTCGTATTAAAGTTTTTCGCACTGATAATGGCGGTGAATATGTGAATCATACCTTGGCCCAGTTCTTTCGTGATCAAGGTATCATTCACCAAACTACCACTTCATTCACACCTCAACAGAATGGTGTGTCTGAAAGGAAGAATCGTCAGTTACTTGAAGTTGCTCGCTCTCTGATGTTGGGTATGTCTGTTCCCCATCATCTTTGGGGACATGGTGTCTTGGCCGCTGCCTACTTGATTAACCGTACTCCTAGTCGAGTTCTTGATTTCAAGACTCCACTTGATGTGTTGTGTGCTCTTACTCCTCCGGTTTCGGTCTCTAAGTTACCTCCGAAGGTGTTTGGGTGTGTTGCGTATGTTCATGTCTACTCCCATCAACGGAGTAAACTTGATCCTTATGCTCTCCGCTGCGTCTTCATTGGTTATTCTACTACTCAGAAGGGTTATAAGTGTTATCACCCGCCTACTCAGAAGGTACATGTCACTTTGGATGTCACATTTCATGAAGAAGTACCCTATTATGTTTCTCCCTCCTCTTCAATTCAGGGGGAGAGGGGGAGTGAATTGAAGAGTTTCGGAGTGGAAAATATGGAAGTTTTTGGAACTGAAGAAGGAATTTCTGGCGAACAGGAAGCGACCGGTCGCAGGGAAGACACGACCGGTCGCCAACGAATCTGTGATGAAAACGACCGGTCGCACATAGGACGCGACCGGTCGCCTGCCTCGACGAAACAGTACAGTATCGATACGAGCGAAGCGACCGGTCGCAGTGATCTCACGACCGGTCGCGAACGAATCTGCCCAGGAAACAACCGATCGCACATAGGAAGCGACCGGTCGCTCGCCTCGATGAGCGACGATAGTACCGATACGAGTGACGCGACCGGTCGCGAGGAAAGTCACGACCGGTCGCCAGACGATATTTTTGGTGTTTTCGAGCCTCTCTCAGAAGGACATAACAGTGATAATGGCGACACTCGTACAGATGAAATTGATAATAGACCCCCCTCTGCCCTGCCATTGCCTCAATCAAGTTGTGATAATGAGGTACTTTCTAGTGATGTGCCTACCTATTCTTTGCCCCCACGTACTACCCGTGGGGAAACCTAAAGTGCAATATTCTCCTGATATACATGCCAAGTCTAAATATCCCATTAACCATTATATGTCAACTCATCGTTTGTCTAAGTCATATGCATCATATTTGTGTCAATTATCTAGTGTATGTGTGCCAACTAAGTTGCAGGATGCTCTTTCTGATCAAAACTGGGTAGATGCAATGCATGTTGAGATGGAAGCCTTGAACAAAAATGCTACTTGGGAGTTAGTTCCTTTACCAAAAGGAAAAAAAGCAGTTGGGTGCAGATGGGTGTTTACTTTGAAGCACAAGGCTGATGGTTCCATTGACCGTTACAAGGCAAGATTGATAGCAAAAGGGTATACTCAGACATATGGAGTGGATTACACAGAGACTTTTGCTCTAGTAGCTAAGCTCAACACTGTACGCATACTCTTATCCTTAGCTGCTAACTATGACTGGCCGATACTACAATTTGATGTCAAAAATGCATTCCTCCATGGTGACCTCAAGGAAGAAATATATATGGATCCTCCGCTGGGTATCCCTGTGACCTCTAAGGAGGGTGTGGTGTGCAAGCTACGGAAATCCTTGTATGGATTAAAGCAGTCTCCAAGAGCGTGGTTTGGAAGATTTGTTGCATCCATGAAGAAGTTTGGGTATGTGCAAAGTAACTTTGATCATACTTTGTTTCTGAAGCATCATAAAGGTAAATTGACGGCTTTAATTATTTATGTTGATGATATGATTGTGACTGGAGATGATCATGTAGAAATACATAGTCTTCAGAAGTATTTGGCTTCCGAGTTCGAGATGAAATCATTAGGTGATTTAAAGTATTTTCTTGGGATTGAAGTTGCCAGATCTAAACATGGTATTTTTCTATCCCAAAGAAAGTATGTTTTGGATTTACTTGCAGAAACTGGAATGTTGGATTGTAAACCAATTGATACCCCTAGTGAGCAGAATCATAAGTTGGGGATATATTGTCACGACCCGACTCCCCTAGGACAATATTGTCCGCTTTGGGCCCCCCCTCTCTAGCCCTCACGGTTTTGTTTCTGGGAGCTCACGAGCAACTTCCCAGTGGGTCACCCATCCTGGGATTGCTCTGGCCCCCAACTCGCTTAACTTTGGAGTTCCTATGACTCTGAAGCTAGTAAGCTCCCGAAAGGCCTCGTGCTAGGAAGAGAAGTGCTCACACATTTAAGCACTTCACCTTACCCCCCCCGAGCGGTGTGGGATTGCTCACCGTTCTTGTTTCCCCAAGACACGGGTCTTACAATCCACCCCCCTTGGGGCCCAGCGTCCTCGCTGGCACACTTCCGGTCGGGGTCCGGCTCTAATACCATTCTGTCACGACCCGACTCCCCTAGCACGATATTGTCCGCTTTGGGCCCCCCCTCTCTGGCCCTCACGGTTTTGTTTCTGGGAGCTCACGAGCAACTTCCCAGTGGGTCACCCATCCTGGGGTTGCTCTGGCCCCCAACTCGCTTAACTTCGGAATTCCTATGACTCCGAAGCCAGTGAGCTCCCAAAAGGCCTCATGCTAGGAAGAGAAGTGCCCACACATTTAAGCACTTCGCCTTTCCCTCTCCGAGCGGTGTGGGATTGCTCACCGTTCTTGTTTCCCCAAGACACGGGTCTTACATATATCCCGATCAAGTTCCGACTGATAAAGAACGTTATCAACGACTTGTGGGGAAGTTGATTTATTTAGCTCATACCCGTCCGGACATTGCGTATGCTGTAAATATAGTGAGTCAGTTTATGCACTCTCCTAGTGTAGATCATATGGGGGCTGTGACTCGTATTTTAAGGTATCTGAAAGTAACTCCTGGCAAGGGGTTAATTTTCTCCAAGTATGGCCATACGGATGTAAAAGGGTATACAGATGCTGATTGGGCAGGTTCAGCCACAGATAGGCGTTCGACATCTGGGTATTTTATGTTTGTAGGTGGCAATCTTGTTACGTGGAGGAGCAAGAAACAAAAGGTGGTGTCTAGATCTAGTGCTGAGGCCGAGTATCGGGGAATGGCCCATGGTGTATCTGAGTTACTATGGTTGAGGAGATTGTTGAAAGACTTTGGTTTTGGGCCTAAAAAACCCATGGATTTATATTGTGACAATACGGCTGCGATTGCAATTGCTCATAATCCTGTACAACATGACCGTACAAAGCATGTGGAGGTTGATCGAAATTTCATTAAAGAAAAGTTGGATGCGGAGATTGTGTCCTTCCCCTTCATCCGTTCAGAGTATCAGTTAGCTGATGTTCTTACGAAAGCTGTTTCTACAAGTATCTTCCTCAACTCGCTTAACAAGTTGAGCATGCGTGACGTCTTTGCTCCAACTTGAGGGGGAGTGTTAGCGAGATATCCCTATTCTATTAGGATATTGTTTTATTTATTTCTCTTTGTATAGATATTATGTAATTAGGATACCACTTATTTTCCTAGTTTAATCCTACTAGGGTTTACATCCTGTAATATAAATACCTCCTTTTGGAGAATGAAATATATCAGAAAATATTCTACCCATATTGTTTGTCCATCAAATACTTTTGCATTAAAATGCTTTGAGACCACAATTTAATATAAAAAAGATAAAATAGTGTTCGGGCCTGATTTCATCACAGGCCAAAATATGGATGGTATGAGTTTATTAGAAAATGACATGATTCGGGTTCGGGTTATTTATAGAATGAAATCCAATTTGTTTCTTAATTTATTTAGGAGACCCATAGAAACTTTTTTTATTATTATTTTTTTTTTATAAGAGAAAGAAGAGCTACAAACAAAAACTACGAGGACCCATATTTAGAAGGAAACTTTTTAAGTGTCGGCTATCTTTATGTCAAGTGTGGTCATTTGATAAGATTTCACAAAAATTTGCACGCAACTTGCGTACGAATTACAACAATCGAATTGACTTTAAGTGTAGAGGTAAATGCTCTTAGTCACTTGAGTTACAACTTAGAAGATCCTTAATTTTAGGCTTGCGATATAAATAAGATTCATATGCCCAAAAAATAAATGATCTTTTAACTACTTGAATTACAAACCTATAATGAAAATTTTAGACTTGTTATCCGTTCAATTTCCTTCTGAAAGCAAAACTTCAAATTCCTAGGATTCTTCCAAATTTAATTATATAGTGTATTCTTTTTTTGGGTTGAAAAATTATAATGTCTAGGATTTTTTTATAATTTGAGCTCCTATATGGGTACAATAGTGAATCTCCCAAATTATAATATCTTCTAACTATTTGGAAAGAAAACAAATAACTGGTCCTAATATATATCTTTCACTAAGAACGTGTCAGTCATTGGGCACGGTCCCGCTGCCACCTCTGCACTTGCGCAACGGCTTTGATACAAACAAGCCCCGCACTTATCCATCTCTCTCTCTGTGTTTTGGCTAGGCTCAAGCTCAACTCATTGTCTCTTTGTCCTGCTCTGTAAGTTTTCTGCTTTTCTTCTTCAACTCATATTGCTTTCGTTTTCTGGTTATACCTGTGATATCTGCATTGGTAATTTTAAAATTATTGGTTCGATTCTCTCTGGCTTTATTTCTTAAAAGTTTTCCTATTGGATGATGTCCTTGGTAATTTTTCTTTCTATCGCCTCGGCCTCCCTCTTCACCAAAATAAATAAATAAATTCCTACTGGATGCATTTGATGGTTCCTTGCCTGATTCTATGACATTTAAGGGATGTGGGTTTTCTGGATTTTTCATAAATTTTGTCCAGAGATGGAGTTTGTTGTGGTCTGTTGTGGTTAACATAATCGGATGTGGTTGAACATTTTTTTTCTTTCTATTTTTTAAGGTTATTTTTTTGGGTTTTGTACACTCTTTACTCTTATTGTCTCTTCCTGAAATTTATTTATCATAGGAGGTTGATTGGGTCTGGCCTTGAAACCTTCTTTAGCTTACTTCGTCGTTCTATTGAATTATTTTCTGCGAAGAATCTCGCTTCACCAACTTGAAATGGAAAATTACCAAATTTTATGAGAAGTGTTGTTGATAATAAATGAACAAGAATTCTCTTATCTTTAGGATGGAAATTTGCATAATTTAAAGTCTCCAAAGTCTATATTCTTTAGGATCTGATTGATAATCTGCATGTCTTATTTTTCTTTTTTACAATTAAAGAGAGAGGAGGCAGATGAAGATGAGATTAGAGAAAAGAGGTGAAAGCTGAGGGAGAGATAAAATAGTTTTTAAAATATAAACTAAAATCAATATCATATGCTTTTTGGTTTTTAAATTTTAGCTATCTAGTCACCCCCCAACATCTCTCATTTCTCCCTCTAAAATAGGAAGGAAAAAAAAAACTTTATCAGACCACAAATGCCGTAGGTATCATTTTCATCTAGTGATGTTAAAGTATTGCCGAAGTTGTTAAAATGAAAATATATTGCATCAACCTCTATTGGTCATTTACCACACCCCAAGATAGCGAAAATTAGAAAGGTATATGAAACACTTGAAAGATGCTAATTTCTAGTATTGGAAACTAGATGATATTTTGCTTTCATACTTGTTTACTTTGAATTTCATTTAGTGTGATGTCAAAATTTTAATACAAAGCTTGAATAAAAACTACTAATCAAAGTTTACGTGGTTTGTCTCTTTCTGTACTTTGGTGTAAAATTTCTGACTTACATTAGAATAATCTGGCTGAGGAAGTTTTTAATTGTGTGGTTTGTCAAAAACTATCAGGGAAATTACTGCCTGCACTTTTACATTTTTCTTGCATGATGGCCATTTTGTTCTCTTGTTTCCTTTTCTGTTCTTTTTGAAGGATTTATTGATTATGCAGGATATCAGGAACTCAAATGAAGGCTACAGCGTGTCTTGCAACTTGTAAACAGATAGTTGATCAGAAAAGGCACTGATACCCGTGGATGTGATGGCATTGGTTTCTGAATTACTAACTACCATAATAATCTTAGTGACAAGGCCTTTTTCACTTTTCAAGCTGTTATGCTTGTTTGGCATAAAAACTACTTTTATTATCATTCATACATGCATAGAGTTGATGAAGGCATCAGTCTCCTTCCATGTGAACCTATTCTGGAGAATAATGATGTGGACATTTGCACTTATATCTCTGCCTGGGCGAGTTTTGACTGCCTTAGAGAGGGAGAGGCAGGTCAGTTTTATCCGCTTTCTGTAACTTTTAGTCTCCTATTTTCAGTACAAACCTGATTTCTGAATTTTTTTTGGGTGAAAATGGCACATTGAGCATGTCATATCTTCTAAAGGGAGTCGACTGACATGTTGTTTGGTATCGACTGACATGTTGTTTGGTACTTATTACTAAAAATCTCAAATATAGGGATTCAGAAAAATGGGCATTCTAACCACATGTTTTTTTTCCTTTCTTTGTCGGTTTTCGTTCTTAACTATTTATATATATATATTGCTTTATTCCTTGGGTGATTGAGCATAATTTTTCTACTAAAATCTCAAACTAGTGAATGCTCACTCATTTTGTGTAACAAAAGTTTAGGTCAAAGAGAGAAGTATTAAGTTGCCCATGCCAACTCAGGTTTAAATTCCAATTAAGGACCCATGAACCAAAGAGGTAAAACAGATGGAAACAGGGTTGAAGGAAGGGTTTTGAAGAAAAAGAAGGAAATTGCATGCTATTTTGAGTACGTTGTATGTACAAGCAGGAAGAATAAATATACTTGAGTTGGCCAATATGTAGAAACTGAAGGATAAACTTGGTGAGAATGCTCATCCTTGTGTTTTTTTGTACAGAAGTTACTGTAACCATCCTTGTATTATGCTTCTGATACAGCACTTACCGTATACTGCTAATAATTTATTTAACTGTCAAAGCTGTCAAATTGGTTGCATGTGTGAGTGCATGCGTACGCTTCTTGTGTCTCTTTAATAAACTCTGTAAGGTTAGTTCTATTCGAAATTAACTCTTCATTATGCAGGTTAAATATCTCCTTATTAAACTCTGTAAGGTAATTATATTTGGAATGAAGCATGTAAAGATAATGGGTGGTTAGATTTGTGCACTAGCTGCAGACCAGGATGATGGTTTTTGTTTGTTTACTATACCTGTTCTTTCTTTTCTTGATGGTTATTTGCAGTTGTTTGGCTCTTTGTTTTTGTTCCTACTTGCAATTTCGTAGATTTTTTTTTCAGTTTATTCCACTGTATTAATCTTTTATCTTGTTATTATAGTTCCTATATTACACATTCGCACAGTATGCCTTACTTATGAGAATTATTGCTATGCAAGCAGCTGGAACGACATTTACTTGATATGCAAATTGAGTTGGAGAATCTGGCATGGGATAGGAAAGAACTTCAGGAACATCTACAAACAGCCATTAAAGAACAAAAAATGATGGAGTTGATATTAGCAGAACTTGAAGAGGAGCATGACAAGGCCATTGCTAAAATTGAACTGCTAGCAAGTGAGGTAAATATTTTATCATCCTCTTGCATGCAACCAGAGTAGTGGTCCAATGATCCGAACTTTCCAATTTTTGGATCTCATTCAACATTCATCCATAAAATGAGCAGAAAGGGAAATCATGAAGATGTAACAATTGGATGGTTCGGATCACTGGATTGTGTTAAGGGTTGGGCACACATGCAGTCTCTTCTGGTTCTTATAAAAAGTGATCCTTCTTAATGAATTTATTCTGAAACTAATTGCCTAAGTTCAATGATTAACCATATGCAAACTACAGACAGAGACCAAAACCTTCATGTGCTTTTACTACTGAGATTGAAAACAATGCTGTGTACACTACATGAACGATGAAGATCTTGCTTCAGCATTAAATAAGATCATGTAACAGAATAGGGTATGATTTCCCAGTTCTTAAAGAAAACACTAGAAGAAGTGTTAACTCAAGTTTCTTGCAATGGGACATTAGATTGTGTCCTTCTATACATAGACATAATTATGCCCCTATCGAATACTGACCCTTGTATGTGCTCTGACAGTTACACGATCTGAAAACTGAAAATCTTCGGCTAAGAGAAATTCAGGGCAAAGGATATTGGAGCAATAAAGGTCGAGATGAAACAGGCAATGTCAAGGACTTAGCCATTGCTGACTATGGCATTCCCTATGGGATCCCGTCATGGAAATCCCGTTATGATGGAAGCGGTATGATCCTCCAAGACCTTCTGATGCACAAAGATACTTGGGGAGACGAGAGCAAAACTAAAACAGAGTTACTCAAAATCTTAAGAAATGAATCAATATCTAGTGGGCCTATACATCCTGTTATGCCTGAAATCAACCTCAGACATTTAAATATGAGTGAAGTTTTGGACCAGCGAAGGGGTATTGCAGTCAAACAGAGTCTTTTCAGTGCAGTGTTATCACTTTTGGTTGGAATAATTGTTTGGCAAGCTGAAGACCATTGCATGCCCCTCGTTGTGGCTCTCTTCACCGTAGTTGGTATGTCCTTGAAGAGTGTGGTTCAGTTTTTCTCCACTATAAACAACAGACCTGCTTCTGATGCTGTTGCTCTCTTAAGCATCAACTGGTTCATACTCGGTACGCTTACCTACCCGACATTGCCGAAGGTAGCTCATATGGTGGCCCCAGTGGCATTAAATTTTGTGGACCGGGCATTGAGCTTGCTTGGTTTCTCTTTTTTCCTAGCTTAAGTTTCCCGGCCTTTAACGTACGCAACATGTACTATAGACCCCGCAATATGAAGTTTTGTTTGTTGTATATTACACTTTGTACAGTAAGGCGTGTTCTGCTATTTAATTTTTCCTGGTGCATTTTCTTGTATCTTTTACATTTCTGTTGACCAACTGTGATTTTGGCAACTTTAGGCGATGAAGATAAATCCTATGGGACAGCCATGTGGCATAGTCTAATTTAAGGTTTAGTCGAAATTCTGACGTAAATGCAAGCTTTTAAAGTAAAAGTAACTACAGTTGTGCTAGTAACAGTCGTCCACGTCACAACAATGTAGAAAAGTTCAACAATTAAGGATAAATTCAACTAAGGATGTCACAACAATGTGGAAAATTTCAAAAATTAAGGATAAGTTCAACAACTAAGGATTTACTTGCCGAAAAGTCCAACAATCAAGGGTCTGTTCTCCTCTAGTCCAACAATCATAAGTACATAGACTATAGAGGCTGCTAAGTTTGATTTGCTCATCCATTTTGGACTTTGATGGTATGAGCTGACGCAGTGGTTTCTATTTTCCTCTAGTCATAGAGCCATCTATCTGGCTAAGGACTCTTTTTTGGGTTAGTTTTTGTTTGATTTTATGCTTTACCAAAACTGTAACAAAAAATAAAAAACTGTTGTCCCAAAGGAGAATCATGTCTGACTTTCCCATCTTAATCTGTGCTGTTAAATCTGCAAGTGAACTTGTGTAATGCCTATTTCCTTCTTCAGAAATATAATAATCACCCCCTTATAGCTGCACTACACAACATTGGAAACAGTAGAAATACAGCAGTCTATTTATCAGGGTTGAACCTTCTTGCATTAATTTGTAGCTCTAGGGTGGTCCCTATATAGGAAAAAGGTCCAGAGTGGCCAACCTTTTCTTAGTTTTCTAAGCTCATCATAAATCTTATACCCAATTTCTCATATTGGGTCCTGATATTTGTAGTGGTTAAGACTTATGATATTTTTCTTTGGCTCCAATGCATATGCCCAAAATATTCAAAATCAAGTGGATTTTGAGGTAGACTCTCTATTAGGGGTAGGAATGAATTCAGTTGGGTTGGTTTTGATCCGAATCTGTAACCTAACTCATAAATAGCGGTTTATAATTTCTTGGGTCTAAAACCAGCTTATTATTAGGCTAACTCAAACTAATTGAATTCTCTTGTGATCGAGTTAGTTGACCTAAAATTGTGCACACCTAGAGTGTGGTTGTGGTCCACGAGTGGAGTTGTGTCGGCTTTGGTCTCAACTTGTAACGTAACCCAACCCATACATAGCGATTTATGATTTCTTGAGCTCAAAACCTTCTCATTATTAAGCCAATCCTACTCTCTTGTGATCGGGTGAGAAGGCACGGTCGTATTGAACCAAAATTGTGCCCATCCCTACTCCCTATCTCTCTTTCCTCCTCTCTTCCATCTGCAGTTGCCAAAAGGGTTTTAATTTAAACTACACATAATAGGCTTTTGACTAGTTCTTGAAAAAGAAAAATGGAAAAATATAAAAGATGATAATGGATTAAATTTACATAACAATGATAGTACTAGCAACACATAACACAACAGTTGTAAAACACCATAATACTAGTAATAACGTTGGTATCAACTATACCCAACTTATAACATGGAGCCTTGTTTGTGGAAATTTATTGAGGGGTGTTTTTAATTTCTACTTTAGTAATAGTTCATGACACCAGACTTTTATATGTGTTAACAGTTAACTATTAATTCACTTTTTATAAGGGTATACTGGTGAAATACCCCCTGAACTTGTACCTTGCTTTCAATTAGCCCCCTATTCTTTTTTTTTAGAAAATTTAGGAACCGATCTATTTTTTTTCGCCAATGTGCCCCTCGACGTCAGAATTTGGCACTTTCCATCCATTCAGCCGTGAAGATGGAGGGCACTTTAGTCCTTTCGCGTGTCCACGCAAGTCAACCCAGTCTAAATCCAAAAGTCGAAGGAGGCTAGGTCACTTTCAGAAAAGAAGAAAAAAAAAAAAAAAAAAAAAGCAAACAAACTGAGATCAGAGGGTTCGAAAGTTTGGGGGAATTGGGGATTTCATGAAATCGACCTGCATAGTGGCTAACGTTGACAAATCGGTGAGGTTGTCATACAAATCTTGAAGCAACACACCTGTATTGACCAAGAAAGATGCCTGTCGAAGTACGGAGTAGTGGGCAGCCTCCCAAGTATAGTAAGTCTTCAACTTTCCCTTTCTTTTCATTGTTTAAGTGGTTGTGGTCCATAGGTTGTCGGTAGAATTGGATTTTTCCGTCTTCTTGCCTTGCTGTAAGATTCCTTTTTGAATAGAAAAGTGTGGTTCCCAAAGTAAAGCATGTGCGTTGGTTTGTCTGTGTGTGGCTGATGTTAGTAAAGGCTGGTGCCGATTGGTACGTTTGTTATAGTAAATTGAAGTTGTTGAGTTAATTATTTGTTGTTTGTAGGTGATCCAGAGTTGTTTACAATTGAAATTCACCATGGAGGGTATTTTAAAAAGGGAAAGTATGTGGGAGGCACTGCCCAATGGGCAGACAACTGTAATACAGATCAGTTGTCAATGCTGGACTTATATGATGTTTCTGAATCACTAGGATACAACCACATAAAAGTCGATTATCGCTATAGGTCCACAACATTGGGTTATGTGGCAATTCGAGGAGACTTGGATGTGCTTGATTTTGTGCATGAGATACCTGCATCAAGGGTTCATGGTTTGTACATCACAGAAAAGCCAGAACCACAGAGAGATACTGAAGCCTCTGCAGATGTATTTAACTTTCAGAATTTGCTTCAACCAGAATTGATACATGTACATGTACAAGATGATGTGAACATTGCTGATGATGCCGATGATGAAGCTGAAGAGGAAGATGAGGAGCAGCAGGTAGATGAGGACGAAGCTGTAAATGTTGATGCAGAGGATGATGAGGAAGAAGCTGTAAATGATGATGCAGAGGATGATGATGAAGAGCGCCTGCAGTTCATAGATAGTGACTATGAGCAAACAGATGAAGAACAAGAGAGACAAAAGGGAGCAGAAGATGACAGGTGGTTTGATACGCATGTAGTGGAGGAAGCTACTGAAGAACCACAGAGAGAACCTGGTGAAGTTCCAAGTGATGACTACAATTCAGAGGACCTTCTAAGTGTTTCAGAAGAGGAAGATGAAGTTGATGAAAATTCAGGTGTGAAAAAGGTTAGTCGTAGACTAAAAGCTCCTAGGTTCAAGCAATTCAAAAGGGATACTGATTTATTTAATCCAGTATTTCATATTGGCATGGACTTTGCTAACATGGAACAATGTCGGGAGGCCATAAGATTCTATGCAGTTTCAAGTGCTAGGCCACTGAGATGGGTGAAGAATGACACTCACAGGGTTAGGGTGGTGTGTGGAAGTGGAGGAAAGGTTGAAAAAAAGGGTTTAGGAAAAAGAAATGCAGAAAAAAATAAAAAAAAAAGTGTACAAAGTGCTGAAGATGATGGTGGAGAAGAAAATGGAGAAAATGGTGGAGAAAAGGGCAAAGAAAAAGGTAAAGAAAAGAGGGATGTCAAGTGTGATTGGCTGCTATATGCATCTTATGTGGGCAAAGGGCCTACTACTAGGATCAAGACATATCAACCAAAGCATTCATGTGGAAGGATGCAGAAGACCAAGTTTGCCACTTCTTCTTGGCTTGCTCAAAGGTTTGATGAGGATTTGAGAGATAATCCTAATATTTCTGTGACGGATTTCATGAAGATTGTGAGGAAGAATTATGGCATAGATATCACTGCAAACCAGTTTTACAAAGCCAAAAGCATAGCTAGAGAGAGAATACATGGAAGTATTCAAGAACAGTACCCAAAATTGTGGGATTACTGTGAAGAGTTAAAGACAAACAATCCAGGCAGCACTGTATTAATCAAGACTGATTTGCGTGGGGACAACCCAGTATTTAAAAGAATATATATATGTTTTGGAGCATTGAAGAAGGGCTTTATTGCAAGATGCAGGCCAGTTGTGGGTTTCGATGGTTGTCATGTGAAGGGAACTCATCCAGGAAAGATTTTATCTGCAGTTGGTATTGATGCGAATAATGGGATGTACCCTATCGCATTTGCTGTGGTTGAAGTAGAAAATACCGAGACTTGGACATGGTTTATGGAGATTTTCTTCGCTGATGTTGGGTGTGAAAATGGTAATGGTTGGGTGTTCATGTCAGATAAGCAAAAGGGTTTGGGGCAAGCCATTAAGGATTTGATGCCCACTACTGAACACTGGCATTGTGTTAGACACCTCCACAATAATTTCAAGATTGTTGGTCACAGTGGACTAGCATTGAAGCAAAGATTGTGGGCAGCAACTAGATCAACTACAATACCCACATTTGAAGCTGAAATGGAGAAGATGTTATCTCAATCAGATGCAGCTTACAGATGGCTTCAAGAAAGGCCAGCATATCATTGGAGTAGGTCACACTTCAGTACTCATTCTAAGTGTGATATGCTTCTTAACAACTTGTGTGAGTCTTTTAACTCAGCTATTATTGAAGCAAGGGATAAGCCTATTCTGACCTTACTAGAGAGAATTCGAAGTTATTTGATGCTAAGAATGGCTAGACTTAGAGAAACTGTTTGGACACATGATGTTGGTCCTAGGATTTTTGGAATTGTTGAGAAGCTAACAACTGAGAGTGCTCAATGCATAGCATCATATGCTGGTGGGGGGAAATATCAAGTTAATAACATCCATGGTGGAATGTATGTAGTGGATTTGGAGAGGCACACCTGCACTTGCAGAAAGTGGGACTTATGTGGAATCCCTTTTTCACATTCTATGGCTGCAATTGCCAAAACAGAGAAGAGCCCTTATGACTTTCTGCATTCACTTTACAAAAGAGGTGCATATGACAGGGCTTATGAGAGTTATATATCTCCAATGCCTAGTCAAGAATACTGGAGAAAAACAGGCCATAGACCCATCAAGCCACCTCTTTACCACAAACAACCGGGAAGGCCTAGAACAAGTAGGCAAAAGGAACCTAATGAGATACCAAAAAATGCAACAAAGCTGAAGAGATATGGGATTGTCATTTCTTGTAAATCTTGTGGAGGTGAAGGTCACAATTCTGCAACTTGTGGAGCTGAAGGTCATACTGGAGAAAGAGGCGGAAGACAGGTATGAAGTTTGTGATTATGTCTGTTGATATGACTCTAGCCTGTTATAAACTTTTGTTTGTCCCAACTTGTTTGTGATTAGGTCATACTGGGATTATTTGTTATAAACTTTTGTTTTAATTTTTTGTTCAAGGAACAAGCTAGAGGCAGGGGAAGGGCAATAAGAGTTCGAGGCAGGGGAAGGGGAACAAGTATGCCAAGTGTTCCTGTCAGACAACCAGGTCAAGCTGACACTTCAATCCAAGATAGACCTTTTAGAAGAACAAAGCTTGGGGTAATAGCATTTGTACTGATTTGGTTTCAATACTTACATTCAATGTTTAAACCAAATTTGGACTGATTTGCTGATTTTTGTCATTCAATTAGGCGAGAAGAGGGGGGCAAATGTCTGAACTAACAAGGCAGCTTGCTCAAACTGGTGCTACCTTACAAGGAATTCAAATTGGGCATGCTTCTCAACCAAACTCAGAAAATGTACCTCTACCGAAAAGACCAAGGCCATGGAGAGTGTAGTTGAGATTTCCTGATTTTGGTTTTTTGGAACACCAAAACATTAGGACTGCTTATGTAATGGATATGTTTTGGAACATTTTATTTTGATGAATTTGTAGCTGATATGGTCCTAGGATTCTCATACTGATTTCAGAAGACCAAGTATTGGAACACAAATGTTTTGGTTGGATTACAGTTAGAACACATGTGTTGCTTGGATTCGTGTGGTGGAATGTTTTGTAATGGATATGTTTTGGTTTAATACTGTTACAACAGTTATGTTTGTTTGCTTGCTTATATGACCTTTTTGCCAATTGGAAACAAAATTGTCAAAACACAACTCATACATGCCATTACATTCAACACAAAGACCAAAAGTCCATGTTTTACACATCTGCAACACAATTGATACACGGCAGGTGACATTATCTTTGCCTTTCCCTCTCCCGTTTATTTATAGGACAGATTACATACGCTTCTCTAGCCCTTCGTTGTCTTTGCCTTTCCCATACATCAACCACAAAACTATCACAAACAACAAACAAGACACCCAAAACCAAGGGTTCTTTTTCAGCTTCTCTGGCCGAGACTTTTTTGCATCTTCCAACATGTTTATTTTCCGTAGCAGCCCAGGTATAATTTGCTTCGACCTCTCACACATTTGTGGGTCACCCCATTCCTAATATCTACATCTATTCTGCACATTCCTCCCAACAAATTGATACAAAAAAAAAAAAAAACAGAAGAAAAAAAGTGCATCAGTCCAAATTTCCACTCAACAACCCAAATTTCAAATCTGCAAACCAAATTTCAATTATAAACTTACCCTCCCACAGATGTAAAACCTCCTCCCTGGATGTGCAGCAGTCCAAGATGTTTGGATTTTCGCAGTCTTACCACAATAGCAAACGACTGAAGGCACCATCCATGAACTACCCTCTTCACCTTCGGCATTCCACCTCTGTGACCCATGACCTCCATGACCTCTGCCAGGTAAGGACCTCCTCATCTCCTAATATTTTGGGTTTTCTCCTAAACCCTAGATCCCCTTCGGGTTTAGGGTACGAAAATGGAGGTTGGGAAAATAGAGGGAAATTTTTTGGGGGAAAAATAGAGCCAAAACGAAGGAACTAATAGGTGAAGCATGGGTTCAGTTTAGTGGAGACACGAAATGACTAAATTAACCTTCAATTTAACGGCAGAATGGATGGAAAGTGTCAGATTTTGACGTTGGGGGTACATTGGCGAAAAAAATTAGTTCGGTTCCTTAATTTTCTAAAAAAAAAGGATAGGGGGCAAATCGAAAATTAGGTACAAGTTTAGGGGGTATTTCACTAGTATACCCTTTTTATAACTATGAATACACTTTTTATGACTCTTAAATTATTATTTATAATTGTTAATAAACTTTTTATTACTATTGATGACATATGATCTCCACTGAGCCGATTGACTAATGGCATGACTCAATCATGCGTTACCAAAATGCTATGAATACAGGCAGACGCACAAAGGGACAAATGGGGTCAGACTACTCCATGACAGCTCGCAAATCAGCCGTGGAGGTCTCAGGCGACCCCAAGCCTTGCTGGTGCGCGACACCAAGGTGCACACTAGCTGTTCGACGAAACAACGTCGTTTTGGTCTAGGCACATTCAATGTTTTTTTTTAAAGGACTTGGCTTCAAAATACCGTTGTTTTGAGCCATATTTAAAAAATAAAAAAGAACCCCCACCCCACCCCACCCCCCCCCCCCCCCCCCCAACAGCTCTTACTCGACTCCAACAGCCTCCAAAATGCCAAAACCCAATTTACTTTCACATTTTCTTCCTCGTAGATTTGATGTTGCTTTTGCTAACCATGAAACCAAATTCATAGATAACATGGAGAAGGTGCTCAGGTGGAGGACGTCTCTTACAAAAGCAGCTAATTTGTTTGGGTTTCTTCAACGGTTACGTAGATTTCTAAACGTTGTAAACTTGTACTCTCATGCTAGCCTTTTTCGTTATTTGTTATTTATTCGAGTTTTTTTATAATTATTTCCATGAAAGGGATACAAAACAATATACTAATATCTCAAAAGGATGTAGTGATTAATATGAGTTAATTTACACACATACATATAACAAACAAGGTATACTAGTGATTTACCCCCTAAACTTGTACCTAACTTTCAATTTACCCCTTATCTTTTTTTTTAAGAAAATTAAGGATACGAACTTCTTTTTTTCGTCGATTCCCCCCCCCCCCCCCCCCCCCCAGCCGTCTAATCCTCAACATTTCATCCAATTTTCTGTTAAATCATTAAAAATATATTTTTTGTTGTTGAAAAAATAGAAAAAACAGAACCAAGAAAAAAACCCTACTCCACCCACAGACCCAGCGCCCCCTCTCCCTCCCCTCTAGTATTTTTTTTCTCCTTCTCTACTGCCCTACACCTAGCTACTCCAACCCATTCCCAGGGATTCCAGCTCAGCCCCTCCAAACCTCTCTCTCTCTCTCTCTCTCTCTCAACCCAGCTGTATTTTCACTCAATATTATCGCCTCCTCCTTCTCCTCCTCCAAAGGATGTAACCCTTTCCTCTCTCACTCATACCCACCTCCCCATCCCCCAGCTCAACCACTCCAACCCCCCTCTCTCTCTCTCTCTCTCTCCCTCCCTTTCTCTGAATGGTTAATGGGAGTAAAGGAAAGCTCATATAGAACCCATAAACATGATCAGAATGCTTTTCTCTAGATCTCTTAGCCTATCAATGGCCAAGTCAAATGGGTATTTAAAATAAAAAATGTGTATTACTTCAATTGGTGAAAAAAAAACAATCATGTTCAATTTTTGAAATTAAAGGTGGGTGTTGATGGCTTCGTGAGTTGGAATTAAGGAAGTGGCTAGTGGAATTGGATGGAATTTGGGGGAGGAGGAAAAGAAAAGGGAGAGAGAAGGTTGTGGGAGTGGTGGGTAGATTTTTATTAAAATTATTTTATTTTTTGTGTTTTGTATTTAATGTTATTTTATTTTTCAGTATTTAGTTATTTTTAATGTACAAATTGACCAATTTGCCCTTATATTTAACGGCAAATTAGATGAAATGTTGATGATTTAGACGGCATGGGGGAAATTGGCGAAAAAAAAAAGTTCATATCCTTAATTTTCTATAAAAAAAAAGAAGGATAAGGGGCAAATCGAAAGTTAGGTACAAGTTCAGGGGGTAAATCACTAGTATACCCTAACAAACATATACAATAGGATACCGTGTTATAGGTTGGGATGGTTCTAGGCGACGGCTAGACACACCACCAACTAAATCTTATGTTATAACTTGTTTTTTGTGTATTAATACGAATTCTAAAACATAACTTAGTTTTTATCCATGTTATTGCTAAAATATGAATAAGGTTTGAATACTTTAGGTTAATTGTATTCTTCTCCATAAGGAGGTATATATAACAGTTTACAAGGGTGTTTTACAAGGAAATAGATACATTAATTAATTAGGAGAATATCTCCTAATTATATAAGGATGTGTAAACTATATAAACACAAGGAAGTAAATCACCTAATTAACTTAGGAAATCAATCTCCTTGATTTAGTAGGTTAACTCACGTCAGCTCTCCTCCTTAAGTTGGTGCATACACATCATCAATGCCCAACTTAGTAAGTGAGTCATAAACACTCGTCCACATACAGCTTTTATTAAGACATCCACTAATTGATCTTCTGATTTTACAAAGGGTAGACAGATGATCTTGTTCTCAATTTTTTCTTTGATGAAATGTCTATCCGCCTCAACATGTTTAATTCAATCATATTGAACTTGATTATGAGCAATATTGATAGCTGACTTGTTATCGCAATGTAACTCCATTTGCTTCTGTGGTTTAAAACCCAATTCTGTCAAGAGTCCTCTGATCCACAATAATTCACAAACTTCTTGAGTCATTCCTCGATATTCTGCTTCTGCACTAGACCAAGCACTCACATTTTATTTTTTACTCCGCCAAGTGATTAGGTTACCTCCAACAAATGTAAAGTAGCCCGATGTAGAGCATCTATCAATAATGGAACCAGCCCAATCAGCATATATATATCCAACAACTTCATGATTTCCTTACTTTGAGAACATTAATCCCTTTCCAAGGGCTGACTTTAAGTATCTTAAGATTCAATCAACTGCATTTCTATGAGAAACACTGGGTGAATGCATAAACTGACTAACCACACTCATAGCATATGCAATATCAGGTCTTGTGTGTGCCAAATATATCAACCTTCCAACAAGGTGCTGGTATTGTTCCTTATTGGTTGGCAACCGGTCCATGTCTTCACACAACTTTTGATTCATCTCAATAGGTGTGTCAGTAGGCTTACATCCAAGCATTCCTGTTTCAGTAAGTATATCCATCAAATACTTCATTTGAGATAGAAATATACCAGTTTTTGACCTTGCTACTTCAATTCCGAGGAAGTATTTCAAAGCACCTAAATCCTTCATCTCAAATTCATGAGACAAATACTTTTGTAGCTTTTGTTGCTCTCTTGTGTCGTTCCCAGTTATGACCATGTTATCCACATAAATAATTAATACAGTGATTTTTCCTCCATCACGCTTCAAGAATAGGGTGTGGTTTGAATTACTTTGAGTGTATCTAAAATTCTTCATGGACTTAGTAACTCTGTCAAACCATGCCCTGGGAGATTGTTTTAACCCATTGCAAACTTGATTTTTCTTGTCATGAGCTAAATTAAATCCTGGTGGTAAATCCATGTATACCTCTTCTTTTAAGTCTCCATATAAGAAGACATTTTTAACATCGAACTGATGTAGTGGACTCTGATAGTGTTGATCCTGACTACCAGAGCAAAGGTTTCCTGGTAGTCCACCCTATATCTCTGTGTATACCCCTTTGCCACCAATCTGGCTTTATATCTTTCAATGGATCCATCTGCTTTGAGTTTCACATGATAGATCCGCCTGCATCCAACCGTCGTCTTTCCGTGAGGTAAAGGTATGAGCTCCCATGTGGCATTCTTCTGGAGAGCTTGCATTTCTTCATTCCTGGTTTTTTTTTCCATTTTGAGTCTTCTAATGCTTTAGTCACACTATTGGAGATAGATATATCAGCCAACTGCTTCACAAAGTGTACATGTGACTCTGATTATCTGCTTAGAGATATATAATTATTGATGGGGTATTTTCCTTTGGAATATCTGCTTCGTACTGTACTCGAGGTTTGCCACGATTCTTCCTTTCTAGAAGTTGGTATATATGGGCATCTGTATCCTTTATGCTTTATGAAATTAAATCTTCATGATATATTTCATTAGTGTTATTAGTTTGAGGGGGAGATGTTACCTGAATGACTTCCTCAGAAGGTAATTGGTGTGGTACTAGAGCTGAAGGAGGGTCCAGAGCAGGCAAAATCTCAAAAAATAGTTCAACCTCCTCCTTCTAATTTTGGCAGCATGGAGTCGACCGATCGTTTTCCACTGGCGACTGGTCATTTTGACACATAGGCTCAATGATCAACCAAGGAGGACAAAACGACCAGTCGTTTGGTTAGAGCAACTGTTCGTTTTGACATAGTGGCTCCCCTAGTGAAGGAATAAAGGGGGGCAAGCAGTCGTATGGGAGAAGCAGTTGGTCACTTTGAGGCAGAGACGCCTTATGTGCACAAATAAAGGGAGGTGACCGATCGCTTTAATGCTGAGTCTCTTTCGTTGTGAAAAAGTCCAAAAAAGTCGAGGTGTTTGGCTCTAAATCTCCTCATGTGTTTCTAAAAAATATATGTCGTGTTTCCGGAACTCTACATCCATGGAGATATAGACCTTCTGACTTGGAGGGTGATAACATCGGTAGCCTTTCTGATAAGGAGCATAGCTAATGAAAACACACTTTTCTACGTGAGGATCCAATTTGTTACGTTGGTGATCATGTAAGTGTACGAATACAACACAGCCGAAAATTTGTGGTTCAAGGTTTAGGGTGGGAGGTATTTGGAGATGGTGGTGAAGTGTTTGAAGAGAAGTTTAGAAATTCAAGATGCTTGAGGGAATCTTTTTTATAAGGTAAGCTGTAGAGAGGATGACCTCTCCCCAAAAAGATCGAGGCATGTTGGCACCAACTAAAGATGCATGAATGACTTCCAATAAATGTTGATTCTTTCGCTCAACCACCCCATTTTGTTGGGGAGTATATGGACACAAGTGTTGATGTATGATGTGATCGGTTTATAATTATATATCATTTTGTACCCTTCTAACTTATGATTTGGTTATGTTTTTTAGTTAAACTTGTGATTTTAATCTCTTTTGTGTTTGTCATTTAGTTAATTGAACTTAGGGCAGCAATGGTGGCTTTGGATAGGAAAGGGTGCAAACTGAGTTAGCAATTCGTTTCGGCCTTAACTTCTTCCTCCAACCTTAGATAGGCCCAAATAACATGTGGTTGGAAAGATGACATTCTGAACTTCAAGATGGAGGGCTCAAAGTCATCATTTGCTTAAGAATGGTCTAATTCGTGAGCCCATGAAGTTGCTAGTCATGTTGACCTAAGGATGAGCTGATTGTTGCTTGGTCATGATGAGCTATGCATGAGCTATGATTTCTGGTGGGATTTGTTGCTAAAGTGCAGCAGCCAAATAAGAAAAGAAACTAATTTTGTATTGCATTGGTGTGTTAGGTAAGGTTGGTGAAGTGGGTGTTGTAGGTGATAGCCATACTCAATTCAGATTTCTCACTTTCTTCTTCCTATAAATACCACTTCCATTCCGCACCAAAATGACACATCCTGGGATTCACAATCCCACAAATCACTCCATTCATCCTCCACACTCCCATCGTTCCCCAAACACATTCAGAAAGCACCCTCAAACACTCTCACAACCCCAAACCCTCCAGTAATCAACCCAACATTCTAAACAGCCCCAAATCACTAAAACTGTCCCAGCAAGCCTCTCTTCCTTTTCCCTACGAATTTCCTCTTTCTCAACCATCACCACTCACCCAAACTCATCCCAAATCACCTGCTTAACCTTCATACATCCTTCTAGACGTGGGGAAGCCCTTGGAGAGGCATTAGATGTGGAGAAGCTCTTGGAGAAGCATTGGGCACCACAACTACTTCAGAAAAGGGTTTTTCTACTCGTGTTGCATTCATTATATTTTCTCATTTTTGTTTAAGTTTCTTTCCCATTATGATTAGCTAAATCCATTTTAGGGTTTCAATGTAACCTAACATGAATTTTCTGGGTTTATAAATTTCAAGTTTCAAGTTTGATTCATGATTCATGATTCATGATTCATGTTCTTATTCATTATGCCTACTTGCTTATATGCTAATCGGAATGCCTAGCTACCATTCACATTTGTGTATCTTTGTTGGAATTAAGAGTAGATACCATATGATTTAATTTCAATTGAACTACGAATAGGAAAAGTATGTATGGACAGTCGACAACAGGGATTAGATATATGCTTGGTTGTTTAAAACGTTCTTCTATGCTTAATGGATTTCAAATGCTTAATTTAGGTTCGACAATAAGGATAGAATTAGGGAATTATGAATACAAGGTAAGTACTAGACACCATAGCATAATCATACTTTAGCTAGAATCAATCTTTCAATATGAATTAGACTTATCACTTGAATCCTTATAACCTAGAATGTATGGTGAATCGAATGCCCTAGTCTCCAAATCTGTTTTTCAACCTTAAGACCACTCTTTGTTACACTTGTTTACTTGCTTTTGTTTGCAATTTCATGTTGTTCATTTGTTTTCACAATCATAACCACTCTCACTTCAAATTCCAATTTCATTTTGCTTCATTTGTTTCCATACTCAATCTTACTTTAAAATATGTTTTAGACTTAACTTCTTGTGTCTAGAATTCGGTAATCTAAGTACATAACTAAGTTTAACTTCTCAGGCCTCATGGGTACGAGCTCGTACTTGTCTTGCTATACTACTAATTGGCCTGTACAGTTGCAAGTTAACATAACAACATGATGCCATGATCTTGTAAGAATTTTTTGAGATCATGATTAAGAAATTCCTTTCCATTGTCAAAATGAAGAACCTGGATTTGGGCATGAACCTGTTGAAATGTTAAACTAACTTCCCTTTTTGGTTTTGAGAAGGGAAACCCAGGTCATTTGGGTGCAGTCATCAATAAAAGTGACAAACCATCAAGCTCCAGGCGGAATAGCGATTTGGGTAGGCCCCCAAACATCAAAATGAATAAGGGAGAAGGGAACCAAACTTTTATTTGTACTTAATGGGAACGGAACACAATGGCTCTTAACCAATTCACACCAGAAGCTGGAAACATCAAAACTAGAAAGAAATAATGGAAACAACTTCTTCAGATAACGGAACGAGGCATGCCCAAGTTGTTTATGCCATAACCAAATTTTGTCTCTCTACCTCTCAGAACTAGCTACACTTGTTATGAAAGCTTGACCACCCTTGGTCTCACTATCCGGTGCCCAATCGAAGTAGCAGAGTTTACCCTGCCTAGTACCACAACCAATCGTCTTCCTCTTGATGATGTCCCGAAAAACACAATGATTCGGCCAAAATGTTACAGTACACCCCAAAGTAGTAGTAAGTTATGCAACAGAAAATAAGTTATGGTCCAAGGATGGACCAATCAATACAGAATCCAGATGCATGGAGTTAGAGAGAGATAGAGAGCCTCCCAAACCCCAGGAGAGGGGGTACCATTAGCATTAGACACCATCAACTGAGTGGTTGGTTTGCGACTAATAAGTTGGCCAAGATCAAATGTCATGAGATCCATATCACCCGAGTCAATAAAATATGTGGGCTTCTGAGAGGACGTATGAAAAATAGAACCCTTAGTGGTGGCGATAGAAGCACAAGCCCAGATAGCCGGTTCAGCAGGATTGAGCGCATGCTTCAGTTAGTCTGCAATAAGTGAGAGAATTGTAGGGGGTCCTGATATTGCATCGTAAGTAAGATTTAATATGAGTGTTTGTGGTTAAGGAGTTGATTTGAGAATTGAGGAATTTGACTTGAGATATATGTGTTTAAGGAGTTTGATAAGAGGATTTGATTTGAGAGGTAAGGAATTTGATTTAGGGTTTGGGTTTGAATTTGAGGGTATGATTTGAGGGCTTTGAGACAACCTAGGATCGATTGCTTTGATACCATGTTAAAATATGAATATGGTTTGAATACTTTAGGTTAATTGTATTTTTCTCCATAAAGATATATATATAGGAGTTTACAAGAGTGTTTTACAAGGAAATAGATACAGTAATTATTTAGGAGAATATCTTCTAATACAAGTGATGTAGAAAAAAATGGTTGAATGGATTGAAGAAGAATTGGAGCAAAGAAGGGAAAAAGGGCGCATCGGGAATTTACAGATTTGGCGTCCGAGCTTTGATTGGGTCGCATAATACCTTCTCGAAAAGGGAATGACGCCACAAGTCCAACTCATTAACATATGGTGGATTTTGGGCTTTTGGGGACGTTTGGCCTTCCAAAAGTGCATTTAAAGATTGTATTCAATTTACAAACTTTCTGTTTATTTTCTGTTAAGTTTTCAATAACTCATCAGGGCAGTCCAATGGGTGAGAACGATGTATTTAGTCAGCCATTATGCTTGGTTGAACTATTATGAACTTTTATCAAATAACTCAAAGAGAATTCCTCTCTAAGTTCCTGGTGGATTCTAGATTATTGTTCTTTAGGGTTTTCACTTGAAAATCGTGCTACGTCAACAAGGATTTGTAAACTATATAAAACAAGGAAGTAAATCACCCAATTAACTTAGGAAATAAATCTCCTTGATTTAGTAGGTTAACTCACGTCAACAGTTATAACACATGAATTAGTAACACCAGTTTGTGATGGGATGGTAAACCAAAGAGTTTCTTGGGCCATGAAATACTTAAATGTGATTCTATTTCCCTATATAAAAATTTTAGCGTCAAGAGCAGAATGATTTTCCACTTAAATGTGATTCTATTTCATTCTACACGTCCATTTACATGAAGTATGTATTGAAAAAAATTTCTTCATATATTCTTTTTATGTGTTTTATGTTAAACTAGTTTTTTTTTTTTTTTTTGTCGTGGATGATCTAGCAAAGTTCTCTTCTTCCACTTATAGGTGTTTATGCTCTTAGTCCTTTTTTTAAAGAGATATATATATATATATATATATAATATTCCATTTTATAAAATATAGTTTGTATTGTTAGTTTTGCCATAAATTATGAATAGAAGTACTATCTTTCCCTTTTTTTAATATTATTTTCTTCTTAAAAAAATTTCAAAACTTTTACATTATGACCCTATGAGGTCACAATCCTTCGTCCGCCATTGGCCATGAATCAATCATATGTTACCACACTTTCATATTCGTCAATCCCACCACTTGGTCACACCCAACCCAATATGTTACCCAGATGACTCAAGGCAACCCGCCACCACTAAACTGAGTGATGGTCAGGTCTGGTCGGTACCAACCATCCTACACGAGGGGAATACTTGATCAAAAATCACATAAGCACCCTCCCCAAGGATCTAACTAAACCAACGGATTTGGACAATTAGAAATGCATCTCCAAACCTCGCGGGCAAACATGCCGCGAATAAACACACAATCTCGAGATTCATTGTCATTCTAACAAAAAGAACAAGAAGCATCATTGCCTAAATCAAGTTTTTCAATTCGAAATTTGATTCCGAGTCTACCGCAAACAGAAAGTTCACTGAAAATCTCCACTTTAGATATTTAACTTCCCTCTCTCCTTTTCCTTTTTCATTTCTACTTTTACTTGAAAGGTGTTTTTTTTATTTTTAATCTTTGACCAAGAACAGTGTAATTTATTTATTTTTCATTGAAAGCAACAGCATGTAATTGAGGTAGAAAATCCACAGTTCATTACCAATTTATGCGCATACAAATATATGAGGAATTAACCACATGCCACACAGTTTCCAAAAGTGCCCACCATCAAACCAAACAATTTTGGCGATGTGGCCAGACCTGATTGGGTGTCCTGAAAAGTGCCGGAACGAGAAACCACAGTCAACAAAAATCTGCCCACTAGATCCCAAATCGGCGAGTCTGGCAGCACTCCCAGACCACGTTGCAGCAAGCATCACACGCGCACGTGCATCCACTGTTATTCTGAGAGCGAGCCCAAACTCCGATGGCACACCCGTAATTAACCGATATCCCCAAGGGCCATTCCAACCCACCACACCAGACGCGCATACTACTTAATTTCCTGAGCGTGGGCCGCTGTTTCAGGTTACAATTACCTGTGGCGTTAGCCCAGAAGAGCCAATGGCAGCCCACGCGTCGCAACGTAACTGGTCTGTGGCGGGTATAAATGAAACCCATCCCAGCTGTTGTCATAGATTTCATAGGGTTAGATTAAAAGAGCCATCTATAAAAATAAAAAAAACAACCTCAAAACAGACGTATTTTGCTTTGCTTCCTTGCTTTTGCTCTGAGAGGGAGGCTTGTGTTGTGGGCGTTGATTCAGTTACTGGCGGTCTCTAATTCGCTTGGTGCAGGTCGGGAACTGCTTCGCGTTTACGGCTTTTTTTTTTCCCATACAACACCTATGAGCCAGGTGGCGCCATGGTATTGGTCGGTGGTGCGAAATGGGTCCCGCCTTGCATCAACTGAATCGGAGACCGCGGTGAAGAGGGGGGTTGGGTTGTTTCGCGGTTCATGGATCTCGCGTTTTTCGCTTTTGCTCGTTTCTCAGATCTCATCTCAGGTTGGCCACTTCCAACAAATATCTATATATCTATATATCTCTAATCTCTATATATTCTTAATTAATTAACAAAATTTTCGGTAATAAAAACATAAAATTTTAATTACATGGCTGGAAAATGAATAGATCTTTGCCCATTTAATTACAGAAAACTCTAATTTCCTATTGTTTTATCTGGATTAGGTTTTTTTTTTTTTTTTTTTTTCTTTGTTATAAGGGAAATAGTTTTGGTTTCTTGTTTTCTCTTTCATTGCTGTGCTTTTGATTTATGGTTTTTTTCCGTAGTTTAGATTAGATTAGAGTAGAATATCGTATGTATCCGTTGGATCGATAAAGTTGGTAATTATTCCAATTTCCACTACAAGATTTTGCTTTCGCTTTCGATTATCTTTTTAGGTACGTGACATCACTATTATTCTCATTAATTTTTGTTTTATGGAATTAATTTTACATTTTCAGTTAGACAAGAGTAATTAACTGCATTAAAAATAAAGTTCATAGCATAGAGAGTAATAAATTGTGCCTCCAAATGTTTTTTTTTATTTTCATTTCCAAATTGTGTTGCTACATCTGGGGGAAAGCCTTTCTCTTTCTTTAAAGCCTATTTTGGATTTGCACGTCTTGTTTAAAGTATATAGTAGCGCTATTTCAATCCATTTCTATTTTCACACACTTTTTAATTTTATTTCAAGTACAAGTTTGCATTATTACGAATGAGCACGCCCTCTTACACCCAATCACGAATCTCGCTTACTCGTAGATTAGATTAATTTAGAGTTATTTAAACTTATCGCTGTGAATTTTAATTGGCACTGCTATTTTATTTATGTATTTGTTTTGCAAAGCCGGTTACTATTAGCAAAGTCCCTCCTCAGCTTTTGTGATAATATATAGATGGTTACTTTTTCGGGGAAAATTGAGAAAAGCACAGAATCTTTCAAAAGAATGAATGAGTTGTTAGGCGGTCATATGAAAAGGAAAAAAAGCATCCTGTGTTCAGACGCTAGAGTGGAAGATTTTTACTAAAAGGGGCTGAAGAAAACCCATCCGTAAAAAGCCAACAGTGCCCCAGAAAAAAATAAACATAAAAGAAAATACAAGTTGTTGTAGGTGTAATTTGTTGAAATATTATTCCAACACTCCTTTTTTACCACTTTGGGAGTGCACTGCACATACCCAAAACATGAGTGCCAAAAAAGCTTCCCCCTCCTCAGCGACTTATTTCTGCAGTTTGGGATATTCGACAACTTGTAGCAGATACTTTATGCTTTGCGGCATATGTTTAGGGGAGCTTATTCGGTGGCGGATGCCTTTTTAAATTTTGGTTACCATATTAATAGTTTGTAATCGTCAATGGGGTATATTGTGGATAGATTTTCCGAAACACCCAGACGCTCAATGAATATTTGTATGTAAACTCACCTTTCCCGATTAAGAAAATACCACCGCAGCTAATCCCATGAAATCAGTCGATCCCTCTAAATCACCCTAGATAGACTCCTCATCACAAGATCAGCGACATATCCTCTAAGAATTGATTTGTAATTTGTTCTGACACATGTGAGATTAATGCTACTTACCTTGTATTACTTATTTTCTGTAAATAGACTTGAGTTTGTTTTCTTTTATCAATCGCTTGTACTAAAAAAAAATTAAATTTTTTTTTAATCTGCGTTCTTCTATGCAATCTGCTGTGATTCTAATTATTCAGTATTTCCTTTTTACAAGTCAATTTTATCCACAAAACACAACAAAACACAAAGACATAAGTTAAAAGGAGAACAAAACAAAACAATATAATTAAGGAGAGATTCGACCAAAAAAAATTAAAGAGGTCAAGAAAGGCACTGAATGATATTGTTTGCGTTTGGATTGGTTAATTACAAAGTAACAAAGCGTTGTTCAACTAAGCTGATTATAGTTCAAACAACGACAAAGTTCTCAAAACCCTCAATCATTCACATGGTACAAATTGGTGAGATTCTTTTAGTATCATGACTGGTTACTTTTGTGGAAGCTGTTTATACTCTTTATTGTCTTTTTTTGTCTTTTTTTGGTTATGGAGAAAATTTCCAATTTAGATACAATGTATCAACTTTTTTTTTACTCTGATCTAGGGTTTCTTAGCCCCATCTTGATGTTTTTACCCTGATCTAGGGCAAAACCTTAAGGAACTCCTGTGCACCAGCGCGTACAAGTAGAATTTTGAAGTCCTTAGTCATACAAGGCATTAAAAAGAACTAATTTAAGCCAGTTTCCCACTCAGAGCACAGCGGCTTGATTAGAAGTTAAGATATTTAAGTGCAAATCATTGAAGCTTGATAACTAATTACTCAATCATATTTTCTATTGGACTTAGCCAAGTTCCAATAGAGGCACACCTATTAAACAAAATAATTGAATCAGTCTAGGGCATGTTACTTGGCCTTAAGCAAACTTCCATGCCAATTTGATCCAACAGAGGAGATGCAAGAATACTGTTCACACAAGTGTGCCTGGTCCTATTTCTTCTCCTAGGGCAAACAACATATTTGAAATGCATGGCCAGTAGCCGATAAACATTTTTGTGTGGAAGAGGATAAAGAGATATCGTGCTTTTGGATAACCTTTACCAGATGATAATGAATTTATCTGAAATTCAAGGTGTTGATTATTTATGTCATACCCCAAATTCACACCAAATTAACTAAAAGAACAATTAGATTTATCTCATTACATTGCTCAATTTGAAATACTAGGATCTACAAGGTTACCAAAACTAAACATATACACTTCCATTTCCAAATCAAACAAATCAAACACATCTTCATTAGTGCAGCAATACATCACAAATGAACCAATCTTCTATTCCAAGCTAATTTGAAATGGAAGAGGAAAGGGTGGGCTACAAAGCTCAGTAAGTAACTATATATGGCCACTAATGAGTATGAGGATCACAACTATACAATATTTGAACATGAGACTGAAAAGAGTACACAAAACCAAACTGAACAATTCAAGGGCTGAGAAACAATTCATAGTCAGAAATTAGAGAAACAATATCAATGAGACAGCTTCTATAATCCTCATTAGGGTTTCCAATGAGGCCATATCCCCATGGTGGTCGCATGGGTCTTATTACCAACTGGCCAGAGGTCTTGACTCCTTCAAAAAAGGCACAAACACTGTAATTTAGATGGTATGAATCAACCACAAGTTCAGATGCTATTCAATGTTCGAGTTCCTTTAACAATCAAATGAAGGCAAACATATCTGAATTGGGGTATTAAACAAGGCTTTCATATCACAAAGATCAAATAGAAATGTTCAATACCAAGGAAGTTCAGACGCTTGGATTGATGGAAGGAACAAAGCTAGAACCATAATAGAAACTTAACTGAAACAATAAGCTAAGACTATAGTCTCCAAACACTTCAATCTCTTCTTAATGAAGAAAGCAATCCTAGAGCTTCTTAGCTTCAGTTTGTCCTTTCCTACCAACCTAGAGCTGGGTTTTCATTATAACTATAATATTTGTACAGACAAACAAGGAGCTGCTATGTAGCTAAAACATGTGGTTCTGATTCAGACACCTAATGTATGAGGTGGCTATCAAGGGTTAGAAGTCAAATGTAAATTGAACTTTAATGGCTGAGACAAGCTGCTCAAGGAAACATGAGGTGGCACCTACAAGCAAACATGTGCTAATATGAATCAAGCAGGAGGTGTCAGCAGCTATGGATGGGTGTGGGTTGTGTTTTGGGTGCATAGATGGGAGGTGCAAGGTGTTGATGACTTCTCTAAAAGAGTATGGGTGAACACCATGAAACATAAGGATGAAGCCTTGAAGATATTCCTGAAGTGGAAGAAGATGATTGAAACTCAAAGTGGTTGAAAGATCAAGACTCTCATATTTGAAAATGGCAGTGAGTAGTCTGATCCTTTCTTGAAAGTTTGTCAAGATGAGGGTATTGTGAGGCACTTTACGGTTAGGGAGACACTACAACATAATGGGATGGGATGGCAGAGCACATAAATCGTACTTTGCTTGAGAAAGTGCGATGTATTTTGTCTAATGCTGGTTTAGGCAAAGCGTTTTGGGCTCAGGCAGTTACTTATGCAAGCCATCTCACTAATCGGTTGCCTACTGCTGCAAACGGGGACAAATGCTTATGGTCTAGTAAACCTTGTACTGATTATGAATACTTGCATATATTTGGTTGCCCTGCTTACTTTCATGTCAAGCTTTTTTTTATGGGCTTTAGCACTAGCGTGAAGGGATACAGCCTTTGGTGTCCAGATGTGAAGAAATTTGTTGTAGTGAGGTTTGAACAATAATGACTATGAAAGTGATGCGACCAATACCATGAGTGGTTCAAAACAGGTGGAGTTATTGAAAACTCCAGTTGTTCTAGTGAGGTCTGATGATTCAAACACTAGTCCTACAGTTGATTTTGATGATGAGAACAAGAATAATGAAGAGGATGCATTTACCCAAGAGCCTTCATAGCAACAAAATACTATTGCAACTAGTAGACCGAAAAGAGTGATTCGAAAGCCTGCTCGATATACTGATATTGTAGAATATGCACTTCCATTTATTGAAGATGAAATTTCTTCCACTTATAAAGAAGCAACCGGAAGTTCAGAGAGTTGGGAGTGGAAGAAATCTATGGATGAGGAGATGAAATCTCTTCATAAAAATGAAACTTGTGAACTTGTTCAATTACCAATGGAAAATAAAGCAATTGGGTGCAAGTGGTTTTATACCAAGAAGATGGAATCTTTGGGAAAATGCAATGTAAGATTCAAAGCTAGATTGGTAGCTAAGGGCTATGCTCAGAAAGAAGGCATTGACTAAAATGAGGTATTTTCTTCTAGAGTAAAGCATTCTTCTATTCGTATTCTGTTGGCTTTGGTTGCGCAATTTGATCTTGAGTTGGCTCAACTTGTCAAGACTGCATTCTTACATGGTGATTTGGATGGAGAGATTTATATGTGAAATTGTGTGGCTAGACCACCCAATATCCTAGAGGGGGTGAATAGGCTTTTATCAAATTTAAGTTAAATTTTAATATTACCAAGTTGAAATTTAATCCAATTAAATTTAGTTCTAAATCAATCAAATGAACAAGCAATAAAGTACACAACGAATTTTAATGTAGAAAAACCCCAAGACGGGATTAAAAAACACCACGGGCACTTTGCCAGGCAGAAAGCAATCCACTAAGATTAACAAGAAGTACATAAAAGACTTGACTCAACTTAACTTACTTGAATATTCTATAAGGCAGTCGAACCTCACGCCTCTTTCTACTTCTCCAATCTCGCGAATTGATTGGAAAAAGGAAAAGGAAACTGAATAGATGATTACATATCCATCTTTATGGCAGCTTTCACACAACCTATATAGATAGCTCTTTCTACAAATACATAACTTTTAAAACGATCCATTTATCTCTTCTTTTTTTTATACATTGAGATCACATTTTGAAGGTTAGAAATAGATTTTAAGCATTTCAACTTTAACATAATTATATAGTAAGATATATGCAAAGCTTAGAGTGTGTGATAGGTGTCATAGAGTGGACCTATAGTCTCTTGAGAAAATGAACTTAGAGTTTGCAACCAAAATACTTCACACACATCATGAACCCAATTGAAAATATAGCTAAAAGTCATTTGAGTAACAATGCATGATAATGAAATATGCATCTACACTACATGAAACACACAATATGGAACGCATATTAAGAAGGGGTTTAGTCAATACAACAAGCACCAAAATTATGTGGAGTGAGTGCAATATGAGCAACCAAATTAGTTTGAGACTCTTTCTTAACCCAAATTTGTTTGACATTAGTAAATCTAGAGTTTGGAACATGAATTAGCTTAGGAAGTCTATTAGAATCATTAAGAAGTGTCTGGACTTTAGCATGAATAGATTTGGAGCCACTATTGACCTCGAGATGACAGGACTTTTTAGAGTTATTCCTAAGAAGATTACACCTTGGCCTAATATGTTTCTTACCACAATGGTGACACACATGTATAAACTTCCTAAGACGAGGTGCAACATTAGAAGGATGGGACTCAATAGCTTTGACAAATTTGGTTTGATGAACAGATTGAGTTAACACGTTATCCACAAATCCTAATCCTCTTTCGTCTCCGGAATTTTTCCAAAGATCGAAAATTTTGTCAACTTTCTCAACTCCAACTGTTAGTTCAATAATTTTTTGTTCAAACTCTGAAGTTCCTTTGAAATTCTTTCTTTCTCCTCATTCATTAAGTCAACCAATTTAACTTGCTCCATCAACTCCTTTTGTAAAGAATTAATTTTCTCATTTAAATTCTTTTTCTCATTCCTACTTGCAGTTAAGAGAAAATCTAATTTCTTCTCAATGTAAGTCTTTTCTTCATTAAGCTCTTTAATCCTTTTTGACAAAGTCATATTTTTCTTCTTGGTTTTCATTGACTCTTCAAACAAGACATCATATTTTTCATAGATATCTTCATCTTCATCATCCTCAACCTCAACTTGACTATCACACTCATTGTCATTCATGGCAAAGTCTTGTACATAAGCAGTAAAAGCCACAACACCATCCTCTAATGATCCACTTTCTGAGTCACTATCACTCCAAATCACATTCATAGGCTTATCCTTTAAATTTCTTCAAGTTATTTGCACATTCACGTGCCATGTGACCATATCTTTGACACTCAAAACATCTAATGTTATCCTTTTTATCTCTTAGCTTGAAATTTTTATTTGAAGGAATTTCACTAGACTTATCAAACTTAAAATTAGACACATTTTCATCGTTTTTCCCAAAACTTTTCCTTCCAGACCTTCTCTTGGACTTGAGGACACCCCTAAATTGTTTAACAAAAATTAACATTTCACCATACATGGACTCATTAGAATCATTATCCCTCATCTTCCTTCACTAATTTAAGAGCGTTTCTCTTGTTCTTCTTTGGCTCTAGAAAGTTCCATCTCATAAGTCTTCAACCGCAACTACCTTAGTCTTAAATCTTTCTGGAAGTGACCTAAGGACTTTCTTAACTAACATAGATTTAGGGATTTTCACACCTAACTTGAAGGAAGAATTTATTAACTCACTAAATCTAGCAATAAAATCTTAAAAAATTTAATCTTGCATTTTAATATTTTCAAACTGAGTAGAGATCATTTGTAATTTAGACTTCTTAACAACAGAGGTTCCTTCATGAGTGAATTGTAGAATATCCCAGGCTTCCTTAGAGTTCTCACACGTGCATATGAACTCAAATTGTTTAGGTGAAACGGATGTGAATATCGCATTCAAGCCTTTTTTGTTATTTGTACTATGAGTTACCTCATCTATAGTCCATTCATTCCTAGGTTTGGGAATAACCTCATCTTTCACAATTTTCATTGGTTCAGTCCAACCATTCTCAATAGTATACCAAACTCTATCATCAAGGGCCCAAAGGAAAGCTCTCATCTTAACTTTCCAGACATCATAGTTGGTACCATCAAAGTAGGGCAGGTGAGTTACAGAACTGGAAGCCCGATCCATATAAGAGTGATCTAGCCTAAGATCTCACTAAGTATAACATGCTCTTGTACCAATTGAAATTGCATCTCTTGACCACCTTGTAGCCTACAAGGGGGTGAATATACTTTTATCAATTTTAAGTTCAATTTTAATATTACCAAGTTGAAATTTAATCCAATTAAATTTAGTTTTAAATCAATCAAATTAACAAGAAAATATACGCATCAAATTTTGACGTGGAAAAACCCCAAGATATGATTTTTTTATATATAAAAAAAACTACGGGCACTTTACCAGGCAGAAAGCAATCCACTAAGATTAACAAGATGTACATAAAAAACTCGACTCGATTCAACTTACTTGAATCTTCTATAAGGCAGCCAAACCTCAGACCTCTTACTACTTCTTCAATCCCGCGAATTGATTCTCATTCATCTTCTCAAGCACGACACAAACTCCCCTCGTTGGTCAATCACCTTGAGGCACAACCCCACCAAGACTTGTCTTCTTGACTTAACACGCAAGGCACAAGTCACCAACTCAATCACGTATGTATGAATGAAGATAATAATTCAAGTAGATTCAACAAGGAACAATCTACTTGAACTATACATGTATGCACGATGAACTTACTTAAGAAAAAAATTTTACACCTTAGAAGTTCATATATGGAAAATCAACTCACTCAAGAAACAATGTTTGAAGCACAAAGATATTTGCATATGAGTTGGGTATTTTTACTTCTACAAAAACCAAGTATTTGTAGAGTTAAAACTTGATTTATAATCAAACTAGGAAGATGTAAAAAGACCCAATAAGATTAGGAACAAAATTTCTAAAACAAAACATGTGTAGTGCTTGTAGGAAACTCATATCAACTACAGGAATAAGTCCCAAAAAGATTAGGAAGAAAGAAAACTATTTAAAACTCTACAATACATAAAAAGGAAACTAAAATTATGCGTATGCTGTTCAAGCGCGCCTTTTCAAAAGTGCGAATTTGGACCTTAAACTTTTACACAAGAAACGTGCTCCTAAAATGTCATGAAATTCAAAGCACTTTAAGGAACTTTGCTCATCACGTCAAGGTTCATCACTTGAACCTTACTCAACCTACCCTAAAGATTATATAACATAGTTTTGGGCTAGGAACATGCCAACACATAAATCTTGCACTAACAATATGTCTTAGCCAGAAGGTTTTACTATTGCTGGAAAGGTAAATTGTCTTTGAAAATTGCAAAAGTGATTGTATGGTTTGAAGCAGTCTCCAAGACAATGGTATCAGCGATTTGATCAGTTTATGATTGGGCTAAAGTACACTAGAAACCAATATAACCGTTGTGTTTATTTTGGCAAGCTACAAGATGGAACCTTCATCTAATTACTTTTATATGTTGATGATATGCTTATTGTTAGAAATGTGCCCTAAGAGCCAATACATTTGATGTAATCTCCTTAGAATACATTTCGTATATGAAATATAAAGGGCAAACTTATTTTGTTATCTTTTACATCGTCTAAAAGAAATAAATGTCCAGGGTATGCTAAATAAGAGATAAAGTAATCTAAAGAAGATTAGATTCATGAGACCTTTAATCTCTAACTATAGTATCCCAAAATGTCCCTAATCATAGGTTATCACATGGGCATTGATAAACCGTCAAGATTAGCGCATATTATGTATGCTTAATTGGGAGGATGGTTAGTCTCAAACCATTTGTGTAGTTGACACTAATACAAGTATGTGGGTGCTCATTCGTGAATGAGTACACTGAACGCGATCAATCGTAGTTCTCATATGGCGTATTTATCTACATGTCAAATGAGAACTCATAGTTGCAATAATGCAAATTAGTCCTTAGACCTAAGGCATCATGGTTGTCCTATGATGCGTTATTGATCTTTGATAGCTCTTAAAGGCAAGCCGTAAAAGATTTGTCTTAAGTGTTGTTGGGATCTCTTAATTCATCATAGGGGCATGTGAATGTACAATAAGGAATCTCTACTTTTGATAAAGAAGGAGAATGTTTCAAGATGTGATTTAGTAAATCTTTGGCCAAAGTATTTTGAGCTTGATTTAGAAAGTTGTTCTTAATCATGTTCTTTTGAATCACATGAGGTTGTAAATCATATTAGGGGTTTGACATAATCAATCTGTACCCTAATAATATGATTTGAAACATTGTATAAGAGAAGGACCATATTGCATTGCAATTCCAACTGAATAGGTTCTTTATCTATTCTGGTTAGCTTGGGTAGCCTTGATATATTGCTAGATGTCACTCTTGGCTTGTGGAAGTCCTAGGATTGATTGTGATCGATCCAAATAAAGGAAAAATTAAAAAGGGGTTTTAATTCCAGTTGGTTAGAAAGAGTTCTAATATTTTCCCACTGCCTTGCTAATTAGAACCTAATGGATCGCACACCTTAAATGGTTAACTTTGAGTAATACAAATGAGAATGAGGAAATCAATTTGATTGATTTGATGTGGATGATTTACTACGTGTAAAAACGTATGTGGGCCTCGATAATAGTTAGAGGGAAGCCTAAATGGTTGGGCATCAAGCCCAAAGGCTTAAGACACCTAAATATTATGGTTTGAGTGTCATAAGGCCCAATTTTGGAAGCCCAATGGGGTTTGGCCGAAAATGATTAAGTGAATGTGTATGAGAATTGTTTCCATAAGCTCATTAATATACACAAACACAATCCAACATCAACCAAATGGGTTTGGGAGATCAAAGAGAGATAAAAGAGAGTTTTCAAGAGTGAAACACTTTCATCTTTCAAAGTGGTTTAGATTAAAACCAATCTTGAGAATCTTGTACTAGCATCCATGTATTCTCAAGATACTTCTTCTCATCTCAAGGTTCCATTGGTGTGGAGACTTAGAGGCCATATACTTTTGTGGCTCACATGAAGGAGAAAGATTAAGGAGCGGAGATCAAAGAGGAGATCAACAAAGAGGAAATCATCAAGAGAAGACCAAACACAAATTGGTTCATATAATTGCTTCAGGGGTAATTAGATCTTATCCTTTCTCTTGAATTTTCATTTATGGAAAACATATCAATGTTCATGGCTTAAGATACTTGGAAGAAGTTTTGTTTTTGAATTTAAACAACCACCATAGACTTCCGCTGCGATTAATTTGATTAAATGCATGTTTAATATTCAAATGAACTTTGGAAAAATGTTTTGAAATTCCTACAATTGGTATCGGAGCCATAGGTCATGAACTTGATATGTTTCTCGGGTTTAGATTTGCATATATGGGTTGTGAATTCATTTAAAAGTATAATAGTTATACTTGATTTATTTTGATATGATTGAATAAAAATCAAATGGAGTGAAAGGGGTTGTTTGGGATTTTGGATTTCCGGATTCATGTTTTGATGATTGATGCTCTCTTTGTATTCATATATGTATGTATGAACAATAGAGCATAGTTTCATTAAAACTCCATGATTTTAACTTCATGAAATATATGATATTAAGAGTAAGAGATGTTAAAATGGAATATGGATTTTTCTGGAAATAGCATGAACATTCATATTAGTTCATATGCATGTTCTTGGTGTTCTTGATGTTCTTGTTATGGGATATTTTTGATCCATAAGTTAGGTAACTAATTTTGATGATTGTGTTAGTGGAATTTTCCACCAAAATAGGTCAAAAGATGATGATGATGTTTTATTATAAAATTGAAAGTTTTTCCAAAGTGTTTCACTCTATAAACATTTGCCCACCAAACTAAAATTAATAAGATTACTTTGGTGAGTGTGTGGGGATTATCTAGATGTAAATGTTGGTGATATGATTTAAAATGCAAAAGTTAATCAAATTATTCCTATCACCAATTTTTTTGCCCATCACACTAAAATTAATTTTGATTACGTTGGTTAGTGTGGTTGGCCTACTTAGTCACATTCATGATTATTCACTTTGTTGGAAAAATCATGATCACCACTTTGTATTTTACAAATGCATACTTTAACCCCACACTCTAGTGGATCAACTTTGGATTCATTATTAATTGTTGAATAGTTTTAGACCTAGTTGCAATATATGATAAATGTAACTATGCCTAAAAGGTTTCCACAATTACATTTACTATTGTAGTAAAATGTTTTCACTCCATGGTAAATTTATTTTATTTGAATATGGTTACCACTTGAATTAAACCCATATATATGTATGCAACCCAAGAGCAAGTATTGACATTGCTAGTTTAATTGTTTAAAGCGTTTAAATAATTAAAGGATGGTTATGGACTTAGACCACACAATTGAGATATGTGATTGACCGCTTATTGGATTTGTATTTGATTTTGATTGGCTTTGTAATAATAAAATGGCTTTCATGCCTAATTTATTTTTATGCGCGCGTAATTAAAATGAATAACCATCCAAGACCATGATCCAACATGGTGGCTCGTGTTGGATCAACAAGAAAGTCCATAATCATCCTACAAGCCCAATGCAATTGGAATGTTCGGTAATGATGATAATTAATCAATTAGTAGTATCATATATTCCCATTATCTCAAGCAAATGGTTTCTAAAATATTTAGTGGGAGTATTATGTGCTACTAATATGTTGTATTGGAAACCATTTAATGAGATTAGATAGGCAATTTTAACAGGATTAAAATGAGACCAATTTAACTACCCTCAAAACAATATTAAGTTGATAAGCGAAATGGCACTTTGAATGCTATTTTGTGGCCTTCCACCGTGGTAGTCTCTTATTGGGTGGCACATTTACATTTTGTTGTACCTCAGTGAGGTAGCATCCAGTACTTGTAACCATCCAAGGGAAGCCTATTACACATACTTGATGTAGTGCAGATAGGTAACGAGTGTGGCCAACAAATCATTAGGTTGAGGTCATACTTGAAACCCTATACCCACAAGCATGGTGGGAATAACTTAACTCAGACGAACGAAACCAACAAACTATTAGGTTGAGGTCTAGTTCTCTAGAGGCAATAGTGATGGATATTCACATAAATGATGTGATTGGATAAGAGTATCCTCTCATTAGTAAGATAACAATCCAAGAAACTGTTTGGTTGAGGAAAACTATATGAAATTGAGACTCCCATCCCCACTAAGAGTTTCAACGGAAACTCTCGGATTTCAAGAGGGATATGAAATTTGCCAAAAATAGTGGGAGCTACCATCATGACTTAAAGACCCTAAGTTTTTGGTAGAAGATTAATCTAAACTAAAATTTGTTTACGTTGTTGCAGAATTTTCAAATAGCCGTTAAAAACCCAATCTCATCGATACTTAACAATTACATCCTTGATGGCACGAACTATCCGGGTTGGCTTCGCAAAGTGAAACTTGTCCTTAAAATGGATGAGATTGATTATGTGTTGACACAAGCCCCACCACATATTCTTCCTGACGAAGAAGCTACTCAGGAAGAAATAAATGCTTATGAGAAGCATGTCAAGGATGATAGTAGAGGTAAATGTTACTTACTAGCATCCATGAATGATGAGCTACTAAAACAACATGAAGATATGGATGATTGTGCTTCCATATTGCTTCACCTTAAAGAGCTTTATGGTGAAGCTACTCGTAGCTTGCGATTCAATACAATATGTGAACTAGTCAACACAAAGATGACAAGAGGAACTCCGGTTAATCAGCATGGTCTCAAGATAATATCATTACTTGAGAAATTGGAAAAACTAGATTGTCCATTTAATGTTGAAGTTCAACAAGATTTTTTTCTTTCGTCCTTCTCATCAGATTTTTCCCAATTTGTTATGAACTATAATATGGGAAAGATGGAAAGTTCCTTATCTGAGCTACTCAATATGGCTATAGTAGCTAAAAAGAATATCTTCATTTCCCATATTGAAGCTCAGATAAGGAACTTTCCATCTTTCCCATATTATAGTTCATAACAAATTGGGAAAAATCTGATGAGAGGGACGAAAGAAAAAAATCTTGTTGAACTTCAGCATTAAATGGACAATCTAGTTTTTCCAATTTCTCAAGTAATGATATTATCTTGAGACCATGCTGATTAACCGGAGTTCCTCTTGTCATCTTTGTGTTGACAAGTTCACATATTGTATTGAATCGCAAGCTACGAGTAGCTTCACCATAAAGCTCTTTAAGGTGAAGCAATATGGAAGCACAATCATCCATATCTTCATGTTGTTTTAGTAGTTCATCATTCATGGATGCTAGTAAGTAACATTTACCTCTACTATCATCCTTGACATGCTTCTCATAAGCAGTTATTTCTTCCTGAGTAGCTTCTTCGTCAAGAAGAATATGTGGTGGGGCTTGTGTCAACACATAATCAATCTCATCCATTTTAAGGACAAGTTTCACTTTGCGAAGCCAACCCGAATAGTTCGTGCCATGAAGGATGTAATTGTTAAGTATCGATGAGATTGGGTTTTTAATGGCCATTTGAAAATTCTGCAACAACGTAAACAAATTTTAGTTTAGATTAATCTTCTACCAAAAACTTAGGGTCTTTAAGTCATGATGGTAGCTCCCACTATTTTTGGCAAATTTCATATCCCTCTTGAAATCCGAGAGTTTCCGTTGAAACTCTTAGTGGGGATGGGAGTCTCAATTTCATATAGTTTTCCTCAATCAAACAGTTTCTTGGATTGCTATCTTACTAATGAGAGGATACTCTTATCCAATCACATCAATTATGTGAATATCCATCACTATTGCCTCTAGAGAACTAGACCTTAACCTAACAGTTTGTTGGTTTCGTTCGTCTTAGTTAAGTTATTCCCACCATGCTTGTGGGTATAGGGTTTCAAGTATGACCTCAACCTAACGATTTGTTGGCCACACTCGTTACCTATCTGCACTACATCAAGTATGTGTAATAGGCTTCCCTTGGATGGTTACAAGTACTGGATGCTACCTCACTGAGGTACAACAAAATGTAAATGTGCCACCCAATAAGAGACTACCACAGGGGAAGGCCACAAAATAGCATTCAAAGTGCCATTTCGCTTATCAACTTAATATTGTTTTGAGGGTAGTTAAATTGGTCTCATTTTAATCCTGTTAAAATTGCCTATCTAATCTCATTAAATGGTTTCCAATACAACATATTAGTAGCACATAATACTCCCACTAAATATTTTAGAAACCATTTGCTTGAGATAGTGAGAATACATGGTACTACTAATTGGTTAATTATTGTCATTACCGAACATTGCAATTGCATTGGGCTTATAGGATGATTATGGACTTTCTTGTTGATCCAACACGAGCCACCATGTTGGATCATGGTCTTGGAAGGTGATTCATTTTAATTACGTGCGCATAAAAATAAATTAGGCATGAAAGCCATTTTATTATTACATAGCCAATCAAAATTGAATACATATCCAATAAGCGGCCAATCACATAGCTCAATTGTTTGGTCTAAGTCCATAACCATCCTTTAATTATTTAAATGCTTTAAACAATTAAACTAGCAGTTTAAATACATGCTCTTGGGTTGCATACATATATGGGTTTAATTCAAGTGGTAACCATATTCAAACAAAATAAATTTACCATGGAGTGAAAACATTTTACTACAATAGTAAATGTAATTGTAGAAACCTTTTAGGCATAGTTACACTTATCATATATTGCAACTAGATCCAAAACTATTCAACAATTAATAATGGATCCAATAATGATCCACTAGGGTGTGGGGTTAAAGCATGCAATTTTACAACACAAATTGGTGATCATGATTATTCCAACAAGGTGAATAATCATGAATGTGACTAGGTAGGCCAACCACACTCACCAAAGTATGGGCAAATAAATGGTGATAGGAATAATTTGATCAACTTTTGCATTTTATATAAAATCACCAACATTTACATCTAGACAAACCCTACACACTCACTAAAGTAATCTTATTAATTTTAGGGTGATGGGTAGATGTTTGTCAAGTGGAAACATTTTTGAAAAACTTTCAATTTTATAATAAAACAACATAATCATCTTTTGACCTATCTTGGTGGAAAATTCCACTAACACAATCATCAAAATTAGTCACCTAACTTATGGATCAAAAGGATCCTATAACAAGAACATCAAGAACACCAAGAACATGCATATGAACTAATATGAATGTTCATGCTATTTCCGGAAAAATCCATATTTCATTTTAACATCTCATGCTCTTAATGTCATATATTTCATGAAGTTAAAATCATGGAGTTTTAATGCAACTATGCTCTATTGTTCATACATACATATATGAATACAAAGAGAGCATCAATCATCAAAACATGAATCCGGAAATCCAAAATCCCAAACAACCCCTTTCACTCAATTTGATTTTTATTCAATCATATCAAAATAAATCAAGTATAACTATTATACTTTTAAATGAATTCACAACCCATATATGCATATCTAAACCCTAGAAACATATCAAATTCATGACCTATGGCTTTGATACCAATTGTTGGTTTTGAAACATTTTTAAGAAGTTCATTTGAATATTAAACATACAATTAATCAAATTAATCGCAGCGGAAGAATATGGTGGTTGTTTAAATTCAAAACAAATCTTCTTCCAAGTATCTTAAGTTATGAACATTGATATGATTTCATAAAGTGAAAGTACAAGAGAAAGGGATAAGTTCTCATTACCCTTGAAGCTATAATATAAACCAAGTTGTGTTTTGGTCTTCTCTTGATAATTTCCTTTGTTGATCTCCTCTTTGATCTTTCTCCTCCTTGTGAACCACAAAAGGATATGGCCTCTAAGTCTCCACACCAATGGAACCTTGAGATGAGAAGAAGTATCTTGAGAATACAAGGATGCTAGTGCAAGATTCTCAAGATTGGTTTCAATTTAAACCCCTTTGAAAGATGAAAGTGTTTCACTCTTGAAAACTATTCTTTTTCTCTCTTTGATCTATCAAACCTATTTGGTTGATGTTGGATTGTGTTTATTTGTCAATGAGCTTATGGAAATAATTCCATACACATCTACTTAAGCATTTTCGGCCAAACCCCATTGGGCTTCCAAACTTGGGCCTTATGACACTTAAACCATAATATTTAGATGTCTTAAGTCCTTGGGCTTGATACCCAACTATTTGGGCTTCTCATTAACTATTACCGAGGCCCAAATACATTTTTACACGTAGTAAATCATCCACATCAAATCAATCAAATTGATTTCCTCATTCTCATTTGTATTACTCAAAGTTAACCATTTAAGGTGTGCGATCCATTAGGTTCTAATTTAGCAAGGCAGTGGAAAAACATTAGAACTCTTTCTAACCAACTGGAATTAAAACCCCCTTTTAATTCTTCCTTCATTTGGATCGATCACAATCAATCCTAGGACTTCCACAAGCCAAGAGTGACATCTAGCAATATATCATGACTACCCAAGCTAATTAGAATAGATGAAGAACCTATTCAGTTGGAATTGCGATGCAATACGGTCCTTCTCTTATACAAGGTTTCCAATTATATTGTTAGGGTACGGATTGATAATTAATGTCAAACCCCTAATATGATTAACCTCATGTGATTCAATAGAACATAATTAAAACCACTTTCTAAATCATGTTCAAATACTTCGGCCGAAGATTCACTGAATCATATCTTAAAACATTCTCCTTTTCTTATCAAAGGTAGAGATTCCTTATTGTACATTCACATGCTTCCATGATGAATTAAGAGATCCCAATAACACATAAGGAAAATCTTTTACGACTTGCCTTTGCGAACCATCAAAGATCAATAACGCATCACAAGACAACCATGATGCCTCAGGTCTAAGGACTAATTTGCATTATTGCAACTATGAGTTCTCGTTTGACATATAGATAAATACTCCATACGAGAACTACGGTTGATCGCGTTCAGTGTACTCATTCACTAATGAGCACCCACATACTTGTATTAGTGTCAACTACACAAATGGTTTGAGACCAACCATCCTCATTATTGAGCATACATAATATGTGCCAATCTTGACGGTTTATCAATGCCCATTTGATAACCCTATGATTAGGAACATTTTGGGATACTACCGTTAGAGATTAAAGGTCTCCCGAATCTAAACTTCTTTAGATTACTTTATCTCTTATTTAGTACACCCTGGACATTTGTTTCTTTACACGATATAAAAGATAACAAAATAAGATTGCCCTTTATTTATAATATACGAAATGTATTCTAAGAAGATTACATCAAATGTATTGGCTCTTAGGGCACATTTTATAGCATGTCAGAGCAAAGTGGAGATTGAAAGATTGAAGACTCAATTGAGTAATAAATTTGAGATGAAGGACTTGGGAGAAGCTCATAAGATACCAGGTATGGAGATTGAAAGCAATAGATCAAATGACAAGATTAGTGTGTCAAAAGTAGTATTTAAAGAAGGTACTACATCGTTTTGGGATGAATGACAAATCTAAACCAGTTAGTACAGATCTTGCCTTTCATTTCAAACTTAATGCTTTTATGTCTCCAAGCACTAAAGAGGAGATTCGTTACATGGCTCAAATTCTATATGCGAGCGTTGTTGGTAGTTTGATGTATGCTATGGTGTTACTAAGCTTGATATTTTACAAGCTATTAGTATTGTGAGTAGATATATACATAATCCTAGAAAAGGATAATGGCAAGCTGTGAAATGGATTCTACAATATATTCTAGGTGTGGTTGAATATGTGGACTCTAATTACGTAGGTGATTTGGACAAGTGTAGGTCCACTACATGTTTTCTATTCACTCTTGCTGGAGGACTAGTGAGTTGGAGGTCGACTTTGCAATCTACGGTTGCTTTGTCTACTACTGAGATGGAATACATGGCGGTAACAGAGGCTATTAAGGAAGCTATTTGGCTTCAAGGGTTGATTGATGACTTGGGGGTTCCACAAGACCATGTGGATGTTCATTGTGACAATCATAGTGCAATTCATTTAGCAAAGAATCAAGTTCATTATGCACATACCAAACACAGTGACGTGAGGTTCCATTTTGTTCGTGAGATTGTGGATGAGGGAGATATTCTTCTTCATAAATTTGGAACAGTTGATAATCCTGCAGATATGTTGACAAAGCCAGTTGGTTTGCTCAAGTTTAAGCATTGCTTAGACTTGATTGGCATTTGTAAAATTTGTTAATTGCCTCTTGGGGGGATTGGGAGGCGACAATTGGGAGTAATATATATTTTGAATGCTTAGCACAATTTGATCCAAGATGGAGATTGTTGATTTGTTGGCTCAAATTGAGCATATGGTTATTTACTTGGGCACGTCACCTTGAAGCATTGGCTTGTTGGAGAATCCATTCTAACTTAAATGTATGGTCTGACTTGTGTAGTATGTTGGACACGCATTGGGTAGCAACCCAAGGAGGAGAAAAAAGGCCATTTTGTGGGTTATCGAAAAACTGAGAAACTTTGAAACACTTTGAGTAGTCTGCACTTTTAGAGAGATAGAGAGAAATATTGTTGGGGTATTGCTGCTCCTATTTGGAAGAGAAGAAGACATTGGTTGCCGATTGGTGTGAGAACAAACTGTCTCGCAAATTTGTTGAAGGTTCCTTTTGTCTTCGTCTTCTATTCTTAAGTGTGTGAGCTTGTGTATATTTCGGGTTTGGATTTTCTTGGGTGAAAACACTTTGTATTGCGCTAATTTGATTATCGTGATTTGCACCGTCGCCTTCAAACTGGACGTAGGCCTATAAAGCCGAACCATATAAATCTTGGTGTTCTTATTGTTTGATTTGCTCTCTTTGTTTCTTGCCTATTGTTGCATTTGTTTGCACTCACAGTTTTGCATGTATTGGGTGACGCTTCCGCACAACACTTTTTTCATTCCGTAGTGCAAATACCCAACACCCCTTGGACGTATCCCGATTATGGGTAAACCACGTAAATCTCTCGTGTTGCGTGATTGCATGTTTTCGCTTAATCTCTATTTACAAGTTGCAAACCCTAAGCATTATAACTCGTTCTAAGGGACCACCTGCTTGGTCATGCCAAGTTTATTTGGCAATATTGTCGACCTCGATGTCGAAGAGATCATCTTGTTGTTGAACCAAATTTAGGCATGAACAAATTTCCTTTGGGTTTTCCATTCCTCAACTAAAGCCATAAATTTATCTTCAAGTAGCGATTTAGTTTTTCTTTAAATAATCTCCTTTCCTGATTTCTTGTACTCCACTTGGCAAGGAATCCTTTACTGTGTTGTACAATTTTCACAATTTCCTTTTTCAAATTTATTATGATTGCCTCAACAGTTTTCCAGGATATGGCAAGAACAGAATCATTGTTTTGTTTTTTGTATTTTCAATTTTACACATTTTGATGATGTCAATATCATTACTGAAAACCCAAGTAGTTTTGTACCTTGTGGGAAAGGAAATTAGGAAACATAAAACCAAAAAATTAAGAAGACAAAAACTATTACTTCATATTAACATAGCTCTTCAGTAGAGGAGGAAGGATTTTTTGGACAATGAAAGGGCAGACATGAGCGACGGTGAGAGATCGGCATGGTTAGGTATTAAACTTGTTTGGTATCCTACTGAAGTTGGGAATTCAAATTTTTTTATTTTTCTTAAAAATAAGGTGTTCAAAAATTCATGTTTTAAGATCCAATCCTTCCAAACCGACTGATTCAATCCAATCTAATCCAATTCAATTTCATTCGGTTTTGATGATTTGGTGGATTGGATTGAATCTGTAATTTTCAAAACTAACATGATTGGATCGGATGACGGATTTGTTTATGAGAATCCAATTAAATCCAATTTGGTTAGTTTTATGCTTATTATGCTCTTCTAGGTATTTGTAGTTGAAAAAGTTATGAATATTTTAAGTCATTTAATGAAGTTATGTTTAATATGTTATATAATCAAAACATTTTTTTTATATAGTTTTTCATTTATATTTTACATTTACGTTTACTAGTATGTTCGATTAGATTAAACCTAAGAACAAATGTTTAATATTTCATTATTGTCTTTTTTCAGTATCAAAACCGATCATCCAATCCAATCCAATCCCATATCAATTGGATCGGATCGGATTTGATTTAAGCATCTAATATGATTAAATCGGATTGAAAAAATTACAATCCAATTTATATTGGATCAGATGCAAATGGACTAGATTGTATTAGTTTCGAACCGATGTAGAACCCTATTATTTGGTATGCAACTTGAAAACTATTTCCAGAAGAAAAAAAAACAAAAACAAAATATATTTATTTATTTATTTATTTTAATTGGGCCTACCAAACAAAAGATTATTGAGTTTTTCTATTTAAACCCCACACTTCTCTTTGTTCACCCCAACTTTTAATTCAAATTTTCACAATTTCTAAGAAAATCCCACTATCTTCCCAAACTACCCTTAAATACACACCCATCAGAAAAAATAAAAAAATTTTCTATTTAAACCCCACACTTTTCTTCGTTCACTCCAATACTTAAATTATTAAACAATATTTGTAGCATTTATGAAACAAAGGGAAGAGAATAAGATCATTATAGCCAAGCAATCAACAAGCCTTTCCATCAGCTCCCACTCAGCTTTTAAAGAGGTAGGCTCCTCAACGTTCTACATCTTTAGAAGAGAAGAATAATCTGGCAATAAAATGTAGAGGAATTTGTATTTTTCTAAAACTTAATATGAAGAGTGGTGGGATGTAAGTGTGGATGTACTAGGGTTAAGTATTAAATTTGATAACCTTTTTTGTCTTTTTACACAATAATAAAACTTAACAGCTTAATGATTTAAGTATTGGGGTGAATAAAGAGAAGTGCAAGGTTTAAATAGAAAAACTCATATTATTTTGGCTAATTATGTTTTTGAGTTTAAAAGTTTTGTATTCAAATAGAATACCAAAAAGGAATCTTAAAGAAAGAATTTTAAAACTCCTCGTGTTTAAGAAAAATAAAAATCTTTGAATTCCTTACTTGAATACAATGCCAAACATCCCCTTAATTGTTTTTCAGGCATTAAATCAGAAGTCACCGTTGGATTAAATCTAACAGTAGGTGACCATTGTTTTCCCTGGTCACAACGGGACTATTTGAAATGATAAACAGAATAGAACTATAACCCAATTCCAAGTTCTGGTTAACGTCAGCGCTGTTGCCCACTATCAGTTTACAATATTTTGAATAAGTTAAGTTGATAATATAATATAAAATACAATTCCAATATACCGCTTCATTTCCTCTGCATTCTGCAAGACGCTAAATAGCCGTTGTACCTCGTTGGAGCTTCCCCTAATCTCGACTTACTATCTCAACAAAAATGAGAACGTCACTCTGTATAAAGGCTGGTTAAAAAGAACGACAACAAAAATGGCGCAACTCAACATAAATCCTCCCCTGGATCATTAAGTTGTTTAAATGCACTCGACTATCGCTCTGTATTGAAAACATCTTTGGTTGAACTGTCATGCGTACACGGATTGGAAATAATTTACCAGCCACCACTTCTACCTCTCCCACGATGCCCTCCTCTCCCTCTGCCGCCTCTCCCTCCTCCTCTGCCTCCTCTACCTCCCCTGCCTCCTCTCCCCCGACTTCCGAATCCGTTACTATTTTGTTTTAGTCCTAACGATTGAACTCCCCTCCTCTTTCCAAGCTGTGCTTCTTCATCCTCCTCGTCCTCTTTGTACTTAGCGGAGCTTCTAGCTCTAAAGGAAATCTCACGGGAACCTCCGGGTCCCAGCTTAACATCACTTGGGATAGCAGAAACCTGCCGATCATCTCTGAGAGCAGCTACCCTCTCGCCCAATGGGAGTAATTCCTCCTTTGCAAATGACTCACGATTTAAGAATGCTTCTGCATGCCGCTCATCCTTGACTTCATACAATCTAATAGGATTTCAATAAACAGATATTTAGTAACTCAGATTTAGAGTTTTAAGCTCCAACAGACATTTCAAGATTTGAATCAAAACTCTATACATAAATACGCAGAATTACATAGCAACAGTTCACCGGAAAATAGACAAATCAGGTTGGGGTTCAAATCACCAAATCTAGCAAAAGTTGCTCATGTCTGACAGATCCATTAATTGATCAGAGTAAATTATGCTGACCTCCTAAGGTTTTATTCAAAATTCCCAGACATCCCTTCTGTTTTCAATATTCTATTTTCCGGAATTACACTGACCTCCCCTCTCATAGAGAACATACAATTTTCTTTAATACAGTTCTGTATTGTCTTATGTTCACATTTTTTGTCTTTTAGACTCCTACACTGGTAACTGAGCTCAAAATGTTTATCAGGCAAACCAATAACTTTAATCTTGTTGTCATGGACACTCAGAAAACTTCTACAGATCAACTGATATTTCTACCCCAAAAGCAAACACTTGTATGATCGAAACCCACTCCTGAAGTGAAATTTCCCTCGACACTAAAATGTATTGTGAAATCTCCTTATACGGGATAGGATAGTATAACTTCTAAAAATAAGAGGGAGATACTTGAACTACCACAAAAACTCAGGGACATGGAAATAATGTAAGTTGTAACAGATAAATAAACAGGACAATGAGTGTCGGCAAAGGAACCAGAAATCTTCACCTTGGAGTTCGTCCTTTCTTTCTCACTTTACTCTTTTTATGGCCAGCTTCCTCTGATGACAAAGATGTTGCGGAGGCATCAGAATCACTTAAGTTCTGATCTTCATCCTCCATGGCAGGTCTGAAATGTTCATCCACCAACGATGGTTGCTTCTTAGAAGGCATAGGGTGTAAAGCCACATACTCTTGTGAAAACTCATCAATTTGATAATCCTGAACACAAATCACAAAAACGAATCATTATAAAAAACTGTTCAACCCAAAAAAAAAAAAAACATGATTCAGCCCCGACTTCTCATTATTTATTTATTTATTTTCATTTTGTAGGAAACTAATAAGATGTAATAAACAGAAATGGAGCTAATACAGAAAATGACCCCGCAGTCCACTAAACTAAAAAGCAATGAAACAGTTTAAGCTGCGGAAGCCTGAAAAACAATGAGCTAACCAGCAAAACAATCAGCCAGCCAAGCAAGCCATAATGCAACACAACCAAAACAGTCAGAGCTGTTTCCTAATCCAAATTCAGAAGGAAGAAAGAAAAGTCTCTCACTTCAAAAGACACGGAAGCATAAAGTCAGGCCCACAATCTGGCCATAGTCACATACAAGTAGTCTATTGCCTTCCCTTCTTTACTCCTGAAAATTTAACTGTTCGTTCCCAACCAAAAAACCCAGCAGAATTTCTTTAACACTACAAAACCTTTGTGTTCTTCCCTCCACCAAACCCCTCCATGAATAGTCACAAGAAGAGGAACCACCCAACTCAATCTAGCTACCTAAAGAGCTTATAAAACAGTCTCAACAGTCTCAACGCATAGAACTTGGAAGGAAAAAATGTGATCAATACTTCGCTTGCACTTTACACATGTTGCACCAATGGCGAATAAGAGACAGATGCAAGCCCTTTTTCCATTGTAGGACTTGCAAGTATTTTAACTCTACCATGGACAACAATCCAAGCAAAAAAAGTTTTACCTAGCAAAGCACTTTAGCCGTCAATATCAGCTATGAAGGGAACTAGAGTTACATGACGGACATATAAGTTATGGATGCATTATGCGACAAGAAACTCCTACCAAAACTGGGGGAAAGTGACATAATGAGGAATCTCCAGTTCATATACCCTCACAAAAAAATGTGGTTGCCGATTGACCAGCAAGTCAGCCAATGCATTTTTGCACATTCTGCACTTGGAACAGTGGTCCTCTTATATTTGTTAAATATATTTATACATTTATATTCAAAATATTTTAAGTGTCAAACAGCTTACACATCAATGACTTGAGATTTACTCGGCTGTGAGGTAACAAAATGCCTCACATCCACCATGCCATTGAAAGCATAGGAAGGGATGGGAAGAACACATGGCGAGGTAAGAACAGAAATGAATCAGTCCACTGATGGGTGACCCATTCAACAACCAGAAAGGATGACAGGTTCCATCAATGTCACTTAGGAGTTTCGAGACCCTTAGAATCTTCTGATAATACTCAAGAACATGAAAGTATTGGGGACAAGGATAGGTGTCGGATGGAGATGACTGGCTTCAATAATGGAGGCATTGGGGAAGATGCATTTTTTTCTTTTAAAATCAGACCACCAACAGAAGACATTACTTACACTTAAATGCATAGGCTCTTTATGTTGTAACTAGTAATAAGCTCAACAAACATCCAGCGGATTTCATGCTATAATCACAAAAATGAACGAACTCGTTAGAGAAGAGTTGGGTAAAAAGAGGCCATCACCAGGGAAAGGAGACAGAAGGGAGGAAAGGGAGGCAAAGGAGGTGGAAGGGGGAGGAGAGGAGAGGGATGAAGAATTCTTTTGGGTTTATTTCATCTTTTTTTTAATTAAAATTTATAGAAAGGGATGGTGAACTACTTGAACAAATTTTTGGGTGAAATTGTCGCCCTTTTCTTACAGGAGCCAAAGGTTCAGATTTTCATACCTTATTTTCAAACATATTTCCGAATCGCTCGTCCTTGAGAATTTCACTACCAAGTGCCTTCTTTTTCTTTGACAGCTTCTTAGTCTCGTTGCTATCAGCATCTTTAATTTCATTCTCTGCATCTTCATTATCAAGAATATTCTTTGCCAGAGTCCGATTGACCTTGGGCAATTTCCTCTTAATCTGTAGCAAAGAAAAGTACAACATATAAGAGATACAGTAATCAGTCTCAAGAAGATAATCTGACATGACATAAATCTACCACAAACTAAAGTCCATAGCCATATAATTCACTCTACAATCCTGCAATCTCCTAAAGGAGATTCAAAACCCCTGAAATTTAACAGTTGAATCCCACTCATATTGCATTGAAATACAAAAGGGTCAGTTCTCTTTAAAATTTATGAGAGCACCTCAAAGCAAAGGAGCATGCTCTACATGGATGGTTAAAATTTTGTACAGGAAAATAACTTAGGGATTAATTCGGATTTAAAAGTATTCAGAGATATCTTAGGGGCTCCGAGGATAACTAGAGTCGTAAATTCAGATTTTCTGGAAACTGAACAAAAAAAAAAACTGAAAAAGGGAGCAGATAAGGGTCAAAATTTGCTCTGGTCGAACAATAATGAGACAATAACTGTATAGCCTCAGTTGAAAGATCCCTCAAATAAGCTTATTTGAGGGACACCCTTGTAGGGCTCAATATATATATATATATGAGTATTTTTCATAAAGTGTGTGGATGTTAAGATTGAGAAAAATGAGAGAAGATATGTTTACAATGTATAGGGTGAAGTGGCAGAACACAACTCATGCCTAGTTAAACTATTTTGAGGAGAATACCAAGTTTTCCAACAATTATTCGAAAACCACCCTGCCTCAAAATAAATATATACATATACGCATATGCAAATAATATGGGGAATTGAAGAAACTAGAACATCCAGGCTCACAAATCCTCATTCACTTTATTGCAATTGTCTCGGCCATAACAGAAATTTCTTAAGAGCTGCACGTAGTGATAAATGCAGAGCAATTGAACAAATAAATAATAAATAATGTAGATGAAAATAATTAACCGTAATTCGCTGTGCAAGTTCTTTCTCTAGCTTCTCTCCTTTACGTTGTTGAATGTGTTCAGCATAATCAAATGGCTCTGCCAAATCTTTTGCCTGCCAGAATGTAAATACTATCAAATAAAGCAGCAAACTTTGTATAATAATCAGAAGCAATCGAACAAATACCATACTCGAGCACGGAAAACATCATCTTTGACTATGAAGATATTCATCTTTCAAGACAGACAACTTAATAAACACACCCAAGAACTCACTAAATCCTAAAACAGCCAGCCCGAGAACTCACTAAATCCTAAAACGGCCAAAACCATACATTTCAAAAAACAATTATACCAACAAAAAAACCACAAAACAATAGAAACAGATAAGAGTCTTGAAAGGGCGAGAGAAAAGTAATTATAAAATAAAGGTAAAAAACCTAATACAGATTATTGTTCTCCGCTTTCTGAAACCAATCCAACCATTCTAAACTGGATGATACGGATTATTTTGTTTCACGAAACAGCCATTGCACCCTTCATAAAAATAATTATACATACAAAGGAAGGCAGCCTAACCTTTTTATACAACCGATAATCAATAAAAAACCCATGCATGTAGGCTCTAAGGAGATTGGTCCCAATGAGACCAGTCAACTTCAACCTCTCAAGGTCTTCTTTTGTCAAAAATTTGAAATCATCATAGATGGTTGTCTGTCCACCCTCCTCTAGCTCTTCCTGTAGAAAGAAGTCAAACATTAGCACTATAACTGAAGACCTCACACAAAATGAAACTAAATCCATATACGAAAGAAGTAAATAACATCTGAAAACCCACAGTAAGGTTTTGGAGTGTAGAACACCAATTGGGTGCAGGTCCAAGATCAGGGATGAAATAAGATGGAATCTGACTGCAGTCTAGAGCCAGCATCATTAATCCACTCCCAGGAAATGTAAATATATCATTAATTGTTCCAGCTGTTGGCTCAATGCTGGTCATGCCTTCACCCTGCAACAAAGGAAAAATGCAACATATATTTATTTATAAATACAGAATTCTAATATCCAATCATCAAAGAAAACAATTGTTTTCCAAAAAAAAATTGTCTTCTCAAATATAATGTCTTACCGTGTCAGGATCCCATATTCTAACAATGTGATTATCAGTGGTCATTAACTTTGGCGCCTCAGAATTAAGAGTTTGATGCCACTTAATGTCTAATATCGGGCTGCCATACCTATAAACCAATGACAGTATTCTCAACAACCAGAAAGTTATAAAAGGAAAAACAGACTCCCTCATCGTGCTCAACCAGAAAAACCACATAATAAGAAATTCACATGTAAGTTATAAGGAAGTCGCTCACATGTGATCCTTAACTTGTATAGGATGTGATGAGCGCAAGTCATAAATGAGTACCTGCAAGTTCAATGACACGATTAAAATTATATTTCTATGCACGGAATGGTAAAAGGATGTAGATTCAATCAATAGCAACTAAAATGTAATTGACAGAGCTACATTCTTTTTGAAAGATTGGGCACAGATCTGATATATTCTTGACAGAGGCTCTATTCAAGACTACAACTGAAGGTGAAAGAAGTGATTGTGCCAACCTATATTGCACGGATACGGGCACGGGATTCGCGGTACAATATGATACGGTGATACTGCAGCTCTCAAAGAACTTATGGATAGTTACAATTATATATGTAACATTTCAAATAACAGTAAATGACCATTTATAACTCTGGAACACAAATTGAGACTGTCATCCCTAACAAAGATATCTAAAAACGGAATTTCCAAGAGAAAGTCCCTGTTCATTCAATCTCCAAGCCCTTGAATCAGCTCTGTGTAGCCTACATTCACAACATATTGCCCAGAGAGATCCATATATCCTAGTCCTCATCCCTCTATCTTTTCTTCAGTCATAAGTTCATGAGACTATACCCCAAAGGGGTTTTTTTATCACCACATCCTCCAACAAGGCACCCAGTCAATCTCCACAAAATGAACATAAACCTGTAATCTACTGCATCACCAAATGTACCATGTAAATCACCACCTACCACCACCTACCTGATGGTTGATCCCAGTTATCTATTATCTTGATTACCTTTTTTTTCATATTAGATATCTTAAAAAACCTTGTTTCCACCTTCATTAATAACATTGCAGCCAAGGGAAAATCATCCCCCCACCACGTTAAGACCATTTCTATTTGGACAAATGATTACGCACTAAGGTGCCAGTAACAGTGGGACGTAAATACGACAATTAAAATTCCCCCCTCGTTGACATAAAGAAGACAATTCACATGACTTCTCCATAAGAGTAAAGTCTGCAAAATTGTTGATAATTTGACAAACAGTTTTGATTAGCTCCCAAGTTGGCTGGCAGTTTCATTTTTCACTTCAAAAAGTATTTGTCACCCTTCCATTAGCCACTAGCTTAATTGAGCCTGTCAAGTATCTTAAATTTTGACCCTCTATGTATCCATCATGGAAAACAAGTGGCTGTCTCAAACATTTTTATGCTTGTTAAGTGTAAAATCTATGCATGCAGATACAGATATACGGTACCTATCAAGTGTATAATCCAAGAGAATTCTCTAAAATTGAACATCAAAAATTGACGAAAACTACAATTATTGCATGGTTGACAATAAAAAAATATGGTGCCTAGTTCTGATAACACACATAACTAAAATGAGATCACAGCTATATCAGCAAACTAAAAATATACAAATTACAGATTCTTTTACTAGCAAAAAGAAAAATGACATCATACCTTCCCTGCACTGCTTCCAACAGCCATTAGAAAACCCGTTTTTTCATCAAACTCCAATGCAGTGACCTCCTGCAAATCCAGGAGGCAGCCAGATTAAGGATAATCGTGTCAGATTAATAGTTGATGAGAAAGGATCATCATTCACAGGAATCCCACATACAACTTTATTCCCCTGACATTCATCTGTGACTGAACTGATGAACCAGCCAGATCATTCAACCCACTTCTTTTATTTCCATTTTCAAAAAAGATAAGGAACAATTGAGACAATATAAAAAATGAAAGAGGAAAACTGATGCTAAGAAGGTTGAGGCCCTCATTTTCACCATAACCACAACAAAGCCTTGTGGTTAAACATTGACATTATGTAGTCTAAAAGTCTTGGATTTGCACTAGTTTTGAATTAAACTTTAATTGGAGCAATGTGATTGATAACACTGTCTTTTTGAAATTTTCATGAATATATATATATAACAAAGTCTGCTGTTTTCTCGGTGAAATTGAACAAAACTGAAAGATTCTTTTTTTACCATCTAAAACCAAGATACAAAACCAATTCAAACTGATGGTCATTGGTTTGGATTGGTGAGTTCCTTTTTTTTTTTTTTTTTTTTTGGTATAACTCTACAGTTTCAAGTACATCAAAATCAACAAGGTTGGTCAGCGTGATATCTGCCTGAACTTGTAAAACCATACTACCAAACATACCCATAGTTACATCTTTCAAAAGCATAGGAAACAAATTGGCATTTGTGTCATGGCCCCACCATGTTACAACCACAATAGACACATGCCATAATTCTTCCACACATCTTAATCCATGACATTGAGTACATTGTGGCAACCAATTAGACTTCTTCCTGTCTTCATTAACGAATATTTACTCAAAACAAATAGATCAAAGGACTGTTACCTGGTCAATGTCACCAGCAGGTGCCACAGCATTAATCCTACCAACCGAGGATTTCGTCCTCAAGTCAAAACATTCCACAGCACCATCCTCACCACCACAAGCAACTAGACCGTGAAGCTTGCTGAAATTTAAAAGAAAATCTCCTTACGCTTAGATAATTAACCAAAAATTACCAAATATAATGAAATCCTACATAATCTGACAACTGAAGAAGCAAAAGAAACTAAACTAGTAAAAAAAGATCAACAAGCAACCTCCGAGAAACTACATTTAGTGCCGCTGATTGTGTGCTCAGCGAAGAGAGAAACCGCCCCTGCAAACAAGTCAAAATCATTATCAACATACCTATGAATTAAAGGAGATTAAATAGAAAATTCCAGTTAAGCAATAAAACCTGTTCCAGATTAATCCTGTACAATTCTGGGGAAGAGGCAGCACAAAGCAAGTCACAAGACCAGCAATCATACACAATGTCCCTTCCCATTCTGTATGCACAAGTTCAATAAACTCATTGCAGAAAGAATATCAAACTTATTCAAGCTACAACCCATGCATTGTACAAGTATTAATCTAAATTACAAACTAGATAAAATTGAATCTAAATTACACAAGTTATACAATCTTGACTATCTTTTAAATTATAAAGATAATTATAATTGTGAATAAATTATGAAGTTATTTTATCTTTTTATGTAACAGAAATAAATTTTCTAAATGTAAGGATAAAAGTTTAATTCATACATTGCAAAAGAGGGCTAAAACAAAAGCGACTCGGGTAAATGCTAGATGTACTAAACTTTAGTTCTAAAGTAATGTAGTTGCTCAAGTATTTCATTACTGTATTGGTGAAATGTAGTTTTAGAAAACAATTTAATGAAAACTCTTAACATGGGTAACATTAAAAGGGGAAAAATATGATTTGATTAGAGAGAGAGAGGGTCAACAAATACTCAAGAAAAAATAGAAAACAGAATTCAGAAAAGAGATATAGTGCCCCTCCAGGTTATGTATTTAGTTACGTACCTTTCCACATTTCTAAGAGGTTGGTGGTTTTTTAATGGGTTGGTGATTCTATCAACTCATTCAATGATAGAGATGGTGGAAACATGACGTCCCAAAAGGGAGAAGATTCTGAATTATTGCGGGCCCATTTGTATATAATAAATGTGTGAAAACAACATCATTTCATATTTTTATTGATACAATAAAGGGCGCTGCCATTTTGTGGTGTATTATAGGTTGAACGATTCAAAAATACATTTATACACGCAGGCAAGCAGATGTAAACTCCCCTTTTATATATATATCTACACACACATGCATAAAGTTACTCATTCTGTATCCAATTTTCCCTCTTGTTTTGTCTTTGTTTTTATAGGAAAATGAATCCAATACAACAACCAAAGGCATTCAGAAACAACAGTGTCCCAATCTAGGAAAAAAATAACAGAAAATAAGCTCTCCTAAAACTCCGATGACACGAATACCCAAAGAGATGCCCAAAAACAAATGCTCTCCAACAAATAAACCACCACATCGCCCCTCACATCTTCAAATATCCGTCTGTATACTTTCCAACCAAACAACCCAATATTACAAAACAGCCAAAAGGAACACAAATAGAAAAGAGTAACCACAGTACATAATGAAACATAGAGTTCAAAATTTAATAAAGCAACCACATGGTTTAAACACTATTTCCATTCATGAGCCATTAACATAAAAGTATAAAGATTAACCTTGGAATTCGCACACTGTAATGTTTTCCATATTTTGCATGTATATAAACGGAACGATCAGCACATAAAAACGCAAGCTTTGAATAATCACCAGCCAAAACCTGAATGTGTAACGAAAAGTTGAGTCAGTAATATTTTAAGTTCCATGAGAACATATTGAAAATACAGCATAACATTGGCACTTTTAAGGAGCAAACATGAAATGATGATATCCAAATTATAATATTGGCATTTAAGTTATAAACCAACTACAAAACTTGAACAAATTTTGGATTTTGGAAGGAGAAAACAGTACCATTCAGAAGGAAACTATACTGGAACAAGGGGAAAAAAAGGGTGTGCAATTGCATTTTTCTTTGCTAATTAATAAAAATAAAACTCTTGTAAGATTTATTAACTATTAAACTTTTTTTTCGACTTCATCACATTCCTTAGAAATGCTCTTATCCTTACTCTACAAGAAAGACTAACTGAAATTGCAAGCGATAAGAGTAAGTGAAAAAGAAAAAAAAGAAGTAATTGCAAGCAAGAGTGTGCATTAACGATTGTAACTGAAAATTCAAAAATATGAAAATTAAAAAATATGAAAATTATTTAGAGAGGAGCAACTTCACCAATAAAATACTGAAAAACCCGGCAGACGCTGAACACAAATCAGCCATGGACCATCAATAAATATTTCAAATATCATGTTACATCAGAAATGAATTGAAATGGTGAAACTGAACTACCTCAAAATCAATTATCTCTGAATCCAAGTGCCTTTCAAACTTGAGTGAAAGTTCCCTCAGCTCATAAACTTTGATTTGCGGTGGGTAAATACCTGAATTTCAATAGTAAAAATCACAGTGGGTACAAGTTCAAATGTTTTTACTCTATACAAGTACACCCATGACACACAAATAGACATTTTATGTAGAATTCCCTTTTTATTGTGAAAATAAAATTACCATACCACACACAACATAAAGTAAAGCTTAAAGGCACCTGCTGCAATTAGGAACTCCCCGTCTGGAGTTGCCTTGATTTTAGTAGTTGCAGTTTCAAATCTCAGGTCCTGGATCAAGTCCACCCTTTCCATATAATCTGACAAATAAACAATGAAGACAGACCTCCCATTAGACGAAATTTATGCCAAAAAGTTTTGTGTCAGCTTGAAATGATTTTGAAAACATATTTCCACCTCAGACTAACTCTTAAATGATCACAGTCATAGAAATTAAGCATACGTTATGATGCATTCCCTTAAATAAGTTTTATTGGGAAAGTATACTTCAGAACTCAAGCAAATATTTTTTTTAAAAGAACATTGTATTGCTCTGTAGCATGCAATTTATACTAACAGATTCCACCCTAATGATTAGCACCAAAAACCTAGAATGAGAAGAATCAAAGTATCCCAGTAGCAGTGCAAGTTGATATTAGTCTAGGGTTTAAGCGAAGATTCAAGCGAAAGTCCTCAAAATCAGAAATAAATTCACATGAAGTTACTGTAAAGTCGACAAAATCATAAATAAAATAACAAAAGTTATCTACATTACAACAAAATTAACTAACTGGAAGAAATTAGCAAAGAAGAGGGTTGTACTTTGATCTTTGCGAAGCGCTCGACGCTTCTTAGGGTCAAGCCAGGTGGCGAGAGAGCGTTGCTGGGAAGCAAAGCTGTACATCTTGACACCATTGATGGAGGTCGACTTAAGTTTGCCTCCATCGTACGCCATGGAGCCACTGACTCAAAGGTTAGAGAGAGAGAGAGAGCTGCGCCTGCTTGCTTCTTATAGAAAAACAAATAATTCGAAATATAAAAATATATATATATCTGAGGTTATTTCTTCTAGTAATCCAATAAATATGATACCAAAAAAGTAATACAAAACTGAAAATATATATATATATGTTTACCTCTAGACTAAAAGAGAACAGAGAGAGTAAGAGAGAAGTTGTTTGGCAGTGGAGATTGAGGTGGTTGAGGTCGTTAGTGGCGGCGGCGGGTCGGAATAGAGAGAGGAGTCGTGCGTGGTGAGAGCTCAGAGAGAGGTTGCTGCTGGGTTTGGTGAGAGAGAGAGAGAGAGAGAGGGGGGGGAGGGGGGGGCAGCAGAGAAGACGGGTGGGTTTGGTTCAGAGGCCAGGGGCGTCGTGGGAACTGGGCGGGAGGGATGGGGCGGCTTGGGAATGTTGTTGTTGGGTAGGTTTTTTTTGTTTTTCAATTTATTTTATTTTATTATTTTATATAATTTATGTACATGCCTCTTTCTCTCAAAGTTGTCTCAGATTACCACATATGCTTTGAAACGTCTCAAAATACTCCCTACACTTTTAAAAACTGTCACGTTACTCGTTCTATCAGTATTAAGTGACATTCCGTTACGTGGTGTGGGCCCCACTTCTTTTAAATTGCTTAACAATGGAGAATAAGGGTTATTCAGTTTTAGAAAATGGGAAATTGGGTGAGAAGAGGAAATTGGGAGAAGAGGGCTATGGTTTATGAAAATCTGAGGTGGGGTTCGATTTTGGGAGAATCCGGAGAAGAAATCACTATTTGGCGTTGGACTTTAAAGCTAGAAAGTGCGAAGATTGTGGTGATTAGAGAATCTGGAGGTTGTCAACCCATATGTAAGTGGACCAATTCTTACTCGTTTTTCTTGATTTTGGCATGTGCATTGAACTGTTGCTGGAGATTTTTTTTGTTCTTTTGTATACTTTTTGACTATGTGCTGGTCCTGGTGTGGTCATTATGTGGTCCTTGTTCGGTCCTTGTGTGTTGCTGGAATTCGGTCCTTGTGTGTTGCTGGAGTTTTTTTTTTGTTTTTGCGTGTACTTTTTTACTCTGTGCTGGTCCTGGTGTGGTCTTTATGTGTTCCTTGTGTGTTCCTTGTGTGTTCCTTGTATTGTCCTTGTGTGGTCCTTGTTTTGTCTTTGTTACCTTTGTCGGTTTGTTAAGTGAATCTTCCTCATACCTCTTACATAGATAAAGATGTTGACGAGGTTGTTACATTTAAGTTTTTCCATGGAGGTAAACTAGTTTAAAATGGAAGGGACAATGAATGGTCTTATTGGGGTGGTGAAGTCAATTAGTTTGATTATTGTGAGGTTGACTATATGTCCATATTAGAGCTATTTGAAATGGCTAAAGATATGGGATATGACGATGGGTACGATGTGAGTTTTTATGGTGAAGAGTTTGGAACTGGTAAACTCATTCAAATAGTATCAGATAGTACGATTTTAGCTTGTATGAGCACAGTACCTAAAAGCAATAGCAGGATGGTTTTGTACTTGAAAGCAGTGAGCCTGACTTCAAGCCAAGTGGGGAATGATAGCAGTGATCCAGAATATTCTTGTTCTGAGGATGATGATAGTAGTGATCCAGACTTTGAAGACAGTGACTAAGCACAGAGTGATGAAGAGATTGACTTATTGAAGAAGGATGATAAGTGGTTTGAAGGTTATGTGGATCATACTTGTATTGACAATGATCCTAATGTAAAGGAAAATGATGAGTCCGACAGTAGAGAAGAGTCACCTACACTTACCTGCCCAAGTAGCTCTTCAAGTGAAGATGAAGTACTAGATGAACTAAGAAGGAAGAGGAATAGAATGTCAAAAGGTGAATATTTCATACCTGAAATTGATATGGCAAACCCAGGATTCAAAGTGGGTTCAAAGTTTGCAACTGTTGAGATGTTTAGAAAAGCTGTGAGGATATACTCCATTAATTGTGTAAGGGAGTTGATATTTATGAATAATGACCGTAACAAAATAAAAGTAGTATGTGAAGAGGGTTGTCCTTTTGTTATCCATGCTTCAAGTGTTAGTGGTAGCACTTACCTGCAGGTGAAAACCTTTAATCCTACACATGTTTGTAGTAAGGGAGTAAAAATATACATGCCATGCTAGATGGTTGGCTGAAAGATATTCCAGGCAATTAAGGCTCAATCCAAATTAGACTACTTCTTCTTTTGCAGAGCAAGTTCACCAAGACTATGGTTACAGACCATCTAGAGCAACAGTATACAGAGCAAGAGCCATGACAGTTGACATTGTAGAGGGGTCTTACAGTAAACAATATGAAGTATTGTGGGATTATTGTCATGAGTTAAGAACAAGAAATGTGGGAAGTATAGTTATCATTAAATCTAAAATGGAAGGTGATAGGCCACAGTTTCAGAGGATTTACATCTGTCTTGCAGCTTGCAAGAATGGGTTTTTAGATGGTTGTAGGCATGTGGTTTGCTTGGATGGGTGTCATGTCAAAGGGCTCACCTTGGGCAAGTGCTTTCTGCAATGAGAGTTGATGCAAACAACGGAATGTTTCCACTTGCCTATGCATATGTAGAGATTGAGAGCAATTCAACGTGGCTGTGGTTTTTAGAATTATTGAGTGGTGATCTAAATATTAGGAATAGCCATGGTTATGTATTTATGACTGACAAGCAAAAAGGTTTAATAGATGTTGTGGATGCTCTATTCCCTCATGCAGAGCACAAACATTATTTGAAACATCTCTATGGAAACTTCTATTTGGAGCATAGAGGTCTTGCTTTGAAACATCAAATGGAAGCAATTGTTAGGGCCACAACAGTCCCATGGTTTGATGTAGAGATGAGAAAAATGTTGTAGTTGTCTAAACCTACATATGATTGGCTTGCAAAGAAAGATCCTAAGCATTGGAGTATGGCATATTTCAAGAGTATTTCCAAGTGTGACATGCTTATGAACAACCTATGTGAGGCATTCAATCGTAGCATAATGGATGCCAGAGACAAACCTATTTTGACTATGCTAGAAAGAATTCGGTTGTATATAATGTTGTTGATGATTGAAGGAAGGTTTTGTGTGAGAAATGGCATGGACAAGTTGGGCCAAGAATTAGAAAGATATTAGAGAAAAACAAAGGAAAAGCTTAGTGGTGCATTCCTAAGGCTGCTAGACAGAATAGGTTTGAAGTAATGCACTATAGTGGCCATAACTTTGCTGTTGATTTGAATGCCCACTCTTGTTCATGTCATGCCTAGGATTTGAATGGAATTCTATGTTTGCATGCTTGTGCTGCAATAAGTTGGTTTCATGGGAATCCTGATGACTTTTGTGATGCAGTGTACAAGAAAGAGGCTTATTTGAGAGCCTATGAACCAATGATTATGCTTATGACTAGCCAAGATCAATGGATCAAGATTAATTTACCTTTATTACTCCCTCTAAAATACCACAAGCAGCCTGGTAGGCCTAAGAAGACAAGAAAACAAGCTTTTGATGACCCTAAACAACCTACTAATCCATATAAGCTTCCTAGGTATGGCATTCCTTTAAAGTGTGGCAATTGCGGTGGAGAAGGGCATAATCAAATTAGTTGTAAGTTATGTGTCATTATCCAAAATTGCTTTACATTTAAATCTATTTGATATGGTTTCTGACTTGATGACTTTGCTTATTAGGAACCTAGAAATCCCAACATAAAGCCTACTAGGAAGAGGAAAGTTGCCAAGGAAAAACTTCCAATAAGTGCCATGGTTTGAATTATGTATTCACCATTCAGATTTTTATATCATGCCTACCTAATTATTATTTGTTTTAGGTAAGAAGGAGAGATGGTAAAGAGCAAAGTAACAAACAACAAAGTATGCAACTAGGGCAAAGAAAACAGGCAAGTGGTTCCCAATGGCCTTCTCAATCTCAGGCATCTCAAGTAGCCTAGGCTTCTCAATCCCAACCATCTCAAGCAGCCCAGGCTTCTCAAACATGTGATTTATCCCAATCTGCCAAACTATCTCGAATACAACAACGTAGGAGGATGATGAAAGATCAACATATGAGCTATTTTGTAAGGATTATATTTTGGCTCTTCTCTTATGACAAAACCAATGTATTTTGCTGAGGTATAGGTATTGGTTTAAGTTTGTTTGAATGCACATGCTAGATTCAAAAGCGTCATCTTTGCAATCCAAACTTAAATTCATTGCATACATTCACATGGGTTAATACACAGGATTGATACAAGCCTTAAATTTGTTTTTTGTTTCATTATGTATCACTCCTTCCTAGTCTGTTTTAATCCATCTTTCACTTTGCATTCAAACACATGGATTGATATACAGGGATTGATACAACCTTTAAAAACGTGTTCTGCTTTATTTTGTATCAATCCTACCTTTTTTGTTTCAATCCACTTCGAGCTGTATCAATTAATATTTTATTAAAATATCTTCAGCTCTTGATTTCATCGATGAAGACTTCTTAAATATCTTATGGTGTCAATTAAACTTCTTGAAACTAGTTTTCAAAAGCAAGAGTCTTGGATGAAGTTACCCCACGTTGATGTGACCACAACATATTAATTATTATAATATATTATTTTTTTCTTGAAACTAGTTTTCTCCAAAGAAGTCTTTATATTATCTTGCACATGGGCTTCTTTTATTCCTTGTGGAGTCAATGCTCCATCCTTCAACCGACCTTCCATTCTCTCTTTTAGTATTCTTGAAAAAAACATATTACTATCTAATATATGTTTTCTTGAAACTAGTTTTCTGAAGGAAAATCTTTATGTTATTTTTCTACATGATGTTTCTAACAAAACATGGGCTCTCTATTTCAACGGCTGTTACAGCCTGTGTTCCTCTTTATTCTTCTTAAGCCGTTCACCTAAAGATAAATATCTCTATGGCTGTGTTGAATATTTGTAGTCAAACCTTGTAGCTCCTACATTTGTTCTAACTCACAAAGCACATGACATTTTACTGTTATTTATCCTTAACCCTTGCCTTGTGTGCTTTGTCTGAATAGTTTGTCTCAAGAAGATTTTTAAAACTATTTTATTTCTTTTATTCTTCTTGAAACCGCCCACCTTGAGATCACTTTTAGTTATTCTCTTTCAAACATGTCTTGATCAAAGAGTCTATATATTCTATCTCATTTGGCTAGAGTTTCAGAGGACTTGATTTTGAAACAGTACTGCATCTCATTTCTTATCCTTTGAAGAACCGTTTCTAAGTTCCTCAAGAACCAATCATGCTAGTCATGTAAAAATAGAATATCTGCATCTTAAATGCAGACTTGGTTCTAGTTTTTGAAATCAATTTATATCTGCTCTTGAGCATTCAAAAACTATTTTATTGTTTCATCTGTTGTTAATTACTTGAGAGTATAAGTATGATTGCTTGCATACACATAAAATTCCTCCAAGTATATTCACATTGATTTCGGCTGAGTCTTTTGTTTCATTGTTGTTATGTTGATTTAAACTATATGCTACAAGTTCATTACTTCTAGTTTAATCATTACAACACTTGGTTTCATTTGTCTAGCTTAATCATTCTTTGTGATTAAGAAAGATGAAAATCTGAAACCACAACTCACTTCATATCATTATACTTTCTGCAACTTGGAGCTTGGTGCTGTTGCAAACCATGAAGATTTGTCTGTTGAAATTGGAGTTGAATGATAATGCAAAGACTGGAAGAGAACTTGATGTTGAGAAGTAAAGATTGTGCTTTTTTGGAAGGTTAGATAGTTAGTTGCCTATTGTGTGTAGATGAGCTAATATTGTGCTTTGCTAGAAGGTTAGATAGTTAGCTGCCTACTGAGTGTATATGGAGCTTGTTGAGGCCCAAAAAATCCAGGGTTAGTCCCAAATAAATTCCCGGCCCGATAAGGCACCTTATTAAGAAAATGCACAAATTGGAGCGCACGAAAGCCCGCCATACGCAAGCCACAGTCCACGTGCCATACCAAGTAAAAAATTTGTCATGCTAGGAGCTAAGATAAGGTAATAAAATACACCGGCTTTACAAGCACACGCTAATCAAGCATCGTGTCCCTTTTTAAGGACGATAAAATTAAAGTAAGCCAAGCGACATGTCATGCCAAGCGGGAAATTATTATTTCACACCCAACCACGCTACAAGCCAAAGTGGGCCCAAGCCACTCAAATGCCCGAGGCTTGCTTGAGTGGGTTGTGGTATGGATGGTAATAAGTTGTCATGAGGCCCATTTGTGGGTCGAGAAATGGAAGTCCCGGGTCGCTTAGGAGCCTCGGGACTCAAGCCCATTTCTTAGGTCCAAACGTGGGCAAGCATAAGGGAGAAAGTAGCCAATTACTTCAACCAAAATAGCCCAACCAGAATAGCCCATTACTTCAACCAAAATGGCCCAACACTTGATAAGGTTAACCCATTTATTTGATAAATTATATTGTTGTCTTAAGAGGCCCATACAATTAGAATAAGAGGCAGAAAAAGCCTCAGCACTTGGCTGGAGAACAAAGCCACGAAGGGAGCTTGGATGACCACGTGCGCAAAGCTGCTGGGAGGCTTCAGCACATGGGAAGGAACAAGTTTCAAGCAAAAAACATTCAAGGAACCAAGGGGTAATTGGCGCGCATATCGCTAGGAAGGGAGGCACCTTTCAAACCAGCATGCATACCCATTTCTTTCTCCCCATCAGATCTAGCCATGGAAAAGGGGAGAAAAGAAGGAAGAAAGATAGCTGAAAATGGGAGTCCTCCACTGAGGCGACTGTAGGAAGAGCATTGAGCTCCCAAAAATTCCTGATTTTGTGAGATTGGGTAGATGGGTTTTACCAGGATAAGATAAGTCAAAGGAAGGGAGGAGAAAGGAGGGGAAAAGCTTGGCCAAATTGGATAGAAACCATTAGGGTTTCTTGGGAAATGATGGCTTCCAGCGGTTATAAAAGGGGTCATCTTCTACCCATCAAAACCAACCCACATCTGGAGAGCAAGCTTCCTCTCTCACCTACAAAACCCAACAAATTCATGCTCTATTCACCCTTCTCCCCAATTTGTCTCTCTTGGCAGACTGTTCCAACGCTTGACAGAACCTTTGTTAAGCTGCTGGAAAATCACTTAAGCCACTCATTGCCCTCTCCTTGTCTCCTTCTCACTCTTCTTAGCTAACCCCCTTTACAATCCCTTCGTCCCTTACCTTGACACCCATTTTTCTCCCAGAAACTCACAGCTTTCTCTCTGTAAGTGCTAAACTCATGACTACTTTGCTTCCATGCCACAAGCTTCTCATGCCAAGCTAAAAGTCTATTTGTAAGCGATCGTTATTTCTGTTGGTGAAGATAACCAAGGTGTTTCCTAAGGTTCTACTATCCTTTTGAAACATTCTTGGGGCTTGATCTTCAAACTCAGACACAGGGGGATAATTTCATCAGTTCGCTCATTAAGGCACCCAGCCCATTTGTAGCTGCCGAAAGAAAAAAGTCCCCTACAGAGCTCAACTCCCTTTGTATCTTGTACTTCTCATTGATAGTGGATTCTCTTACTATCTTGGTCCCCCAGTTTTCCCCCTTGTTGGGTTTCTGGGTTAACAAATCTTTGTGTATGTTTATATTCATGTTGTCATTAGTTGTACTTGCTGCATCGTGTTCAAATGACATCAGTACTCTAACGTGGATCGATACGGCGTTGCACTGTATTGATCCAAAATCACAAGGGTTTCTGTTTGTATTAATACGTGGTGTCGTCTGTGTGAATCCAGTTTCATGCAGTCAGTTCCATTTACTCACTGTAGATGCTAAGTAATTAAACACAATGGTTGTGCATGTGTTTATGTTTTCGCTTATTAATTCTTAGCTGGGCTTAAAGTTTAAAAAGATAGGTTATTACCATATAGCCTACTCTCCCCCCCCCCCCCCTTCTCTGTCGGCTTTTAGAGCCTAGGGCCTGTTTTACACATTTTGTCAAAGATCATTTTTTTCATCCTTAGATGTGATGACGTTGAACTTTTGCAACAACCTGTTTTTGAATTAGGATAAACTCTTTTTGAATTATGGTTTCATGGAAGAATGGTTTGAATGTTGTGGAATTATAGATTCTGCAATTGGTTAGTTTTGTAAGACTTTAATGTCTTCATGGTTGCAATTGGGTTGTTGGTTTGGTAACACTTTGATGTCTGTGATGGTTGGTTTTTATTAGGCTTTCATATCTGTCAAGGTTTTTGAGTCAGGTATTTAGATGTAATTGACCATTTGATTTGTAATGTGATAGTTGGTACCTGTTTTTGGTGTAGTGCTTGTATTGATCAGCTATTGAGATGTAACCATTTGATATGGCATGAACAAGATATGCTTATGAGTAACTTGTTTTTGTAACCTGTTTTGGTATCCAATGAACAAGATATGTTTGTAACCTATTTTTGGTGTGATGCTTATCAGTATGTCACCATTTGATATCCAATGAACAAGATATGGTTGTAACCTGTTTTTGGTGTGATGCTTATCTGTATGTCACCATTTGATATCCAATGAACAAGATATGGTTGTAACCTGTTACTGGTTTCCATTCATATCACAGCACAAAGAAAACTTGAAACTCAAAACAAATTACAATGAACTATTGCTTACTGATAAAACTCAAAACAAATTACATTGTTTTCCCACCAAATTACATTAGATTACATCCACTGAACTACTGCTATTGGTCTACTGGTCTCAAAGTACATTGCTTACTGAGCTACTGCTACTGGTCCTAAGTAGCCCAGGCTTCTCAATCACATTACATCCACCAAATTACAAAACATATTACTCTTAATTCCTCATAATTCCTCCTAATTCATCTTCATGGAAAACACCACTAACCAAGAAAGCAACATAGCAGCCCACAATATTCTTGACTTTGCTCGAATCTTTGCATTTTCCTTTTCCACCCTATCAATCTTCCTCAACAAACTAGGTAGCAAAGACTTTGAACGCTCACACACTTCTGCATCAAACCACTGAAAAAACCTACATCCTTTTTCACCACTTCCCTATATCAACCCAGAAAATTTCATCAATTTGATCAATGATTGAAAATTTCATCATTAAGAACTCTATCAATTTGTGATGCCCAAAACAATGACTGAAAATTTGATCTTAAACATTCTTACCTTTGACTTTGGGTAGACTAGAAATCTCCGTCCTGGGTTTGAAGTGGTCCACGAAGTCTGCATCCATGCTAACTTCCCACAATGACACCATTAGGCATGCCTTGCTTCTTCTGTTTCCATCTCTTCATCAATTCAGTCAGTATTCACACAGAGAAGAACCAACTGAACCTCCAAATCTGAAATCCCTCTTCCCCCTTTTCTCCCAAATCGTGCGACCCCCCTTCCCCCTTTCCCAAAATCGAACCCCACCTTAGATTTTCATAAACCCTAGCCCTCTTCTCCCAATTTCCCATTCTCACCCAATTCCCCTTTTCTGAAACTGAATAACCCTTATTCTCCATTGTTAAGAGATTTAAAAGAAGTGGGGCTCACACCACGTAACGAAACGTCTCTTAATACTGACAGAACGGGTAACGTGAGACAGTTTTCACATGTGTATGGGGTATTTTGAGACGTTTCAAAGCACAGGTGGTAATCTGAGACAACTTTGAAAGCACAGGGGGCATGTACATAAATAAGCCTTTAAAAAATTTAATTATTTAAAGGTAAATAATTTTTTATTAATATAGAAAATAAAAAACAAATTGGACAGAAACACCTCTTAAACAAAAAAATAAAAGTTGATGGAAAATTTATATTCTAAGTAGGCAAGGGTAGTATTGTAAAAACGCAATAAAAAATTAATAAAAAAGAGCTCAAAAATCGCTGACCCATCGTGAAAGGAGCAGTTCCTTTCAGTTTTCAGCCCACCTTCCTAAAAAATCTCTGAGCCAGCAGTTCATTTCAGTTGCTTGCATTTTTTGGTGCTCTCCTCTTCGTCTTTGCTTTCCTCCCGTTTTTTTTTTTTTTTTTTAAAGCTTTGCCTTTTTTATGTTGAGAACAACCACCATGTCTCCTGAATACGCTGAGCCTGAGTCTCTCGAATTCCAAGCACAACCTCTTCTCAAACTCCACATAGGTTTGTTCTCTTCCCCTCTCTTTAATTTTTAGTTTTTTTTTTCTTTAATAGATTTCTTCACGTATTTCGGTTATGGACTTATTCTGTTGAAGGTGTTCTATGACGTTCTATCTTCTTCGTAATCTCTTTTCTAGAACAACCCAGAATGTTTCTCTGATCATTTGGTTGTTGTAGTTCATTCTAATTATTATTTTTTTCTTTCTTCCTGCTCAAATTTATAGACTGTGTAATTTTACGATTTCTCTTGCTTCTAATTTTTTCCATTTTTCCTATTGTAGGCCCATAAATTGCAAGGAAGGTTCACATCACTGCATTGGTTACTAAAAAAGAGTATGAATACATGTTAAAAAAGCAAATAAACGAAATTTGTATTGGATAATTTGTCTTTGTGCCAAAATCATGAGTTGCTTAGGTGAAATACAAATCTGTTTTTATTATTTAATTATGTCTTTTGAGGGGTGGTGCCAAGTTTTGCTTTATTCACTGTGAAAGGAAAATCTCTTTGAGAAACCAAAGTTATTTTATATTTATTATTTTCTTAATAATGGAAGCAAATTTAACCTTTTGGTGAACCGTAATTCTAATATATTACACCACCTAACCTCACCATTTAGCTAACCCCATGTGCTTCAAAATTGGTGTTTATATTACTGGGATGCTTACACAAGCTTGAATTTACAGAAACAATAATATGACAGTTGATATAAAAAGATATAACAACTACAAATACTAGAAAAATTAGTAGACAATTTACATGTGGATAGCACAATAAAAAGTCACACTTTTAGCGAGCTTGGAGATATTGAACAACTTTGATATTTTGAATGTTTTCTTCTTCTCTGCCTTTTGCTTTATACTAGCCTTCTTAAACGTGCTTCCGCGCATGCGTGAGGCTTTTTTTCCATCATGGGCGCTACGCGCGACATACAATTTCTCAAAATCTTTTTGGAAATTGTATTTTTCTAAATTACCATCTGAAAAGTTTTATTTTATCACCCATATTTTTCTATTGTACTTTGCTAGGTGTCCGTCTCAATAATTTTTTTTAATTGCAATGCTTCAAATAGCCATTCATTCAAAATCATATTTAGTTGATTTATCATGTTTACTTATATTTTTTTTATGTAGGCTCACAAAATGTCCCTAAGGTTTACGAAACTATCAGATTGCATCTTTAATGTTTTTTTTGTGTCATTGGTGGTCCTCAAGGTTATTGTGTGTGATCACAAATGGTCCCTGCTGTTAGGATCCGTAAAAAACTCTGTTAGTTTGCTAACGTGGCAGTTCACGCACCTATCACAAATGGTCCTTGCAATTTTTATTTTTATTTTTCATTTAAAATTCATAAAATTTTGGTTTTCTTTTTTAAATCTTATGAATTTTAAATTATTTAAAAATACATATTGTATTTTAAATACACATGACACTATATTATTGTATATGTGGGTTCCACATATATGCCACATCAACAAACTAATAGAGTTTTTTAAAAATAATTTAAAATTCATAAAATTTAAAAATGAAAAAACCAAGAATTTAGGGTTCATAAATGGTCCTCAAGGTTAAAATCCTTCTATAAATGGTTTTTTCATTTTTAAATTTTATGAATTTTAAATTATTTTTTTAAAAAAAACTTCATTATTTTGTTGATGTGGCATATATGTGGAGCCCACATCTTCAAAAATATAGTGTCATATGTATTTAAAAGGCTTATTTACTGTAATACCCCCTGAAACTTCGGTCAAATCTCATTTTACCCCCTCAAAGTTAAAGTGGCCCACTTAACCCTCTTGACCGTGGTTTCGTGTTCCACTTTACCCCCAACCGTCATCTTCGTTAATAAATCTATTAGTTTTGATGACATGGCATGGTTATTTTAGTCCTTTTATCACAAGTGATGATGTGTCATGTAAAGGGCCCACTTTTTTTGTTTAAGTGGAATAAAATAAATAATAAAATAATGTAATTACTTATTTAATTTTAAAAAAAAAACCAAAAAATTTAAAAATTGATAACACATCACTCTCCTTGACGATTACCTCCCCAACCCATTCAATCACCACCACCACGTAATCCAACCTTTACCTTTATCACCTTCTCTAATTCAATCTCAATATCTCTCTCTAGCTTTATTCTCACAATCTCAAAGAACCCACCAACATATCGACAACAAGCCCAGCTCTCTTTGGCTTTTCTCTACATGTCATTCTCAACGGCAGTGAAAAAAATTAAATCCCCCAACCCATCTCAATCAACGCCCGTCAACAAGCCTTCACAACGCAAAGAACGAGATTGAGATCCTCTCCAGAGTTCACAACACAGGATTGTGATTATGCGTAAATTCGATAATCGACGACCCACAGTGAGGAGAGAGAGAGAGAGAGAGAGAGAGAGAGAGAGAGAGAGAGAGAGAGAGAGAGAGAGAGAGAATTGAAATTGAAAAACCATCACTATTTTCGAATCTGGGTAGGCTGGTGCGACTGGGTTCGATGTTTTGTGCTTGGAAGGGAGAGAAAGGAAGAGAGGGGGAGAGGTAGACAAGTGGGTTGGGTTGGAAGGGGGGAGGAGTAGCTGTGGACAAATACCAAAAGAACGGGGTTCTGTTCTGTGGGTGGTGGTCAGAAGAAATCGGGTTGCAGGTGGGAGAAGAGGGGGGAGGGGTTTTAGGGGCTGGGTTCTGGGTTCTGCAGTGGGGTGGGAAGAGGGGAGATGGGTTTGTTTGATTATTTTATATTTGTTTTGTTACTTTTTTAAATTTTACTTTGTTTAGGTTTTTTTTAATTTTTTTAAATTATTATAATATTTAATTATATTTTTATTTATGTGGACTTGGGCTCCACTTGCCATGTCATCAAAGTTAACGGACTTTTGGATGGAGTTGATGGCAGGGGGCAAAATGAGTCATCAAACCTCGGTCAAAGGGGTTAAGTGGGCCACTTTAACTTTTGGGGGGTAAATGAGATTTGACCGAAGTTTCAGGGGGTACTACAGTAAATAAGCCTATTTAAAATATAATATATATTTTTAAATAATATAAAAAAGAAAACCAAAATGTTGTGAATTTTAAATTAAAAAATTAAAAAAATTCGCAGGGACCATTTGTGATAGATGCGTGAACCTCATGGATGTTTTGTGATATATATATATATATGCCACGTTAGCAAACTAATGGAGTTTTTGGCGGAACCTAACAGCAGGGACCATTTGTGATTGTAGGGGTCTTTTTTCTTCCAGCAGCTAGACGAATGGGCTTGGGCTGCTGTAAAGGACGAGTGGAGAAGGTTGCCCCTGTTTCTGAGTTCAAAGACTGGGCTCCAAGAGAGTTTTGAAAGGAGTAGTGACAACCTTAGAAAACACCTTGGATTCTTTCACCAATCAACCAAATAAACGTGACAGATCAGCAATGGAATGGCTTGGCTTGAGGAGCTTATGGCATGGGAGCTAAGCCTTCACAAGTTTAGCAATCTGAGAGAGAGACAAAAACTTGAATTTCTTATGGAAACAAATATTTAGGGCAAGGGGGAGAGAGATCTGAAGAGATTTTTGACTAAGGAAGAGAGGTAGAGATGAGAATAGAGAAAGGGGTGTCTTGAGTAAATTCCCAGCCGCTTGACAAAGCTTGGTCACACTCTGGATGATTTACCATAAGAGAAAATGGGAAGAGATGGAGGAATGGGGCTCGAAATTGCAGAGGTTTCAGGGATGAGAGATGAAGCTTGCTCTCCGAATGTGGTTGTTTTGCTGGGTTGAGAAAGCTCCCTTTTATAGGCGCTTAGAACCCTAATTCTATCGATCCTCCATTTCCACTTTTCCTTTGCTTCTTTCCATTCACTCCCTTTTGGTGAAATTTCTTTAACCAGAGCACATGGGTAACAAATCCTTTGGGGTTCCAAGATTTCTACGCAGCTGGACCTCTTCATGTGGTTGAGGCGCCACCCGCTTTTCTCCTTGCTTTCCCCATTAGAGCTCGCATAGGAAAAGGAGAGTGGATGGAGTCGTTTGTCCAATGGGTATTCCTCATGTCCTATGGATTTCCGTTGGTTTTTGCGATGACCTCTATTTGACTTGGTTCTGGAGCTTTGACAAGGGTGGAATACAATGCTACGTTTTTAACAAGGATCTGGGCTGGGCTTTGTTCACAAGTATCGTGTTATTGGTACTTTCTTTCCAGCGGCCTGCATGTTTTTGTCAAGCTGTTGGAAGTAGCCTATTTGCTTTATTTTGGGTGTTTTAACTAACGTGAGATTGTCTAAGTGTGGCAGCAGACTATGAGATATTTTCCTAAGGCATTTGATCACTTTTCTCTCTCTCATGCTTACCCATGTGCTTGGGCCCAATAGATGGGCTTGAGTTTTAGGGCTCCCAAACAGCCTCAAAACTTTCCATCCCTTGAACCCTCAATGGGCCTTGTGAGTGCTTGCAACCATCCATACCACAACCTTCTCAGCAAGCCCCGGGCATTTACGTGGCTTGGGCCCACTTAAGCTTGTAGCATGGCGTGTTGCTTATTTGCTTGGCGTGGCATGTGTGTAAGCGCATATGACGAACTTTCGTGTGCTTCAATCGGGTTTTTTCTCAATAATGTATCGCACTGGGCCAGGAATATTTTTTTGGGCTTAGCCCTGGATTTTTGAGCCTCAACAGTGATCACACATACTAACCTTGAGGACCACGAATGACACAAAAAAACATTAAGGATGCAATCTGATAGTTTCATAAACCTTAGGGACGTTTTATGATAATAAGCCTTTTATGTATAATTCGTATGTCATGGTTAGACAGTTACATGATTAGAAAGCATTATGAAGAATAAATTATCTCAACTGCAATTAATTGCAATTATTTCTCTATTTTCCTTCACAATGTGAAAAAGGCATTGCTTCAACCATACATTAATTCCAAATCAAATTTCAATTACGTTGGCTTGTTTACTTATATTTGTTATGCCTAATTCACATGTCATGGTCGCACAATGACATACGTAATTTTGTCTTCCTTATTACATACCTACAAAACAACTATGGTTCTTCTATTACTATGATTTCAATTCCTTTACTTAGCTTTAGAATCTACAAAAGGTGTTGAAGTTGGACCCTCATTCAGTCAAATTTTGGTTGAATTGGTCAATTTACTTGTGTTTGTTTTGTAGAATTCACATGTCATTGTTGGTCAGTGACATGTTTGACTGACAATAAGATGCATAATTTTTTCCTCATTCTCTTATACTTTGTTTGTTTTTTTAGGTTACAAGTATAAGGAGGAAATAAGAATTGCATTACCATAACTTGAAGAATCATCTTTTGGTTGATAGAATCCATTAGAACACCCATCACACCAACAAAATGGGTGAAACGAAGCTTCCAGAGCTTCACATTGAGAATGTGTTATGAGGAACTCCCTGCTCTCGCATGCAAAAGAATGCCTAAGCAACCCCAGAAAGCCACTATTCACACACTTCACCCCACGTGGTGGGTGGATAGTTACGGATTGGGATTGACATTGACATACCTCGCATTTGAGAAAGTGTTCTCACTAACTTCATGCTGATTCGGGATCCATGGAACCATTATCTTTCAAAACGATTGTAGCTGGTGTAAAGAATGAAGACTTTCTAGAGGTTGTGGATGCTACTGCGTGTTTTCGGTCCTGTACAGCTGGTGTAGCTGTTGGCACTCATAAAGTTCTGGAAAGTGGACAACTCCAATCCACAACTATCCACTCATTTGTGGGTGAATCGAAGCCTCCCGGGCTTCCAGTTGACATGCCCTTGCATTGAAAATATGGTCCGAGGAACTTCATGATCTTGCATGCAAAAGAACACCACGACAACCCCACAAAGCCACTATTGAAAATGTCGTTGGTTTGGGTCAGCATGTTCCTATTCTCTCCTTTTTCCATTTTGAAGAGCGATTTCTTTCTCATTTGGATATGCTAAATCAGGTTCTTAGGCGCAATGTATCGCTCAAGATGAACTTGCTCAGGGTTGAGCTAGCTTCGGACTTGTTGTGAGTGGACATTTGTTTTTAAATGAGCATTATTTTTCAAAAATGGAATTGCTTGCATAAATGTAATTTGATTGGACATTGGTTTATTTTGGGTTAATGAGGTTATGGGATTTTATTATCGGGCTAGTCTTGGCTTTTACAATGTGATATGAGATTTTCAGGGATTATTATTATTATTATTATTATTATTATTATTATTATTATTAAAGTATATGGATTTAGGTTTTGGATTTGGTGATATTGGTTATGTTTATGGAATTTGGATATACTTTGGGATATGGGATTTATGTAGCTAAACACAATTTGTTGTACCTTCCCCTGGTTCATTATGGAAAGGATGATGGAATTTATGGAAAAGATTTATAGTTGGTTTTTGGGACCCATTAGGGCACACATATACTCTTTGAGACGTGTTTCAGGATGTTAGTCTATGTGTATGACTGGATCAGCCACACGTGCGATGCAGGTCCCATCGTGCGTGCTGGGAAGCAATAGTCCCCTGGTTGGACTGCTCATCCCTAACCACTGAAGGAAGTTGAGGTTCCATCCCAAAACCAATTGGCAATAAGGGGAGTAGCTCAACTCCATATAAACCCAGGCTTGGTCCCTTAACTTTTCAATGTGGGACAAATACTCTCAACACGCCCCCGCACGTGTGGTGAACTTTCAAGCCTAACATGTAGACAACACATATTGGGTGGCGTGGGAGCACATGTGGGCGTTGGGCCTAACACGTGAAGCCTCGCTCTGATACCATGAAGGAAGTTGAGGTTCCATCCCAAAACCAATTGGCAATGGGGGGAGTAGCTCAACTCCTTATAAACCCAGGCTTGATCCCTTAACTTTTCAATGTGGGACAAATACTCTCAACAGCCACATGTGCGATATAGGATCCTAGCATGTGGTTGAGAATAAACAATCCAAATCTTGATGTGGTGCACGCGTGTGTGTGTGTGTGTGTGTGTATAAATATATATTGTAATTGCTTAGCACAACATGTTTTATAAGCATACAATTTTGGGAAGGATATGTTTTGCGGAAGAAAGTCAGGTTGAATTATAATATATTATAATATGGGCTATGAATTTACAATGGTTTCGAGTAATAATTTATATATATATATATGTAAAGATGGATTTCATTGCATGGTTTACATCATTTTTCTAAAACGGTGGGGTAATAGTTAGATGAGGTTTGCCACTCCATATCGATGCATCATCGGTGTTCATTCTGCCACCTTCTATTGTAGGATTTTCCTTGTTTCTTCCCTTACTTCGTTCTCTTGAAATGTAAATTAAATATGTAGCTGCTCTGAGTTGCTTGTTTTAAGTTTGGGTAGAGGACCCGAGGTCTTAACTATCTTGTGTGCCTTTACCTTGTGCATGCTGAACGTTGGTATTATTTTCTGCTTGATTGCAGATGTTTGTAATTTGGGAAAAGTACCAATTACATGGGAGAATATGCCAAATCTTCGGTAGAAGTCAAAAATCTATTTTTGGTTAAAAATAAGAGAAAATGGGGTTTTAGTAAAATGAGTATGACATCTGGTGGATGTGGGATGGAAATGGGTTTGTCACAAGTTCCAAGGGAGAATCCGAGGCAGGTCTTGTCACACCTCCACTGGAAATAGAAAGAAAAGTTTAACCCGGTAACATATTAGGTTCGATTTTTACTACCGTATTACATAGAGACAAATGAACCCACAAACGATCTACCATTAGCTCTTAGCAAAACAATATTGTACATGCCAAAAGTGTTTGTGGGCTTTTGGTGAACACTGTGATGCCCCAAGTCCTTTGTATGTTGTGCTTTAGCTGTGATGTATTGCTTGTTGATCAAGAAGGGCTAGTCTTGGCCGTTGGAGTGGGCTCAGTGTTGTCCTTTCCTTTATGTGTCAGGCATGCCACTACTAGTTTTTTACTCTTCTAGTAGGGAGAGAAGATGAATGATTGAGTGATGTGGAAATTGTATGGCGCTCGTTGATCTCAACCTCTAACCAAAGCCATTGTGCTCCAAGTGGGGAATCTGACTTGGATAGGTTCGTTTCTATGCATCAATTAAGAGGACTTCAACATTTCACTTGTTATGGAACAAAACTTGGAAGAAATAATAATATTAAACTAATATCGAATAGAAAGCACGATACAAGTTTTAAAGAAAAATGTGTATGATGGACATGGTATTGTTACAAGAAAGCAAATACAAGCCTATAAAGACTTAAATACACTTTATATAAATAAAAAAACAATAAGGAACCCAGCAAGGCCCAGGAGGACCCTATCAGATAGGAAAAAAAATTTCTTTGGACACCACTGTAATATACTTGAGACAGTACAATGAATCTGACGAAGTGTGTCAACAGTATCGGGAAAGATTAGAGAAGCCTGCAAATACAAATTTGATCTTAAATAAGTTAGATTCAGCGACCAACTTATAAAATCATACTAAGCACTGATGTTGCCAAAGCATTAAGATTATAAACAATAGCAATGTAATTCAAATCAGGAGTTGTTAACTAGGAATTAGACAGAGTATGTGTTTGGGAAAAGAATAGAACTTCAATAAGGAGTTGTCAACTGGAAACTCAAAAGCTTGAGAGAGGATTTGATTCAAGTCTTGACTTTTGGTCTGCTATGAGACACTTTGACAAGGTGTTTGAAGTTTGTTCAAATAGTTTGTTTATTCTTGAGAGAGATTAGTTGTCCTTGAATCAAATCTTTTGCTGCTATTTATAACCTTTCTGGCTCTTTAGCTTTGCACGTTTGGCAAAGGAATGCTTTGATTATGTACTAGTTTCTTCCTTGTATGTGAGATTGGCGGATCTCTAATTTCCCCTTCATCCTTGTGACTAGGGACGGTACATAGGTTTGGCTAACCTGGGCTACAGCCCAGGTAGCTTTTAAAATCCCAACCCAAAAACTAAATATAGCCCAGCCAGCTCCAATTGAATATCCTATTATCCTAGTCCTACCCTTCTTAGGAATCCAATTGAATATCCTAGTCATGCCTTCACGTGGGGAATAAAACTTATAAAAGGGAGAATAGGAAAGCTGCAGCCTACAGCACATAGGATAAAAAAAAATATAAAAAAAAGAGAAAAAAGAGAATGCACGCAGCTGGTGGAAAAAAAGGAAGAAAAGTTGAAGAAATTGTATAACTGTTTCTTAGAGTTGTCGACTTTGTCAAGTACGGTAAGCTTCTCTCAATTTGTTGATGTTGAAATTTGAGATTTTTTTTGGATTTTATTTAGTATCAATTACAGATTTGCAATTGAGACTTATGATTTATTTATCAATTAGAGATTTACAATTAGAGCTTATCAGTTTTAGTTTATGAGTTATGAATTATCAAATAGGATTTGTAATTGATTTTGATGTTCTTGCTTATCCAATAGGTTATACTTTAACTTTATAATGTCGGATCATCATCCAAATCCTAAGAGATCAAAGACTATTAGGGATTTTTTCAAAAGAAATAATGAAGAATCAACTAGCATGCGTTCCAACCCTTCTCTACCTCCTCCAATTTGTGAGGAGCAACCTCATTCTGAATCTCAAAGAGTTTAATCTGAAAGTTTAAGAGCTGAGTCTCAAAGAGCTAATTTTGATCAAGAAGTTGATACCAATTCTCTTGAGCGTGATCCAGGATTACGTCCTCAAATAGACACATTTTCGCCTAATCAACGTGATAATGTTCGAAGAGCATATATTCTCTTAGGACCATGTCAACCAAAACTAAAGGAATATCCATCCCACTTAGAAGGGAAACAAATGCATCGATTTAAAGGTAATTGGTATAACCAATATCCTTGGCTTGAGTATTCTGTTCATAAAGATAAAGTGTTTTGTTTTCCATGCTTTCTTTTTGACATTGATCACTCACATAAGGCATTCACTATAGAAGGATTTAGAAATTGGAGAAGAGTTGGTGGCAAAGAGTGTGCTTTCCTTACTCATGTAGGCATTATAAATTCACCACATCATTTTGCTATTCAAAAGTGGATGGATTTAAAGAACCCGACTCACCATATTGACAGAGTTGTGCAACCCCCACAAGAAGTTGCGAAAAATAGGTTGAGGCTTACAACCACAATAGAGGCCATTAGATATCTAGCAAATCAAGGAATGGCTTTTAGAGGTGATGATGAATCTCATGACTCCTTTAATCGGGGTAATTTTATTGAGTTGGTAAAGGCTTTGCAAGAATGAATGAAGAAGTTGAAAAAGTTGAAAAAGTTGTGTTACAAAATGCTCCTTTAAATGCCCAATATATTTCACATAAGATACAAAAGGAGATCCTAAATATCTATGCTAACAAAGTGAGGAAGAGGATACGCAATGAAATTGGGGAAGATGGGAAATTTTGTATTCTCGTTGATGAAGCACTTGACGATTCTAAGAAGGAACAAATGGCTATTATCATAAGGTTTGTTAGTTGTGATGGGCATATTCGAGAAAGGTTTTTTGATATTGTGAGTGTTCATGACACTAATTCCTCAACTCTTAAAAGTGATATTTGTAAAGTGTTTAGTAAGCATAGTCTTTTAGTAAGCAATATGCGTGGCCAAGGATATGATGGTGCTAGCAATATGCTTGGTGAATGGAGTGGCTTACAAGCATTATTTCTCAATGACTGTCCGTATGCATATTATATTCATTGCTTTGCTCATCGCCTTCAATTAGCTTTAAACGCTGCTGCTAAAGAGGTAGGACTTGTTTGGAGATTTTTTTCAATGTTGAATAACATTGTGAATTTTGTTGGTGCTTCTGCCAAACGCCATTCTGAGTTAAAATTAACCCGACAAGCTGAAATTGAAGACTTATTAGCAGCTGGAAGACTTGGAACAGGTAAAGGGGCTAATCAAATTAGATGTTTGCAACGACCTGGAACTACTCGTTGGGGCTCACATTTTAGTTCTATTAGGAGTTTAATTGATTTATTTGGTGCAACCAAGACACTTCTAAAGGATATCAGTCATAATGGACCTACCTCACAATTTCGCGGGGAAGCAGAAGGTATTAAAATTTCTATGTTGTCTTTTGACTTTGTCTTTGCCTTGAATTTGTTGGACAAAACTATGGGATTCACTGATTTTCTTTGTCAAGAACTTCAAATAAAATCTCAAGACATTGTAAGTGCTTTGAATTTGGTTGCAAGTACAAAAATGGAGCTTGATGAGTTGAGAAACAATGGTTGGGATGATTTTATACATAGTGTACGATTATTTTGTGAAAAACATGAAATTAGTATGCATGATATGGGTACTCGTCATACAATGGGCACTGGGCGTTCTTGTCAACAAAAAGATTGTATCACAGTGGAGCATTATTATCATATGGATGTATTTAATGAGGTAATAGATTATCAGTTGGGGGAGTTAAATACTAGATTTCCAGATGAAACTGTGGAACTCCTTCGTCTTAGCTCATCATTGGATCCCCGTGATGCTTTCAAGCGATTTAACATTGATGATATATACACTCTTGCTGATAAATTTTATCCTGAAGATTTCACTACAACTGAGTTGCAGGCTTTAAATCAACAATTGGGATTTTATAAGATTGATATGGATCACAATCCAACCTTCAAGAATCTTGATTCTATTCCTATATTACTTGAGCGCTTAGTGGAAACAAGATAAGCACAAACCTACTACTTGATTGACAGATTGATTCGTTTGGTGTTAACTCTTTCTGTTTCTACAGCAACAACAGAACGAGCATTTTCTTGTATGAGACTGATCAAAAATCGGCTTCGAAACAAGATAGGTGATGAATTTCTTGCTGATTGTATGTTACTTCACATTGAAAGAGAATTTGCTGATAATATAGATAATGAGTCGATAATTAATGATTTTAATTCTATGAAGACTCGAAGGGTGCAACTTATATAGTGTTATTTGAGAGGTAAGGCTCATTATGTCCCCCCTTGAGTAGATGTATTATTATTATTTTGTTATCAATGAAATTACATTATTATCGAGTTTTCTATGTACTTAGTATGTTTATATGTAAGGTAAATTTAGCCCAGTCAAGTTTGAAATCCTGGGTCCGTCCCTGCTTGTGACTTAGCTAGCTTAAGCAAGTTGATGCGGTTGAGCCTCACGATTCAAATCACATTTAATGCGGTTGTCTCCCCCTCCTTATGTCGTCTGACTCCCCATCAATTGTCGAGATCAACCTTGAGTTTAAATCTAGATGTTCGCACAACGGTCTTCTGGGAATGACCTAGGCCCTTTTAGATAAACAAGCTCTCTTGGGCTTTGCTTATTTTAATTTAGTTATCTCTTCTTTGGAACCAATCATGAAATGCCATGTGTTGGCATACATCTTGATTTTTTATTTAAGAAGCATTAACATTATTCGTTAATTTATGAGATAAGAATAAATTGGGTTCATTTGGAAGAATCAATTATTATCTGTTTTTGCTGACCATTTAATTTGGTTATAAACATTAATTGATTTTTACAATCTAAATCGGACATGCTTTGTCCGATTAATCCTTGTCTTTTGGTTGACCAATAGCAGGTCAACACTTCTTTGATGCTGGCGTTGTTTTATGGGCTTTTGGGCCTAGAATACACCTTTGTTAGGCTCTGGCCATTTGCACTGGCTTTGATAGTTGGGCTTTAGTCAATTCTAAAGATGAAATTGGCCCATTGACTACAAAAATTAGGCTGTGCTAATTTTGTTCCAAACAAGGCTTTAATATCACAAAACATTCCTAAGGTCTACGAAACTATCATATAGCATCCTTAATGGTTTTTTTTTTGTGCCATTTGTGGTCCTTAAGGTTAGTATGCGTGATCACAAATGGTCCATGCTGTTAGGATATATATATATATCACAAAACATCCCTGAAGTTCACGCATCTATCACAAATGGTCCTTACAAATTTTTTTAATTTTTTCATTTAAAATTCATAAAATTTTGGTTTTCTTTTTAAAATTTTATGAATTTTAAATTATTTTAAAATATATATTGTCCTTTAAATACACATGACACTATATTATTGTAGATGTGGGCTCCACATATATGCCAAATCAACAAATTAATGGAGTTTTTAAAAAATAATTTAAAATTCATAAAATTTAAAAATGAAAAAACCAAGGTTTAAGGTTCATAAATGGTCATCAATGTTAAAATCCTTCCATAAATGGTTTTTTCATTTATAAATAATTTTTTTAAAAAAACCAAAATTTCATGAATTTTAAATTAAAAAATTAAAAAATTTCACAAGGATCATTTGTGATAGGTGCACGAACCTTAGGAATGTTTTGTGATATATATATGTATCACGTCAGCAAACTAACGAAGTTTTTAACGGAACCTAACGGCGGTGACCATTTGTAATCGCACATACTAACCCTGAGAACCACAAATGACAAAAAAAAAACATTAAAAATGCAATTTGATAGTTTCGTAAACCTTAGGGACGTTCTATGATATTAAGCCTTCCAAACAAATATTAACTAAACAACCATATATTTGCTATAATGATAGAAGACGATCTCTCAATGAATGGTTGAAATGGTTAATAAATCATGTGGATGTGTGAGGAAATCGTGTTGGCAGAATATTAGTTGGCCACCACAGTGGCAGGCACAAAACACACAATATGGGACTATGGAAGGATGAATTATTTTTAATTTTGTGTGCTTGTCTTAAAAAAAAAAAAAATTGTTTATGATATAAAATAATCTAATAAACATTAAAATAAAAAATATTTGAAGTCCAACGCAGTCTACTCCGGTCTTGTACCAAACAATAGTCCAGTGCTGTTAGGCTCAACTTATTGATGTACCAAACAACTTAAAGTCCAACTTAATAGAAGCACGTCTAGTCTAGCACTCTAAGCCCGATCTTAACCAATTTAGTCCAATCCACTAAACAAGGTTTAAGCTCCTAAATAGAAAAACGGATTATCTCATTCTGATTTACCCTTTGATTATGAGCAATCAAACCTGAAAGTTGTGTTATTAATTAACAAGAAATAGAAAGAAAAAAAAGAGCATTCTCTAGATCTTAGAAGAGGCGCATGCAGTGGTGCCTCTGAACTGCTCCTGGTGGGGGGAAGATAAGAGATGTAGATGGAGAACACAACAAAAATTCTACAAATGCGTGTGGAAGCCTGAAATATAGATTGGCTGGACTGGAAGGTTGAAAGGCAGACAAAATGTTAAACACAGGTAAAAACCGAGAGAGAGAGAGAGAGAGAGAGAGAGAGAGAAGTAGGGTAAGCTTATTCTTTATTTATCAAATCAAATGCCAAAATCTAAGGCCTAATATAAACACTAATAACACAATAAAAAGTAGAATAAACAGTTAGGGCATGGCCCAACTCCATGCTAGAATTTTTACCTTAGGAGGTGCTTTCGATTTCCAAATCTGAAATGAGGGTGTGAATTCCTAGGAGTTTCCTTGGGCATGGCCCTCTTCATCAACAACAAAGGAAAATCATTCACAATAATTATGCTCCTTATTTTTTAATTAAAATTTAACTAAAAACACTAAAAAACTATTTTAAAAGCTCTTTATAAAATTTCAACTCCAACCATGCTCCATAGTTTAAGAAATCATAAATGATTTTTTTTTTTTTTTAATTTAACAAAAATCTCCCTCTTCATATAAAATAATAATAATAAAAATTAGCATTAAATATATATATATATATTTTTTAGGACCTTGTTGCCCAGTATTAGTTAATTGCCCTCACCTGAAAGAAATGCAATTTTTCTACTTGCATTCTTCGTCAGAAAAAAAAAAATAAAAGAAAAAGAACCCTGGCCTTTGTAAAACAAAAAATATTCCATGCCTCTGAAAAACAATTCCTTTCAAGATTTTAAGAAATGAATTGATCTAAACGATCATTGGGTTTTAACAAGTCCATTGGTTCATCGATTTTACGTTTTACAAAGGTGAATGAAGAGAATTTGGGACTTCAACAATTCATGAGTCAACAATGGAGAGAAAAGGGATACAGATACAGAGATGACAAACCTGCACCAGGAGGCATCATTTACATTCCAAAGAACAATCCAACGTTGCCTCATGCAATGTACAATGAGTCAAAACAAGCACAATCACTCTCAAGTTATGATTTAAGGACACCAACTAGCAGGATGAGAGGCCATCTAGCAAAGTCTAGAATAGAAATTCTCAAAAAGACATTGAAAAGGACCAGCGACTGTCATAAAAATTATAATTAAAAAAAATATATTAAACGAAGCACCAAAATGCAGTAAAGTAAGAGAGCTACTAATGCTCTCAGCATTCATATGCAGCTTGGTGATTGCACTCTTAAATAATAAAAGCTCTGGAAACACGTAACAAGAAAGCTTTCATACCAGGAACTCAAGGAAGGAAAGAATTTCACAACCAGCAGCAGGCACATTGAACAACAAGAAATCAAAATCAAACTGAATATGTCAGAAAAGAAAAGCAGAATCCAAAACAAAGAAAAAAAGGAGGAACGGGAAGAAAGAGAGACGAATAGGTCAGACAGCTACAAGAGGCAATTTGTATAATAACAGTTAAGTTAACCACAAAACCTGCTTGGTATGAAAAAAGAATATATACGCACTTTCCACAAGTGATTACGCCTATGCAAGTAAAGAACATAACTCCTATACATATCAAAAAAAGAACCTATGTCACAAAATGTCTAGCGACCTAGTGAGGTCTTCCACCTCCTTGCCAAGCCATCATATTTGTCCCTTGCACCTCTGCCATCCTTATAGTAGGCACTCTTCAAGCTCGCCATTGTCGATTCATATATGCTGATCCTTCTATCAAGCATATCGTCAGCATTCCTCTTCAACTCTGACAACCTATCTAACTTACAAAGCCCCAAGAGCAAGGCATTGGCGGCTGCATCGAGAGGCTCGACCTTGTTTTCAACCATAAAGTTCCAAAGCTGAACCCCCATTTCAGGGTCATCCCCTTCGAAAAACATGGTGATGGCCGCAGCAAAATTAGCATGTGTGGGAAGCCACTCATTCTTCACCATCTCCACAAAAAACTTACCGGCATCACCAACCTTCTTGTTCTTAATCAAACACTTAAAGATCACATTATAAGTGAAAGAATCAGGAAAAGCACCATGAAATACCGTATCATCAAGGAGCCTAAATGCATCATCGACCTCATTGCAATCACACAATAATCCAATCATGGCATTGTACATTGACAAATTGGGAACCAACCCATTACCATTGCCAACCACAACATCCCAAATCAAAATTGCATTCTTCGAATCCTTTCGCTTAACAAGAATATCAAGAGCACTGGAAAAGAATCTCAAACCTGGCAAGCAGCTATTCTTCTTCATCACAATCAAGAATTTCACAGCCTCCTCCGCTTGTTCCCCTCTCACCAGCGTCATCAAGAAAGCGTCGTAAGCCGCCACGTTCGCTGGCATCCACCCAACTCTCACCACCATTTCCCCAAATGTTGTCTTCGCCTTCGCCGCATCCCCTTCCTTCTCCAGCCCCTCGAGCAAAATAGCAAACGAGTCGCAGTCGGGGCCGAATTCCGGCTTCGATTTCATGGTCTCGAGGAAGTCCAGAGCCCTCAAAACGCCACCGTTTTCGCGGCACATTGCGCTGAGCAGAGAATTGGCGGCAACGACGTCGTTTGGGATGCCGTATTTGTCCATGACCTGAAAAGTCATGAGGGCGTCGTCGAAGCTTCCAGAAGCGCAGTAATTTCCGAAGGCGGAGGCGAAGGCGGCCAAGGAGAGAGTCTTTTCCTGCCGCATTGAGCGGATGGCGTCCCACATGGACTCGAAGAGGCGGTTGCGGCCGAGGAGGTCGACCATGAGGTTCCAGGCGTGGGCCGAGTGCTTGTGGGCCAACCCGGCCCATCGGAAGAACTTTATGGCGGAGAATGGGTAGTCGTACGAGAGCTTCAGGACTTCGACGACGACTTCGGTGGTGGGGATTATTCCGGTGGAAGCGAGAGCCGGTTCGATCTTCTGGGGTGTGGTTCGGAATAGGATGTCGAGGATGATCTTCACCGACGATGAGACGGAGGTCGGTGATAGGGGGAGCTGCGAAGAAGGAGGGGGACGGTGAATTGGGTGCGGTGGTGAGATTTGGTTCTCGGCCATGGCCTCCTCCATTTAAACTTTGAACAGACTAGACACTGGTTATTATTATTACCCCATCATCAACACTAACGAAGTCCAAACACTAATTTTTGCACTAACAAAATACAAATATTCTCAAAAAAATAATAAAAAAATATTTTTCCTTAATCATGTGTTTGAGTTACAATTTTATTCTTCGTTTCAATTTCGCAAGGGCTTATTTCCATTAAAAAAAAATCGCAAGGGCATATAACTCAGTTATTTGAGAACATTTAACAAGGGGAATTATTTAAATAATTGTTTTTTGTTGAGAAAATTATTAAAGTAATTAATTTAGGATGGTTAGATGAAATAGAGGTCTAAAATATCGATGGTTTCATAAATATCGGTAGTCGAAAAACACGGAAATTTCTATGGAAATATCGAGAAATTATCAACATCGATAAAAATTAAATAAAAACCACGAAAATTGTAAGAAAAACTTGAAAAAATTTCTTAGAACTTTGGAGAAAGTTTATTTAGTCAATTATTTATTACTTCATCACAAAAAAAATTGGAAGGAAATGCATTGCATAATGGGTTTAATTGATTTAAGTTGATTATACAGCGAGCTGACAAACATTGCTAGTGTAAAAAAATATGTAGCAATTAATGAAAGAAGAATAAACACACCATAATCATTTATTTAAAATGATTTACTTCAATATTTTACACTTTATACATTAGTAACACCCCCTCAGGTTTAAAGTTCCTAGTACTACATAAAGTACTACAAAATTAATGAAAGATACATGAGTGACTTAGTACTACATAAAGTTCCTATAAGGTTTAAATTTGAATTATTTATACTAACACCCCCTCAGGTTTTCAGTTTTTCACAAAATTCCTTGAGGTTTAAGAAATTACAAGAACACCCCTTAAAGTTTTAAATTGTTTTCACAAAACTCCTTTTCATTGATTTTTCATCCAAAGATTGATGATTTTATACAAAAAAAGATTCTCCAAATGACAGAGTTGGTCATTGAGATTAGATTGAATATACTTCATTGAGGTTAATTTTGTCATCTGCATAAGCTTTTTTTCAATGAAATCATCAATTTTTGGACACACTGAAAACCTCAAGGGGTATTCGTGTAATTTTTGAGACCTAATGGGGTTTGTGAAAACACAAGAAACCTCAAGGAGTGTTAGTGTAAATAACTCTTCAAAATTTTCACGGTCTTCATCATCTTGATATTATCGATATTATAGTGATATTTTGGCCAAATGTTGCTGAAGTGTGAGAGAAATTATTGACGTCAATATTTTCTGATATTATCGATACTTATACGATATGTGTATGGGTATGGTCCAAAAAAAGAAGAAAAAAATTCAAAAGATTTTCTATTTAAACCCCATACTTCTCTTAGTTCACCCCAATACTTAAATTATTAAGCTGTAAGTTTTATTATTGTGTAAAAAGACAAAAAAAGTCATCCAACTTAATACTTAACCCTATACACACACCCCACAACTCTTCAAAAGACACGAAACCAGGGAAGTTTTCTTCATATTATATTAGTTGACATGCACTTTCAAGACACGAAACCAGGGAAGCCACACAGGTGGTCAGCTACAAAACTGAGTATGAATGGTACAGTACAAGTTGATCCATCTTTACCCACGTAAAAATAGAAAGCACATGTGTTCAAATTTCATCACCATAAACTAATAATATTATTAATATTGATGCAGTACATCTTTTGGTACAGTACATTGAGTCTGAAAAGGTCCTGCACACTTCTGATATTTTTCAAAATCATGATTCATCCCTTTTGTCCCATTGCTATAATTAACGTCTAGTGATCCAGCAAACCCAAAACCACCATAGCTCTTATATTCTTGATCACTTGCATGTTTATGCACTTGAAAATAGACAATGAATAAAACTCTAAAATATCGTCAAAAAAATTAATTTAATACTTACTATTTCTCATGCCCAGAACGTATTTTCTCCTCTAAAGATAGCTTGTGGGGTTTAAATAGAAAATCTATTTTATTTCTTATTTTTTTTCAGCTTGTGGTGTATTTAAGGGTAGTTTTGGAAGATAGTGGGGTTTACTTAGAAATTGTGAAAATTTAAATTAAAAGTTGGGGTGAACTTAGAACATGGGGTGAACTAAGAGAAGTGTGGGGTTTAAATAGAAAATCTCAAAATTCAATCCTACACATTAAAATATTAATATTTTTTTTAAAATTTGATCTTTTAAAAATAAATTCTAAAAATATTTATTTATTCTCTTGTTCAAAAAACCTATATTTGTTAATTAGAGTAAACTATCGAATTACCCTTTGAACTATCACCAAATTTTCAATTTCTCCAGTGAATTTTGTTTTTTTTAGTCAATTAAGGATATAAACTAATTTTCTTCGCTAATGTTCCCCTGCCGTCAAATCCCCTAACATTTCATCCACTTCTTCGTCAATATTAAGGGCAAAATTGTTTCTTTCACAACCTTCTCTGTATTTTCTTCATTCCTCCCCCAAATTCAAGACTATATATTTATAAAGAAATAAAACCAATTTGATTAAAAAAAATAAAGAAACACTATTAAGGTCTCAAAAAACACATAATTAGAAAAACAATAACCCTATCACCTACACCTAGCACAGACAAACCAGTGACCCACGCCACCGCACCTGCAGCAACTCCTCTGCTCTTGTTTACAATGAAAAAGTTAAAACTCCTAGAATAGGCTTTGAGGAAGTGTAAGTTGCGAGCATGCTATTATTAGCAATGTTAGAATTCTAATAGACTTGAAAATAAAGAAAATATAAATAAATAAAGACTTGCGCACCATGTAAATAACTTAAAATCAAACGATTGTGAATTGAAACAGTAAACTAAATCAATGAGGTTCTTTTCTATGCTTGAAGACAAATAAGGACTTCATAATTATCTAGCACAAATGAAAAAGGGAGTAAAACAAAGTAAAAGTAACAAAAAAAGTACAACAATGAAAACAGATGGGCAGGTTTGATTAGAGCTACAAGTTGCCACCATCTTGTAATAGTTATAGTTCAAGACACAGCTCAAAATCAAGTGGCAATTAAGTATAGAATTAGAACAATGCACTGAGCGATCAAAATATGGCCTTCAATCAATGGGAGTCGACTGAAAATCGATACCAAAGAGGCTTGGCAGAGCAATAAACAGTAAAATTGATCTTTGATGAAAGAGCTAGGGTTTTTGTGTATAGTTTGTTGTTGAAAAGTTGTTGTCTTAGTCTAAGGATGGTAACAATACTCGTCTGGGCAAGTCCCCATCAGGTCCCCAGCCCTAACCGGGGAAGATTTCAAGGGAAAACAGGGTCGGGTATGGGGATCCTCGATTTTTCAAAATAGTAGTCGGAGACGGGCTTAGAATGATATTATTATCCACATCCCCGAACCTAACACAATAAGTGATGTATTTGTTTTAATTACTAAATGCATAGTATAATATAACAAATAAAAAGCTACCTAAACAAAAGTGATGAAATTGACATAAAATGTCATTCATGTCAATTTCTATGTCCTTTTCTTCTATTTGTTGCGATTTAGTGTACCCACATTTTGTTGGAATTATGCCCTAAAGCCAAATATGTGATGAAACTTTAAGGATATTTCATTACCTTTTACGGTAAACTATAAGGGCAATTACGTCGATTTAGGCTATTGTCTCATTAATAGGTATTTACCTAGTTGACAAGTCCATGGGCAGTGAGATGCGGAAAGCGATCTAAAGAAGTTAGGTTTATGATACCTTTCCCTATAACTCATACCCTGAAGAGTTCCTGGTCATAGGATTGTTAACTAGGCATTGACAATCCGCAAACAAAGTAAAACTAGAAGGATGACTCGTCTCAAGTCATTTGTGTAAAGACATTAAGATAAGGGTATAGGTGTTCACTAGGAAGTGAATTCACTGAGCGCGATCAACCGAGGATCTTGTATGGAAGTTTTACCTACATGTCAAATAAGATCTCCACAGTTATCTTGTGGAAGCATCATGGACCTTTGATCTACTAAAACGTTGTGCTCCTCAGGGGCATGACCATATTGTATGATTGGGGTTCATGATCAATCCATGAAGGCATATGAGTGTACAACAAGGGATGTCTGCCTTTAGTAAAGAAGGCGAATGCTCTGACGATATGGTTCAGGAGTCTCCAATCGAAGCATTAGGTATGATTGAGAATGGTGATTCCAATCATATTTGTATGAGTCATATAAGCTTAAAGTTCACATTAGGGGCTTGACATGTTTTCCATGCCCTAATGATGTGTGTGTGTGTGTGTGAGTGTGAGTGTGTGTGTGAGAGAGAGAGAGAGAGAGAGAGATGATTGTTTTAGAGAATGACCATATTACATTGTAATTCCAATTGAATAGGTTCTTCAGACATTGGCTTTGGGTAATTGTGACATATTGCTAGGTGTCACTCACGGTTTGTGAAATCCCTGAGGATATGTCATAACAATGTCCTCATAATAGGGAGAATTAAAAAGGGATTTTAATTCACAATCGATTAAGGAAGAGTCTAAATTGCCCATTGCCTCACCGATTAGAACCTAACGGATCGCACGCCCATAAATGTAAGAGATGGAAAATTAATTAGGAGAAAATGAGCAATAATTAATTAGTTAATAAAGATTAAGTTAATAACTAATCAATCAATGTTCGAGACTTGTATTGGGCCTAAAATTAGTTTAAGAGGTTCAAGGCTCATTGGGCTTGGACTCATTGGGCTCATACGATGAGTTGTACATGACAACTTAAAAGATGAAGCCAAGAGGCCCAATAAGGAGAGAATTTCAGCCATAAGGGAGTGTTGGTGGGTTTTGACCCACTTGATTACTCACATAGGTCATTTCAAGTGATATGGGTCATGGATGACCCAACTTGAAATGCCTAGCCTATATATAGATATAGATGGGCATCATCTTTCTCTAGGGTTTTGGATGATGGGATGATAAGGAGGCAACACCATACTCCTCCATCCCCTCCACCATGGCCAGCCACACAAGGAGGGGTACTAGGACCTCCACCTCCATGTGTTCTTCATCTCCTCCTCCATACTCTTCCTTTAGTGTGTATGAAGTTAGATGCCAAACATTTGGGTGGCTCTCTTTTGGAGAATCATTTGGTGGTGCTACAAAGGTATAAAGAATTTTCTACTCTCTCTCTAGTAGTTTGTCAAGGTGTCTAAGTGCTTCAATCCCTTTAGGCCTAAATATACTTGGGTTAGATTTTCTTTTTAAGCTCAAAGTTTTAATCTTTGCTTTCGTTGCCTAGAGATTAAGGGCTCGTTTGGGAGTGCTTTTGGAGCAGCGAAAAGCGCTTCTGTCTTTTAAAAATGGTGTTTGGCAAAAATTGCCAAAGCGCTTTGGGTGAGATCCAAAAGCACTTGGAGTGGTTTTGGAAGAAGCACTTGAGAGGTGCTTCTTCATAAAAGCACTGCAGGACAAAAACACGGGAAGCACTTGGCTCCCTTTAATGAAACTTTTAAAATGCCGAAAATACCCACATTTAATTTTTTTAAATGCCAAAATACCTTTTTTTTTTTTTTTTTTTTTTTTTCTCTCTTTTTCTCTCCTATTAAAACCAAAACTACCCGCAAAAAACCCAGACGCCAAAACCTATCACCCATCTTCTATTATCTCTCTCACACAATCTGCTCTAGTTGGCAGCAAAGCTTCAGCCTTAGCACCCTTCAGCAACACCCTTCTTCTTCTTCTGCCTTCACATCCACGAAGTCACAGCACACACCAATGATTTTTTGGACTTCATATTGCAGGAGAATTCCAAATCCTAGTGGACTTTTCATCTGTCATATTTCTGGTTATTCTGAAAGAGAGGTAATCATCGATTCTTGTTAACTTGTCGTGCTTAAATCTCATGTTTCTATTCTATTAGTTGGTTCTTGTTATTTCCAAATTTCTTGGCTTTTCTGTGTGTTCTCATAAATCCCAGCAATTGAACTTGAAAAGTTCCTGAATTTTTCGTTGACCATTAGCTTGTGATTGATAGTTTGATTTTTCGAAAATTATTTTTCGTTTTCCTTCTCTACCAGGTGCATATCTCATATTTATTTTTCTTTTGCTATTTGTCTTTGATTTGGTCACCGTTTTGTCTTCTTGGATGGATGCATGCAAAAGAAAGTTTTTCTTTTGCTATTTGTCTCTGTATTATTGTGTTGATCTGATTGAAGAAACTGCAAAGATTATGTTTCCTTTCATACTTGTGTATCCAAACTGCTTTGGTTACAAATAATTTAAGGTGGTTCAAAACTAAGTTCAAAACTAGAAAGAGTTAAGATAGTTCAAAACTGAGTTCAAAACTATGCTTAACTGCATTTTCAGATTGTTGATTATGTGAATTCTTGCTTAAACCTGCAGTCCAATCTTAGTGCTACAATGAATAGAAATTTTCATTATAGTAAAAACAGACATATGTACAAAATGTTTCTGAATTAGCACTAGAAAATACCCTTATGGTGTTTTCCCTTTTGCTTAAATTTATGGCTTGTTTGTCTGTTTGTTGCCTCAGTCACTCCCTCGCTCACTACTTTCAAATCCCAGCACATATATACTTTCCATATATTTTGATTGAAGTTGAATGAAAAGGAAAAAGACAGATGCATTAATGGAAAACATATATGGCTTTGTGGTACTGGTACTCTACAATTATGCAAATAAATGCAAAATATGTGGTACTGGTACTCTGCAATTAATTTCATCTTAGTGTGTGAAGTGGTTAACTGCAAGGAAATTAGATATTGTCTTTTAAGTTTTACAGTTTTTCTCTTTCGACAAAAAAATAATGGTTGCATAGAAAGTATTTAATTTGTGTTCATTGTACAATGTTTTTAATAGAGTAATGTCTAATAATATGGATAAGCCATCACAAGATGAATGTGGAGAAGAAAGCAAGAAACAAGGAAAGGCTCATTGATGAGGCTCTTGATGCATTTATAAAAATTTGTGTTGTTGAGACAATAGCTGGAAATCGACTAGGTGGCCATTTTAATAAGCAAGGATGGAAAAATGTTATAAGGAAATTTAGTGAGTTGACTCAAAGGACCTACACTCAAAAGCAACTCAAGAACAAATGGACTGGACTTAAGAAAGATTGGCAGTTGTGGACATCTTTAGTTGGAAAAGAGACTGGTCTAGGATGAGATCTTGTGAAGAAAACCATCAATGCTAGCAATGAATGGTGGGACAAGAAAGTGAAGGTGAATTTCTTATCATACAATTGAGTTATATTTTCTTACACCTAAAGCTAATATACATAGTTTTGTTAGAACATTTTCATTTAAGTTGATATTATTGTAGGAGACTCTTGAAGCAGCAAAATTTCGAACATGTGGATTGAAACATGCTGATCAATTAGACATTTTATTTAAGGATATTGCTGTGACGGGTGACAGAGCTTGGGCACCATCACAAGGTTTTGTCCATGATGTTGAGAAGGAACTAACTCGTCCAACAGAAAATAGTTATGAAGATGGTGTGTATGACTTGGAGAATGGTCTGGAGTTTAATGATGGGCTTGATAATATAGATGATGTTGATACTTCTCCTAATATTGAAACTTCCACACAAGATAAAGCAAAAAGAAAAAGGGATGGTAAAAAACCTGCAGTTGGGGAGAAGGTGATAAAGCGATTAGATGCTATTTTAGAGTCAGTAGCAAATCGAAGTTCTAGAAACAACGACAAGCCTGGTTGTAGCATTGAAGAAGTGATGCAAGTTGTAGAAGGCATACTTGAAATTGTTGAGAATGATGAGCTTTTCGTGAAAGCTGCAGATGTCTTGATTGAAAGAAAGAATAGAGAGATGTTTGTTGCTTTGAGGCAAGCCAACCGACAAATTATATGGCTTAGAAGCAAGAAAGTTTAAATTTAGTCTTGGTTACTTTCTTATTTGTCTTATTATTTTGCAAATCTTCTTATGTCTTATGAATGGTTTTGAACTGATATTTTTAATTGTACTTTATCTTTTTTATTCTGTCATATTCAGTTATTATTTTGAGTGTTATTTTTCCTTTTTTTGTCAAAGGTGGAAGTGTTATTTTTCCTTTCTTTCATACATACATACATATATAAATATACACAATAAGTTTTTTTGCTTTATTTTTACAGATGAGTTCTAGTGATGGTGATGGTAACAGTACACGTTCTTGTACAGATGATAGTGACGATGAATTTTATCAGTTGATTTCTGTAGGATGTGTTGTAGCTGTTTATGAATGGCTTAAATATGTTGACAAAGAACTATGCAGGACTTCTTCGCATACCGGATATAAATGGGTAATGGATGTTTTAAATGGTCACAAGGTAAGGTGCCATGAACAATTTAGGATGGAAAAACATGTCTTTATAAAATTGGTAGAGACACTTACAGGTACATATGGTTTGAAAGAAGTTGGAGATATACCATTAGTTGAGGCATTATCAATGTTCCTCATCGTTTTAGGTCATGGGTTCACTAATAGAATGGTCTAAGAAAGGTTCCAACATTCTGGTGAGACGGTGTCAAGGTGGTCTGGGATAATTTTAGATGTTGTTTGTCGCATAGCTAGTGATATCATAAGTCCACAAGACCCACAATTTAGGAGAGTTCCAGATAAAATCAAAGATGATGATCGATATTGGCCATATTTCAAAGATTGCATAGGGGCAATTGATGGTACACATATACCAGTAATCGTGCCTAGAGAAAGACAAGTACCATATATTGGAAGAAAAGGTATCACTACCCAAAATGTTATGGCTGTATGTGATTTTAATATGTGCTTTACTTTTGTGTGGGCTGGATGGGAAGGTGCTGCTCACGATGCACGGATATTCATGGAAGCCTTATGAAGACCAATTTTAAAGTTTCCTCATCCACCTATAGGTAACTAAATACATATATTTTTTCTCCAATTCAAATATGTTTTATTTTGTGATATAGTAAATAATGCTCATGTTGTTCTTTGTTGTTATAGGTAAATATTATCTAGTGGATGCAGGCAATCCACAAATCAAAGGATATTTAGGGCCATATAAGGGTGAGCGATATCATCTTCTTGATTTTCGACGTGGAAGTCGACCAAGAGGGAAGAAAGAAATATTTAACCACATGCATTCTTCTCTAAGATGCACAATCGAAAGAACTTTTGGTGTTTGGAAAAACCGTTGGAGAATGATAAGACAAATGCATAACTTTCCTATGGAAAAACAAATACAAATAGTTGTTGCTTCAATGGCTCTTCACAACTTTATAAGATGTCATTCAATGACAGATCAAGAATTCCAACCGTATGATGATGATGATGAGCTACTTCCCTTTGGCGGGGTGGGAGTTACTATAGGGGAAGAGATGGTTGAAGAACAAAATCTAACACATGGGCGTGAGATGGCTGACGAACGTGAGAGAATTGCAAATCTTCTTATGTCTGGTTAATTCCTTTTTTAGTTTCAAAGAATGATTAAAAATTATACTTGGTGAAGTTCATACTTTTTTAAGTCGTGTTTTTATTTTGGGATCTTGTAAATTTTTATTTCCCATGTTTATTATAATATTTTGGGATTCTTTAAATTTTTTTAAACTAATTTTAAAAGCGCTTTTACTGTGTCAACCAAACACTCAACAAAATAACAAAAGCGCTTTTATGTAGTGTAAAAGCACTTTTAAATGTGACATCCAAACGACAAACTGCTTCTTTGTAGAAGCGCTTATGTCATAAGCACTAGTAGCATAAGCGCTTCGGAAAGAAGCACTCCCAAACAAGCCCTAAGTGTAATATCATCTTTGTGGTTTAATGAATCTAGAATATCATAAGGTGTCCTTCGCATTTTACGTGACATGTGGATTCCACCATGTTCAGTTGAGTTAGTATAGGCATAAATGGTTTATCCATTTCCAAGTGGGAAGATGTAAGTCCAAAAAATATATAATCAAAGTCCTTTAACTTTCAAATAACTTGAACTAAATTTAAAGCTCGTCTAGAAAATACTTATTTAAAAAAGTATTTAGAAGTTTACTAAAGAAACAATTCCAGCATGTGATAGGTGCTTTGTAATTACTAAATATATAATATAATATAATATGACAATTAAAAAGTTGTGAAACTTTGGATTTATTTTTTATTATTAAATGATTTTATTAGTTTTATCAAATTAAATTGAGATGATTTTGAGTAGTTGAGTGAAATTGTATAGTTTAATTGAAATTTAAGTGTTATAATATGGATAATTTTTTATAAAAAAAAAAAAATGGGGATTCGAGTCGGGTTTGGGATACCATTCCCTACAAGGACGGAGATTTCTCAATATGAAATTTCATATCAGGGATGAGGACAGGGTCGGGAATGGTGTTGCCATATCCGGCTCCTATCCGGCCTGTTGCCATCCCTATCTTCGTCTTCTTTATATAGTGGCACTAACCTAACCTCAATTGGAATTCACCTTATTGGCAGCTAGCATTGCTTGGTCTCCAAGTTGATCACTTCGTATCTCTTGAATATAGGATTTGATTTACCGATATTTATTGATGTCCTGCTGCATCTTTGCTTTTCTAAGCATTAGCCAAATATTTGGCTAATTAAAACCACTTTGCACGTGGTTTGCACCATGCCAATCTCCCTTATACTTAAAGCTATTATCTCTTCAATGCCTCTCTTGTGCATTTATTCAAGGACGAAAATATCGTATGAATTGCAATATTGTATGAAGTTCAATTTCCTGCCAAAAATTATACTATCTTGTATTCTAAGAACTATCTCATAGAATCAAGATAATATCTTCAAGAATTCCATCCAAATAAGCCCTAGACTCTAAACCCTAGGATTATCTCATAAAACGAAGATAATATTTTCGAGAATATCTCGAGTTTTCCTATATTTGGGCTACATAATGTATTTTGGCCATAAATGAGGAAAATTGCAAAATTTGGGAATAAACATTGCCCCCAGTTTATACGAATTTTAGCAAAATTTGTGGAAATTATAGCCATAAAGAGATGTGGCTAATCCTCATACTCATTTATGCGAATCATCCTCAAAACGCATTTTTGGATTAAAAATTCACACTGGCCCAATTTCATGCCAAGGGAGGTGATTGAGCCTAGAAAAGATAGGTGATTTGGAGTTGGGGTTGGGGAAAGATTATTTATGGGCTTAGAAATTTAGCATTAGGATGAAATATATTATTTCAAAAAATTAAAAAAATAGCCAATGCGGTTTAGCCTGTTTCAGTTTTTTTACTACAAGAACCCTATTTTGGTCAACCTAGTTTTGTCATGCCCCGATCCAAAAATAAGGAATATTCCCTAATCAAAGTGCATGAATTGAACGAAATAAAATAAAATGACTGAAAAATTGGTTAAAATACATTTCCCTTATAAAAACAATAATCATAATCTTACAAGTGTACAAGATATAAATAAAACTTTATCACTCTTAACTAATCTAACTTCTCCAATTTAGTCCTTGTCTTGCCTACTAATTTATCTGAACAACAAAATTTGATCGATTTGATGTTGATGATTTACTCTGCGTAAAAGTGTATTTGGGCCTTGGTAACAATTAACAAGAAGCCCAGATGGTTTATCAAGCCCAAGGGGTTAAGGCACCTAAATATCATGATTTAAGTGTCACAAGGTCCAAAATTGGAAGCCCAAGAGGGTTTGGCAGAAAATGCATAAGTAAGTGTGTATGGAAATTGTTCGAAGAAGCTGAATAACACACAAACACACAAACACAATCCAACATCAACCAAATAGGTTTAGGAGATCAAAGAGATATTAAAGAGATTTTTTCAAGAGTGAAACACTTTCATCTTTCAAGGGGTTTAGATTGAAACCAAGTCTTGGGATCTTGCACTAGCATCCTTGAATTCCTAATATTCTTTCCTCCCATCTCAAGGTTCCATTGGTGTGGAGACTTAGAGGTCATATCCTTTTGTGGCTCACAAGGAGGAGAAAGATCAAAGAGGAGATGAACAAAGGGAAGTCATCAAGAGAAGACCAAATTAGAACTTATTCTTTTCTCTTCTTCTTTCCTTTCATGCAAATATATCAATGTTCATGGCTTAAGATACTTGAAAGAAGTTTTATTTTTGAATTTAAACAACCACCGTGTACTTCCGCTACGATTAATTTAATTAAATGCATGTTTAATATTCAAATGAACTTCTTAAAAATGTTTTAAAACCAACAATTGGTATCAGAGCCATATGTCATGAACTTGATATGTTTCTAGGATTTAGAGATACTTATATGAGTTGTAAATTCATTTAAAAGTATAACGGTTATACTTGATTTATTTTGATATGATTGAATGAAAATCATATGGAGTGAAAAGGCTTGTTTGAGATTTTGGATTTCTGGGTTTTATGTTTTGATAATTGATACTCTCTATGTATGCATATGTGTATGCATGAACGTTAGAGTGTAGTTCCATTAAAACCCGCATGATTTTAACATTATGAAAATATGATTAATTAAGAGCATGAGATGGTTAAAATAGAATATGGTTTTTCCGGAAATAGCATGAACATTCATTGTAGTTCATATGCATGTTCTTGGTGTTCTTGATGTTCTTGTTATAAGATCTTTTTTATCCATAAATTAGGTGACTATATTTGATGATTGTGTTAGTGGATTTTTCCACCAAGATAGGTCATAAAGATGATGATGATGATTTATTATAAAATTGAAAGTTTGTCAAAATGTTTCTACTTAATAAACATTCACCCACCGCACTAAAATTAATAAGATTACTTTGGTGAGTGTGTAGGGTCTATCTAGATGTAAATGATGGTGATTAGATATAAAATACAAAAGTTGATCAAATTATTCCTATCACTAATTATTTACCCACCACACTAAAATTAATTATGATTACTTTGGTGAGTGTGGATGGCCTACCATGTTGGATCATGGTCTTGGATGGTGATTCATTTTAACTACGCTTGCATAAAAATAAATTAGGCATGAAAACCATTTCATTATTACATAATCGATCAAAATCAAAATCAAATATAGTAGGCGGCAAATCACATAGCTCAATTATTGTTTGGTCTAAGTCCATAACCATCCTTTAATTATTCAAACGCTTTAAACAATTAATCTAGCAATGTAAATATATTCTCTTGGGTTATATATATATGAGTTTAATTCAAGTGGTAACCATCTTCAAATAAAATAAATTTACCATGGAATGAAAACGTTTTACTACAATAGTAAATGTAATGGTAGAAACCTTTTGGGCATAGTTACACTTATCATATATTGCAAGTAGGTCCAAAATTATTCAACAATTAACAATGGATCCAAAGTTGATCCACTAGGGTGTATGGTTAAAGCATGCATTTGTTTTACACAAAGTGGTGATCATGATTATTCCAACTAGGTGAATAATCATGAGTATGACTAGATAGGCCATCTACATTCACCAAAGTAATCATAATTAATTTTAGTGTGGTGAGTAAATAATTAGTGATAGGAATAATTTGATCAAATTTTGCATTTTATATCTAATCACCATCATTTACATCTAGATAGACCCTACACACTCACCAAAGTAATCTTATTTATTTTAGTGTGGTGGGTGAATGTTTATTAAGTGGAAACATTTTGACAAACTTTCAATTTTATAATAAAACATCATCATCATCTTTATGACCTATCTTGGTGGAAAAATCCACTAACACAATCATCAAATATAGTCACTTGACTTATGAATCAAAAAGATCCAATAACAAGAACATCAAGAACACCAAGAACATGCATATGAACTAAAATGAATGTCCATGCTATTTCCGGAAAAACCATATTCTATTTTAACCATCTCATGCTCTTAATTAATTATATTTTCATGATGTTAAAATAATGGGGGTTTTAATGCAACTATGCTCTAACGTTCATACATACACATATGCATGCAAAGAGAGCATCAATCATCAAAACATGAAATCCGGAAATCCAAAATCCCAAACAACCCCTTTCACTCCATATGATTTTCATTCAACCATATCAAAATAAATCAAATATAACCATTATACTTTTAAATGAATTTACAACCCATATATGTATCTCTAAACCCTAGAAACATATCAAGTTCATGACCTATGGCTACCAATTGTTGGTTTTAAAACATTTTTAAGAAGTTCATTTGAATATTAAACATGCATTTAATCAAATTAATCGCAACGGAAGTATACGGTGGTTGTTTAAATTAAAAAAGCAAAACTTCTTCCAAGTATCTTAAGTAATGAACATTATATGTTTTCATAAAAGGAAAGTACAAGAGAAAAGGATAAGTTCTAATTACCCTTGTGTCTGGTCTTCTCTTGATGACTTCCCTTTGTTGATCTCCTCTTAGATCTTTCTCCTCCTAGTAAGCCACAAAAGGATATGGCCTCTAAGTCTCCAAACCAATGGAACCTTGAGATGAGAGGGAAGAATCTTGGGAATTCAAGGATGCCAGTGCAAGATCCCCAAGACTTGGTTTCAATCTAAACCCATGAAAGATGAAAGTGTTTCACTCTTGAAAACTCTCTTTTATCTCTCTTTGATCTCCCAAACCTATTTGGTTGATGTTGGATTGTGTTTGTATGTTTTTAGCTTATTGAAACAATTTCCATACACACTTACTTATGCATTTTCGGCCAAACCTTATTGGGCTTCCAATTTTGGGCCTTGTGACACTTAAATCATAATATTTAGGTGTCTTAACCCCTTGGGCTTGATACCCAACCATTTGGGTTTCCCGTTAATTGTTATCGAGGCCCAAATACACTTTTACACACAGTAAATCATCAACAACAAATTGATGAATTTATTTCCACATTCTCATATGTATTAGTCAAAGTTAACCATTCAAGGTGTAGGATCCATTAGGTTCTAATTAACAAGACAGTGAGAAAATATTAGAACTCATTCTAATCAACTGGAATTAAAACCCCTTTTTAATTCTTCTTTTATATGTATTGATCACAATCAATCCTAGGACTTTCACGAGCCTAGAGTGACATCTAGCAATATATCAAAGCTACCCAAGCTAACTAGAATAGTTGAAGAACCTATTTAGTTGGAATTGCAATGCAATACGGTTCTTCTCTAATACAATGTTTCGAATCATATTATTAGGGTACAAATTGATTATGTCAAACCCCTAATATGATTAACCTTATGTGATTTAATATAACATGATTGAGAACCACTTTCTAAATCATGCTCAAATACTTCGGGCGAAGATTCACTAAATCACATCTCGAAACATTCTCCTTCTTAATTAAAGGTAGAGATTCCTTATTGTACATTCATATGCCTTTGTGATGAATTAAAAGATCCTAATAATACATAAGGTAAATCTTTTACGACTTACCTTTGCGAGCTATCAGAGATCAATAACGCATCACAATGAAACTGTGATGCCTCAAGTCTAAGGACTAATTTGCATTATTGCAACTATGAGTTCTCCTTTGACATATAGATAAAGCTTCGTACTATAACTACAGTTGATCACGTTCAATGTACTCAATCACTATTGAGCACAATCTACACAAATGGCTTGAGACTAATCATCCTTCTAATTGAGCATACACAATATGTGCTAATCTTAATGGTTTATCAATGCCCATTTGATAACCCTATGATTAGGAACATTTTAGGATACTAAGGTTGGGGGAGGGGGGTTTGGCTCTAGGTTTACTCTTTTTCTTCAATTTTTTCCAAAAAAAAAATTTAACCAAAAATTGGATGAAATGTTGAGGATTTTGACGGTAGGGGGGAAATTGGCAAAAAGAGAGACTTCATATCCTTAATTTTCTAAAAAAAAAAGGATAGGGGCAAATCAAAAGTTTGGTACAAGTTCGGGCGCGCGGGGGGTAAAAAAAAAAATTAAGGGGGGAGGGGAGAAGAAATCTAGGGAAGGAAGGGGAGAGGGATGGGTTTTGGGTTCATTTGGGGGTAGCAGGAGGAGGATGAGGAGGGGTGTGAATGGTCCGGGATGAAAAAACCAAAATGGGGAAGGGGTGTGTTGGATGGGGGATTGGTCTGGAGTGAAGGGTAGTGGTCGTGGGGAATGGGGAATGGGAGGAGAAGCAAACCGCGAGGGGGGTGGGGTTGGGGTGGTCCCTAGGAATATTTTTTTTTTCTCTTTTTTCTTTTTCTTTTTTGTTTTTGTTTCTTTTTCTTGAATTTTTTTCAAATTTTTTTTTTTTAGTAATGATTTGATGGATTATTGGATGATATGTTGTTGATTTAGATGATAGGGGGAAATTGACAATAAAAATTAGTTTGTGTACTTAATTTTTCATAAAAAGAGTTGAGGTTACAAATTAAAAATAGTGTACAAATTCAAGGGGTAAATCGACATTTAACTCTAAGAAATTGGCAAAAACTACAAAGACTACAAGCCAAACAATAGGATCGAGTCATTAAAAAGACAAAAGAAAGAACAAGCCAAACAAGGATGATAAATTTTGTAATTTTCCCGGACATATTATTACACAACTTTACCTTCCCAATCAGGCTATTCTTTCCAATTTGGCAACAGCTTCGTCTTCACAAAACTCCCGAGTTCCCAACTGAAACTGACTCACCGAGTGACAAAGTCGAACTCAGTAAACCAACAAAATAGCTTTCATGACACTGCCTCGGCCTTTGCTCTCAAAACCCATTAGAACAGTACCACCTCCACCTTTACCATCATCCTTCAACAAAACTGCAAAACTGAGTCCAAATTTGAATAGGGTCTCTGGGTTTAGTCCCCATGCTTTCAAATTCATCGTCTCCATGGCTGCCAGCTCTAGCCATGGCGTTTCTTCTGACCCTCAACATTCATCGTCCCGGCTGATCCCTTCCAATGTCGCCTCCGACTCCAGTTCCTTTCAGAATTCACCAAGTGAAGTAGAAGCCATTGAGGAATACTTAGACAAGGTACCGCAAGTTATATTTGAATGGCACAATTTTAAGTTTTTAATCAAGTAGCCTCTATTCGATTTGGCATAGTTTTTATTTTATTTCTTCTTAGCGTTTTATTTTTGGGTGTTTTGCTGGATATGTAGGTAATATACAGATTTCGGTTCATGGCGTTTTTGGGAGTTTTGGGGTCTTTGATTGGGTCAGTTCTTTGTTTCATCAAGGTATGATTATCAAATCCCTGAGGTAGCTTTTATTCTACTTGTAGCCGAACCATGTTTTGATTCTGCTTTTGTTTTCTTCTTTTTTTGGTACTAATTTTTTTGATTCTGCTTTTGTTTGTTCTTTTAGTTTTTAAGAATGATTGTTATTTTTCAATTACCATCTCCAAATTCCTTCCTCTTGTTATCAACGTATAAGGCAACGCTTTTCTTTTGTTGATGAGAGATGTCTCACAGTGGGATGGTTTTCCAGTTTGGCATGGATGATATTTATAGAATGCAAGTAAAAGAAGATTTTGCTAATGGTAGAAAATATAGTATAACAAAAGTGTGAATCTATTAGTTTCCTAATGTATTTGTTAGTTTCCTAGATTCTCTAGTTGTTTCCTAGATAGTAAGTTTCTAAATTCTAGTAGGATTTCAACTTTTCCAGATTTCCAGATTTCTAGTTTTATGTTTCCTTTTTTATTTGGGTTAGGATTTCTGTTTAAGCAAGGGATTTTTATCCTATTACATCTAGGTTTTAGCTCGCTATAAATACCCCCATGTAGTTCTTTAAAATGCAGATTTGAATGTTGAGTAAACCTTTTTCTAGAACTCTCTGATTTCGTCCCTTCAATCTTTTCTTATCCTTGATCTTCGATATTTTTCTTTGTTCTACTGTTTCTGCCCTTTATCTCATCTTTTCGATCTATATTTCTTCTCCTCGGTCTCTTATATTCTTCTCTGCTCTATTGTTTAAGTGCTTAATCTAACACCTACGGGGTGCACTACATCAGAGGGTATTGTACTTTTTATTCATAGGAAATCGAAGATTTCAGAAGAGAGCTCCTCAAAGTGATGCAACCACCAATTCCAATAGAAATTTATATAAACACAAATGCCAACCAATTTTATTGAAAAAATATGTCCCACAACTTCCAAAGCTGCCAGCAATACTTAACTACCAACAGTGCTAAATGTAAAGAAGGTTCTGGTAGCGAAAATTTCAGTTTAGCCAAGCTGGGATAGTATTTCTTGAATTTGCGCTGTTGGTTATGCCTTTGGTCATAACCTAGCTAGTTGTTCATCACCACGTTGAACCTTTTCCAGTACAAATGACAATCTACCACATGTTCTGTTCTTTAAAGAAAAACTGGATATGAAGCTATATGCATGGTAGCTTGATCGTGCATTTCTATAGGCTATCAAAGACGTACTGCTAAATTACCTCACTTTGTTTTAGATGCCATTCATATATTCTGTTTCAACAGCATTCTAATTTTTGCTCTTCAAGTAACCAAGTTTCCTCCAACAAATGTGCAATAACCAGTTGTGGATTTGTTATGTATCTAGCATCCTGCCCAATATCGATTGCTATACCCAACAATTTGGGTATGAGGTTTCTATTAACCAATAATACCAATTGTGGAACCACTTTGGATACCAGAAAATTTGATTGACTGCATTCATTTGCTGGTATTCCTGGTGTGATATAATTTGGTTGTTCAATCAGATTGTTTCCCAACTTCGGTTATTCTAATAATTTTTTTTTTCTTTCTGAAGTGGCATTCCCATTGGCATGGCTATGCATGGTGGTTGATGTGGCTGTCACTGTATCCCCCTCCTTTTTTTTTTTTAATTAGGAAGTGAAATTTTAGTTGTAGGGATTAGAAATTAAGAGTAACATGATATCCGATAGAATCTTGCTTTTACATTGATCTTGTTACACATGTAAGCTTCCTCATAGCATTGATTTACAATGTTTACCCTGATATGCAGGGCTGCACTTATGTTGTACAGTCTTTCATGGAATACTCTGTAAATCGCAGTAAAGTGATCTGGTCGCTGGTTGAGGCCATTGGTGAGTATATAAATATTATTTTTGTCACGATTTACGTTTTCAAGTTTTGTTGTCCGTGCTTTAAGAACCATGAAACAAATATTGGTTTTGCTAAAGATATTTTTCAATCTATAGAAAGAGCAAGCAAGAGGAAGCATGCAAAGAAATGGTTTATCTTTGATTTGAAAGACAAGAAAAGAACAGAGCTTTTAACTTATGGAGTAATGAATTTAGTTAGAGATCTACAATTTCCAATTATAAAACTTTATACTAGCCCCTAAAGTTTATGCATTTTCACTCATCCAGTGTTGATATTCTGAAGTTAAGGACATAGAGGTACAATTAAAATTAGAAAAATTTGCAGTCATTAGGCTTAACTGAGATTAGTTGAGTTACTTATGATTAAGACAGTTGATGATTCGCTCTCTTGTTGGATGATAGTTCCTTTGTGTGCTATGTAGTGTATTTGGAGCACAGTTGCCTTGTTTGCTATTCAATCATGACAGTCTATTTGAATTCATGTTTTTGTTTTTCATTTTCTCTGGGATATATGATCCATTTAGTCAGTTTGGATTGTAAACTTTTGCCGTAATGATTTCCCTACATACAGAGAGTGGTCGTTTGTGTTTCAGGAATCGCATGTCTTTGAACTTTTTGCATGCAAAACTTGTTATCAAATAATTCGTTCATACTTAAAAAGTACGACTAACATGTCAGCTGTGATTACAACATAAAAATTAAAAAATGATATAAGGATGTCATAGATAGTGTTTGGTTATATAAAACAAATATATCATTTGCAAATGCTGCTACTTATATTATCCTGAACCTGAACCAAAACAAAACAAAAAAATAATTGAACCACTACTTCTACAAGCACCTTAAGGAGTTGCAGTTAGAGTTAGACTTGACACCATCAGTATTAGAAATTGAACTTCTCTATGAACTTGGGAATGTAGGTGATGCAGAATAATAAAATAAGAACGTGGGCGTACGTCCCTCTGTTGAATTTTATTGTTCATACATATTTGCTTTCTGGTTATACAGTCATATATTCATCAAATGACTCGCTAACTATTGTTTTATGGAATTTTTAGATGTCTATCTTTTGGGAACAGTGATGTTGGTGTTTGGAATGGGTCTTTATGAGCTCTTTATCAGCAATCTCGACATTGTGAAGTCTTCACAAGAGAATAAACCTACTGACAGATCAAATCTTTTAGGCATGTTCATTCTGAAGGTCAGACTGAATTTTCTCATATCTGAGCAATATTCGTAGCTATATTTTTAGTAATACTATTTTACTTTCTAGGATTAATGGGCAATGCTAGAAGATACATGAATGAAATGTTGTAAAGTGGCCAACTAACTGCTGAAGTTTTGAAAATAAGAGGCGGACTTTCATTGCCCGTGAAATAGATGTTTAACATCATTCTTCTAGTAGTATGATCTAGAAATCAGCCTTGAATTATGTTAGCCGACAAGAAAAGAAAAGAAAGTAGCCTTGAATTAAGGAAATCTAAAACGCTGCAGACAGCCTATATTAGCAAACACTAACTAAAGTTGAAAATTCTTATGCAACATGCCCTTAGGGTAGGTCCTTGATTATATTATATTATATTTATTTATTTTTTCAGTCAAAAGTAGTTTTTTAGGTTGGGTATCTTGGCTAATTATGGAGTTTATCTGAATTAATTATCTATATTTCAGTTTCTATGGGCTGTATATTTTATGCAGCAGTGCATTATCATTTTACTGTTCAATGCATTCATATGTATGATCCTACTTCGAAAAAGAAGTGGTCAAAATAAGTCTTGTGTCCCCTTGGAACTTTGAAATTGTTGCAATGTAGAGCCTACTGTCAAATGCGTCCAATTCTGTTGAATTTTTTATATGTGAGGATATTTTCATCACTTCCCTCTTCTTTCTCCCCTCTCCTTTCTTCTGTCTCTCTTTGTCTTCCCATATCCATTTCCTTCTCTCTTCTGCGAATTCTCAAAACAGGGGTAAAGGGATGTTGCATCTGGAATTGGTATGGTGACTTGTACATTTGCAATGGCTATCTATGGAATGGCCATGCCTCTAAGACCATCGTATGATGATATCGCTGGCTTTGACCAATCAGGGAAACCCATATTTTTTTGGTGAATTCCATTTCTGTTTCTCACCAGTCTATGAATGTATGGAGGAGTCATATGGCTACTCAACACGAGATACATAACTTAAAGGGAAGAATCTATATGATGCTCGAACAAGAATTGAATGGGGAGTTACACAAGTTTTACCCTTTAAACACAACTAAAAACAGTCATTGAAACACTTCACAGACACAGTTGCTATACCCAGAAGTTGCCTCGATATGCTTGAAGTGTAATGAATGCAAACCTCAAAAATTGCTGGCGCCAACGATAATAACAACTTTATGTCCCAGAGGAGAAGAACAGTAATAGCACTTAAAAGGAATAATAAGAACAATGTAAGGTAATCTATGCCAATAATCTGGAACTATGCTCAAAGACTTGGACATTATTTACAAACTCCTCTAACTAATGTTTCAAAACAAAGTAGAAGAGAATGGAAATGATAAGTGCAAAATCTAAAGAAACAGCCCCTCCGACCCAGATTTTTCAAGCTTCTCAATTTCTTCGGGGTGCTCTCTGTCTTCCTCCTGAAGATCTGTTTCAAGGTCCTGAATTTTTGGAACTGTGGTTTCAGACAAGAAGCAAACGTTGGTGGCTTCTCAACCGCTCCAGCTTCCCTATGACGTCCATTGGGGAGGGTGGTGGTTATTTTGGTCATTGCCTTATCAAATTGTGCACCTTTCTGTAGTGGGTATACAACTGTAATTTCTCTTATTCATTCAGATTTGCCCTGGGCCAGTGGTAGTATCAACCAGATGGGTCTTGGCATGCCCACTCCACCATAGTCATTCTAGATACACAGGTCTTTCACCCTTGTTCTGAGAATTCGCAGAAGAGAGAAGAAAGGGGAAGGAGAAAGAAAAGAGAGGAGAGAGGAACTGATGAGAATCCCCTAAAAAGGGGGTCGAGTGGGAGTCACACATCAAAATTCATAGGAAATTGGACAGGTTTGGCAGCCCTACATTGAAACTTTTATAGCTTCAGGGGGCACCACTAGCAATGAATTTTCATTTTTCCGGGAGGCAAAGTGCCACACAGGCCAAAGTACAAGGGAAATAGGTGAAAGTTTTCAGTATTAGTATATGTAAAAATAAGAATTTTACAGAGTAGAGTTAATTTTATAAACTTTTACCCTCTTCGTTGGGATTTGGATGAAACCATGGATGCTTCTTGTTGGAACAACAGGTTATAATTACGGTTGTGGTTTAACTTGCAACATCTGTAGGCTAAGTTGACTTGTATAAATGTATTGAGCTTTTGATTTCCTTCCTTTTCACAGGAACGACCAAAATGGTTAGATATAACAACTGTGAACGAGCTGAAAACGAAGCTTGGCCATGTCATAGTGATGCTACTTCTAATTGGGTTGTTCGAGAAGAGTAAGAAAGCAGTTATACACTCTCCTTTTGACTTGCTTTGCTTTTCTGCCTCTGTCCTCCTTTCTTCTGGTTGCCTGTTTTTATTGTCTAAGCTCAATGAATAGAATTGAAAATCCACGAAAGATAGCTTGTGAATACACGGTATATATTTTTCACACAGCTTGTGAATGAAATGTGTGTGTAAAGAACACCTATGTGGTGAACAGTTTACTTTTAGTGGAGATCAAAATCTTAACCATTCAATTTCTAGCACAATGTTGAAGTTTCTACAACAGAATCGTCTACGAGACCATGTGCCTGTTTTAAGCCACCAGAAATGTTAATAAAATCATGTCATATATGCCACAATTTAGCCCATGAAAAATTCTGTAATGATCATGTCTTGAACATGTAGTTATGACATGTATTAATTTTTATAAACTAGTTTAGATGTTAAGTTAATAAAAATGGAATTGATACATATTTCGTGCTCATGATGCTTTTTAATCATTTAACAAAGTAGCTTTTTATTTTTATTTTTTTCGTAATGGGGCGGGTCGGGGAATCCGTACCCCAATGAAGACGGGGATGGAGAATTCCCAATTTGAAGATTGCGGGTATGAAAGTTGGGATAAGGAAAAAATGCTTAACGAAGATGGGGATGAAAATGGCATACTCACTCCCGATTCAGCTCATTGCCATCTCTACTAGGTTAAACTTAAATAGCTAAGCTGTGCTAAATCCCAAATATTTGGGCTGGGCTAGTATCTCCCAGTCCGATTAAATGTATGTAGACTAAAAATCGAGTCGGATCAGGTGAGAACGCTTATGTGAGAACATTATATAAGAATAAATCGCAGCCATTGAAATACATCTGAACGGTTGAAGAGAAAAAGCGAGCTTACGGTGCATTAGCGTAGGCTACAGTTTCCCCTTAGCAGAGGTGTCAGGTCGCGCCTGGTTTGAAAAAATCGCGCCTTTCTTAATCCTGACAGTGGCGCCTTTCTTGTCAATGGAGTTATGAATGAACCCTGGTCATAACACCCAAATACCTACCAGACATCAAGTTCTCTATTCCTAATCTCTTCTCACAGAAACTCCTTCGTGTACTGTTTCTTTTTTACTTGCTCTTGTGTCGTGGCAGAACCTCCATGATCGAGTAATTGTCATCTGAACGTCTGAATCGGTACGTTTTTGTCGAATTTCCTCCCTCTCTTTGATTTTAAAGTTTGCATGTTATACTGCATTCACTTAGTTGAAATTGCATTAGGACTTTAGGGAGGATTTGAGGGCTTTGATTTTCTGGGTAAGAGTAGTCTGTCTCTGTACGGAGTGTTTGCAAAAATATAAATTGGCCTGAGTAATTTGTGTTGTGTGTTGTAGTTCGTATTTTTGTTTGCATTCTGGTTGTTTGTTGTGTTTTCGTAAAATTCGAGGAATCTTCATCTGTTCCTCATTGTAATCCTGCTTCGGGCATGTAGTGGTGTGAGTGTTGGGCATAATTTTAGGGATTTAATGGGGCTTGGCAAACAAATAATAATAAGTACCAGTTGAAGTAGAACGCATAAGAGAAAATTGAATCTTAACTCTGAATATGAGATGATTTGGGATGCATAAGGAGCAATGCATGTTGTAGTAGGTATCAATTTTGTATCTGAATTTGTTGAAATTAGTGTTTGTAGGTGAAATTATGTATCTTAATGTGTTGAAAATAGTGTATAAGTTTTGTAACTTGATATGTTGAAGATTCTGTTAGTAGGTATCGATTATGTAATGTGTTGAAAATAGTGTTTGTAGGTTTTAAAAATGTGTAGATAATATTGTGAGTAGGTATCACTTCTGTATGTTAATGTGGTCATAATATTCTCAGCACGTATCAGTTCTGTTTCTTAAGCAAAAGGTGTCTTTTGGAGGTATAAAATGGATTGTGGGTTTGAGCTTTGTTTCCCGGAGTCAGAGGTCTATTCTGCGCGGGTGAATAATCTGTGTGTGGCGCAAACAGTCCTGTGTAATTTTGGGGCGCATTTCAGTGAGTCACTTATGGGAAGATTTAGAGAGAGCTGTTTTGGCCACCTGTTGGGACTCCATAAAATTGCATTTAGTGGTCAAATTGTGCATGGTCTGGCACTCCGGCGAGTCGGAGGACTTGGTGTGAAGGACATGATGGGCCTTAGTTATGCAATAGGGTCCAATGTTGCTCAATTCAGTGTAAAGGATTTTTGTTTGATAAGTGGTCTAAAATGTGGAAGCGAGCCTGACATAACGTCTGCCGGGGAAGATCATGAGCGATTTATGAAAGCGCATTTTACCGACTGGAATCACATTACTGGCCAGTACTTAGAAAATGCATTCCGAAAGTCCGAAAGAGGAAGCGAGGACTCGTTCAAATTGGGACTGCTGTATTTTGTGGAGTCTGTGATAATGGGCAGACCCCAAAATGTAAAGATAAATGAGGACTACTTACATTTGGTTCATAAAATGGATGAATTCAACAAATATCCGTGGGGATCTATATCGTTTGAGTGTCTGCAAGATTCTCTGTTGTTTGTTCCCGGGAAGAAAGAGAGAGATGAAGACAAGGATGGGCAGGGGAAAGGGGAGAAAAAGCGAAAAAAGGCGGTGCGGAGTTCAGTGAGAAAAGGGAAGAAAAACGTGGAGGATGAGAAGCCTAAAAGAATTAACAGACCTGCATGGAATATAAAGGGATTGAGCTATGCTTTCCAGGTATGATTTAGTTCAAAATTAGTGTTTGTAAAATTTAAGTTCGTAACTAAGTACTGACTTTGATAATCTATTTGTTGTAGATTTGGGCGTATGAATTAATTGCTGAATTGGGAATTCCCCCCCTTAGATATTGTAGGCGGATCGAGGAAACTGCATTAGTCCCTCGAATTTGCCGGTGGGAATCCACAGATAAAGTGCCTGAGTTTAGAAAGCTGAACGCTTATATATTTCAAAGCAAACAGGTGTGTAGTTAATAATTGATTTCAATAGTATGTTGGTTTCATGAGGAAAGCTGTTTACTATTGTATATGACCTGTTAACTGTATATGTTTGACAGCCTGTTATACTACGGCTCTTACGACCAAGTGAATTGGAGATGAGGCAACCATATTGGAGTTGGGGATCAGTTGTTCCTGAATGTGATGCACCTAGTGCAGGCCCGCGGGTATGTAAGGACCTTGATGAATTAAACTCTGTTGTGCAGCAGTTGAGGAATGAGGTTGCACTATTGCACCGTGAGAAGGGTGAGCTGGAGGAGAGAGTTTTACGCTTGGAAAAGTGTACCAGTCATGCAGACGCCAGGAAGAGTGAGGATGATGGAGAGGAGAGACTTAAGACTGAGGATGCTGGAGAGGAGAGACATGAGACTGAGGATGCTGGAGAGGAGAGTGATAAAACCGAGGAAGGTGGAGTACCCGAATCGAGAGAGGAGTGTGTACAAAATGCGAAAGAAGAGGTGCAATATACAACCCCGGATATAAATTGGGATGATCCAGATGTGGTGTGTGTCACCCTTGTTAAATTCCTTACGAATCCTCCTCGAAAGATTGACATGTCCACTGCGGAGGGTGAATGTGGCGAAGATGTTATAGTTGGGGTGGGGCGAAAGAGGGGTCGGGGAAGGAGTCGGACGGTTGGTCCTGTGACGAAGAGGCCAAGGGCAGTGGTAAGGGAAAATCCATGGCAAGGTCGGGAGATTCCCAATATTTCGAAGGACCCAATTGCTGACCCCCTAAGTCCTGTTCCTCGTGATTCCCTTCTGGAGGTGGCAAAATTCTGCTGGGAATGGGGACAAGAAGTAAAGTAAGTTCCCTTTGCCCGTCCTTAGTGAAATGTAAATGGTTCATTATGATTACCTATTGAGTCACTGGTGAAACGGAATTGCTAATAACAATGATTAACAAATATAGTTCACTTGTGCGGTTATGTGGAGACGAAGCTATGGAAGGTTCGCATAACTTCTTTGTTCGGTTGCTGACCAAGGACGGTTGGTTGGATGACTCGGTAAGCATTGATTGATTTGGGATTTTGTCGATAAGCCCTTGCTATGTAGTAATTGATTGATTTAATAATGGAAACAACCCTTTTATGTAGAACATTGACATGGCCTTGCATTTGCTACGGGAGCGGCACAACAGGTCTGGCAAGTGGGCGGGTTCTGACTGGACGATACTGGACACCACTTTTCAGGTCTGTATTATTTCATAAGCATTGTTTGTTTTGAAATTCCGTATCCGTTATGATGCATAACTGGTGTGCCACTATGCAGAAATGTGCTGCCTTAGATTACACGCAAATGAAGTCGTATATTGGAAAGGAGGAGAGGAAGCACAGCAAGGGTCTAGTGGGAATGGTGAAGGGCGAAGGGCATAAGTTGGCTAAATCATGGGAGTCTGTGAATCAAGTTTTTTTGCCCTTCAACCTAGAAAGGCAGAAGCACTGGATCTTACTTGTTCTGGATTTAAAAGAGTGTGAGATAAGGGTATATGATTCAAAAGAAGATCTGTGCAGAATTCAAGCCATCCAACGGGCTGTGCAGCCGGTGTCCAAAATACTGCCCCGGTTGTTACTCGAAGCTGGATATACTGGCGACGGTCTACTTAAAACTGAGTGGTCAGTTAGTCGCGTTTTGGATGCACCCCCCCAACAAGTAGGCGGGTGAGTCATATTCGACCTAAACACATTGTGTTATGAAAGTGCGCTTTTGTTGTACAATGAATGACAGCTGCTTCACTATGTTTCAGGGGCGACTGTGGGATGTACATTTTAAAATACTGCGAGTTTCTGACCTCCAATGTAGAACTAGCCAATATTTCCCATCATGCCATGCCCTTGTATCGGTTGAAGCTCGCTGTGCAGTTGTTGCAGGGATATTAACGCGTGTGCTTAATTAGGAGAGGCAATATGACATAACTGGGTGGGTGTAGGATAAAAAACTTGCAAACTTCATTTCACTGGGTGGGCGGTTTGTAATTATGTAGGTAACAGTAGTTGAACTGAAGAAATTCATATAGCTTGGTATTGGCTCAATTCGCGAGATAGAGAACTAACCTTTCTATCATATAAGGGAAGCTCGAAGAGCTTTCTTCGAATGCTTGAGGGCATCGTTCCCGTTTGTACGAAGGTTTTGAAAAGGTAGCTTTGAGTCTTACTTGTTAATGAACAAACTCTTCTTTATGATCCAACTACCCCTTTTGACTTAAAATTAAAGAATAAGTTATTTTTATTGGGTTCAAATACAACGTGTACGAAACCGTCAACACATGTTGTTGATACTATGCTGAACCATAAACCGTAGGACCTACGACACTGTGTTTTCAAATGTGGAATAAATAGGAATGTTTCTTGTTTACGGCAAACAAGATTGTGAAGGTCAAGATGCAGGCATATCAAACGTTCAAAAATTCATTTCCTAATTATGCTCAATGATTAATTCATAATAGTAGATTTGCAAACACTTCTTCATATTTCATAGCTGTCCGGATTAGAAAATTAGAAAATATATACTTGAAAAGCCAAAACAGAACACAATTTATAAATATATACTTGAAATTGCTTGAAGATTTCTAGACGCAAAAAGTTTCTTACTTCTTCATCACTTGAACTGCCAAATTCAGAAATGATAGAACTAACAACAGTATGAGGATGTTTTTAATGCCCTTCACCATACGGATGACTTCAGCATATGCATTAAGTTCCTTCACATCCAGCTGGTTTTCAATTTGAGATTCAGTTGGCATGTTGCCTCCAGTCACCCATTCATAGCCACTACACCTTGTAGCTCCCTAAAAAAACATAAGAAAGTTACATTTTTCATTTTCGGATTACAATGTCAGACCCAATTCTTCTACTCTGTAGCAGTTTTCGTTGCCTTAGGCAATGGCCGATCTGAGTTAGTGTTATTGGCTTAGGGAAGATAATACTTACATACGTTGTGAAGCACTTCCAATACGGTCTGCCCATATTCCTTTCAGATTTGGAAATTAGCATAACCATCTCAGCATTGCAGTGCCGACACCTCTTTCCTTGAGTGTTTGTTGAAGAATTCGACATGGCTCTGCCCAGAAGGGAAAATGAAGATAACAGAAGATGACAACCCTTCCAAAAATTTGCTCAAAACCCCCAATTAATTTTCCTTCAAATCTGAAAAGGAATGGTATTTTCTTTTTTGGGGAGAACTAATATGGAGTTTCAAGTTTCAATTGTCCTGTTTTGGTCGTAACAATCCGTGACTATGAGCGGCAAATTCAAAATTTGCAGGAAAGTTTTTTTTTTTGTTAACCCTAACCCATGAGCGGGAAAGAAAAGCATTGGTTTAATATTTTTGAACCCTAAGCATTCGACAGTAAACCCTAAACCGTAGGCGAAAAGCCCCTACACCCTTGAAGTCGTTTAAAAATTGAATATTTAAGTGGAAAAGATTAGAAAATAGAAAAACTGGCGAGTGGCGGCATGGGATTGCGCCGCGTGGCGCTCAGGCTTGCAGCTCCCCACTCCAGCGCCTCCACTTGGCATTTCTTGTATATTTTATTCAGTTTTTTTTTTTCCAAAAATCGTTAAAAATATAGGAAAATTAAGGAAAAAATTGGGAAATTTCCTAACTCTGTGTGGGGATGAATACTTCATACGGAAAGTACAAACCCTGGTTTAGGAGGTAGTGAAAAATAAAATTTGGGAACCAACCCTACATTCGGATGATGAAAATGAAAACCCTAATACACTTTGTAAACCCCACACTCTCATATGTTCGATCACATTAATCCCGTATCCAAATTTGTTTGTCCTGCCCTTTTTCCGGATATGTCATCGAAGGAAATCCCGTCCCGATCCCTGAGGAATTTTTCGGGATTTTTTCACCTTCAATTTCGATTTTTAATTGAATATTTAAGTGGAAAAGATTAGAAAATAGAAAAACTGGCGAGTGGCGGCATGGGATTGCGCCGCGTGGCGCTCAGGCTTGCAGCTCCCCACTCCAGCGCCTCCACTTGGCATTTCTTGTATATTTTATTCAGTTTTTTTTCCCAAAAATCGTTAAAAATACAGGAAAATTAAGGAAAAAATTGGGAAATTTCCTAACTCTGTGTGGGGATGAATACTTCATACGGAAAGTACAAACCCTGGTTTAGGAGGTAGTGAAAAATAAAATTTGGGAACCAACCCTACATTCGGATGATGCAAATGAAAACCCTAATACACTTTGTAAACCCCACACTCTCATATGTTCGATCACATTAATCCCGTATCCAAATTTGTTTGTCCTGCCCTTTTTCCGGATATGTCATCGAAGGAAATCCCGTCCCGATCCCTGAGGAATTTTTCGGGATTTTTTCACCTTCAATTTTGATTTTTAATTGAATATTTAAGTGGAAAAGATTAGAAAATCGAAAAACTGGCGAGTGGCGGCATGGGATTGCGCCGCGTGGCGCTCAGGCTTGCAGCTCCCCACTCCAGCGCCTCCACTTGGCATTTCTTGTATATTTTATTCAGTTTTTTTTTCCCAAAAATCGTTAAAAATACAGGAAAATTAAGGAAAAAATTGGGAAATTTCCTAACTCTGTGTGGGGATGAATACTTCGTCAGGAGTTTTGGGTTAATATTTGGCAAAATGTTTTTTGTGAAAATTGATATGTAATTCTTGATGTTAGTGAGGAGGGATTTCCGTACAATGGGATTCAATATTTTTTTTTTTGGGTAAAAAATCCTAAAAATTGCTGGACAAATCCGAAAAGAATGGGGAAATGTCGTAGATGGTTATAATCAAATTTTGGAAAAACCTTCCACTTAATTCGTAGATCCACATTGCGATATTTAAATAATTATGTTAGTGAAAAGGGATTACCGGATGACTTAATTACACTTCTGTTTTGTTGCAAATATAGTTTCAAATGCAGGACAAATCAGGAAATTAGGGGGATTTTTTTGGGGTATTTATGGGATCATCAGAGTATCTTAGAAGATCAAGGATGTGTTAGACATCCACTTGTCAACGAAGTCAGTGAAAGGATAATCCCTTTCCGGGTTGACAACACGCAACCTCCCTGCCATATGCCTGTCCGTCATCTTTAACGATTGACTCTTTGGGGGATATGAACCAGAAATTCCACATTTGAGACCACTTACTGAAACGATATAGGACCCAAAACCATAAACATACTTCAAATAAAAACAATACAAAGTTCACACAGTTTCACCTTTACATAAAAACACAAAAAACCAAAACAACAATTTATTAATAAATCCCCTATCATACCATGTATATACACCTTAAACCCACCCCGTGATCAACTGGAGTTCGCGCTGGATGCAGTACATCTCCCTCTTCCATTTGCAGGGTTCACAGTAGTTCTAAGCATCTACGTTGTCCCAGTCGTCGGCCCAACGGGCCCATAACTCATACCACTCCCGATTACCCTCACAGTCAATGCAGTCTTGTAAAAATCCTTTGTCTGCAGTCAATTTTTGAAGCATAGGAGGAGTCACGGTGCCACACATTGTATACCGACGCAGTCGATTGCTTATTGAACCCCTGCAAGCTTTTATGTTCAGTTTCTTCGTTTTGCTGAGATGGCACAAAAACTCCAGCGCATTCTCCTTGCCCTCGCTAGGGTTCAACAGCCCTAGCAAGCCAACAAGGTAGGAGGCTTCCTTATGCCCTGCCATAGCCGCCACCCGCAGGTTCTTCAGCGCCTCATCATCATTCTTCACGAAGAACTCCTGAATAGCTTCTCTGTAAATGATTTCTGGATTGTTATGTTCTTTGCACTTTTGTAAGAACTCAACAATTTTCCCTTCATCTTCACCGTACCAGTCCTGATGCCACTGGTACTTATCCACTGACACGGTTGTCCAAACCACAGGATCATTCAGCATTTGTTGAAATAACTTGCATGTTCCCGCCATGCTGTACAGATCTTCAGAGGAGTTCTTTGCAACCGCGAGCAGCACCTTAAACCATGCCAAATGTGGAATATCCATCTTGGTTGTTGGAGAAGAGGACTGAAAAGGGTGTGTGGAGAAGAGGACTGAAAAGGGTGTGTGGAGAAGAGGGACTGAAAATGGTGTGTGGAGGTTTTAAAAATCAAGGTGTCGTTTGGGGACGAAGAAGGAAGTGCCGCATATAAACCCAACCGGCGTGACCCACTGGACAATTGACGAAGACAAGGGTTTAGATCAGTTTCAATTATATTATTCGTTTCCCAAGCGCTGTGACTGAAACGACAATTGACACTTATCGCTGAAGCTGGAGGGGACTCAATTGGTTTCGCGCGCTCCCATATTGAGAGCATTTATGATACCATTTGTCACCGGCAGCAGTCACAAAATTATAAATGCTTTTCGTCATAATTATTATGCTCAAATCACATCACCACTTTTGAAGCAAATGTGATACTTAATTTCTCTGCTTATCACCTGTAAAGATAATGAAACAAGTGTGTCTGATACTAATAATGCAAATATGACATGACCACGGAAATTAGGTATCTCAAGTGGCGGCTCCCCAGTCCAAGTGAACAAATTCATGTTGGAGGGAAAATTAGTAAGGGGACTGCTGTATAAATAACAAAGTTATATATTCTACCTCACATTGCACCACCAGTTGGTCCAAACAACCCTCAACTCACCATGGGTTCACCTACGAAAATCCCCCCCATACTTATAACAACTCCACCAAAAAATGCAGACCCTATCTCACAGAAGTATAAGAACGCAGAAGATGTTCCTGTTGGACTTGCGAAATCCATCTACTTTTCATCTGAGGACCACGATGATGCAGGTCGTATCGGCCAGAAGCGGTACGATGCGTTGTTGACTGAAATAAAACGTCAGAAGAGACGTCTAAGATGGTATGAAGAAACATTGGGGAAGGAGAAAAGTCAAGCGAAATTACACCTTCGATCAGTCAAACTAATGAAACTGAGGGTTAGGCTTGCGAAAGGCAAAGGTTGTCGAAGGTTCAGGGGGTCGAATGAGGCAGTGCAGATGAGGGAAGCAGAAGCACGTAAAGGATTTGACCTGTTCCGAGAGTATGCAAAATGTGTTGTCCCAAGCTACAACTGGGACGGAATCACCATGGAGTAAACCGTCGCTGGACAACGTTCAATTTCGTTATTTTCAGTAAGTTTGTTTGGAAAAAATGCATAAACGTTCATTTTGACTGCTTTTGTTCCAAGTTTGTGTGCGCTCCTCAAGGTGTAACCATTTTGGTTTGGACACTTCAGATGGTATCTTGTATGTATCCAAGCTGTAAGACGTGAAGAAAGAGCGAGTGAAAATTATGGGAAACTGCTTTTGGTTGATTATGGGTACTTTTGTAAAGCTAAACGGTTATGCTTTAATTGAAGTATGTTGACATTATTTTCTGTCAACATATTTAATTTCTCTTTACAAAATGCCTAAAAGGAATGGGATAGTTTTTAGCATTGATTGGATTGGATCTCCCTCACAGGAGCTGTTGTTCCTAAAATGGTAATATGAGGTGTGCTTATTCGTGTGAAATATATAATATATGACCAATGAAATAACAATAATAATATTGTGTGTCATTTGAAAGGAGAAAATAAGACTAATTTTTCCCAAATATTACATACGAAGCATAAGTTAATTTTCCCAATGAACAAACTCTTGTTTATGATGCAACTCCCCCTTTTGACTTAAAATTAAAGAAAAAGTTATTTTTAGTGGGTTCAAATACAACCTGTACGCAACCGTCAACATATGTTGTTGATACTATGCTGAACCATAAACCGTAAATGGTGCCACACTGTGTTTTCAAATGTGGTTTAGGTACCATTTAATTAGTTATTTCATGATATATTGTTATTTTCTTATTTTTGTAGTTTTAGGATATCTTTTATTATTTAGGTGTGATTTTATAATTAATGAGTTTACTTTTGGACCAAGTCGCGTTGGTGCCCAACTAGTGGTGCAATGTGAGGTTAAATATATCACTTTGTTATTTATACAGCAATCCCCTTACTAATTTTACCCGCCAAAATGAATTTGTTCACTTGGACTGGGGAGCCGCAACTTGAGCTACCTAATTTCCGTGGTCATGTCATATTTGCATTATTAGTATCAGACACACTAGTTTCATTTTCTTTATAGGTGATAATCAGACAATTTAAGTATCATATTTGCGGAGCTTTAAGTGTTCGCGCGGCGTGGTTGAAATGTAAGTTACCTTGAGAACGTGTGCTGTCATATTTGCATTATCAGTATCATAACCACAGTTTTCTTTTGCTGTACTGGTGATACGCGTTCATATTTAGTTCCATATTTGGCAAGAAGCAACTGCTTCGCTGTTAATGTTAAAATGCAAGTTACCTTCACTCGTTCTAATGTCATTTTTGCATTATTAGAACCATATACAATGTGATCATTTACTTTACTGTTAATGGTGCGTTGATATTTAGTTTCAAGGTTGGCAAAATGAAACTGATTACTTGGTCATGTTCAAATGTAACTAAGTCATTTGCTTCAAAAGTGGTGATGTGATTTTAGCAAAATAATTATGACGAAAAGCATTTATAATTTTGTGACTGCTGCCGGTGACAACTGGTATCATAAATGCTCTCAATATGGGAGCGCGCGAAACCAATTGAGTCCCTCCAGCTTCAGCGATAAGTGTCAATTGTCGTTTCAGTCACAGCGCTTGGGAAACGAATAATATAATTGAAACTGATCTAAACCCTTGTCTTCGTCAATTGTCAAGTGGGTCACGCCGGTTGGGTTTATATGCGGCACTTCCTTCTTCGTCCCCAAACGACACCTTGATTTTTAAAACCTCCACACACCCTTTTCAGTCCCTCTTCTCCACACACCCTTTTCAGTCCTCTTCTCCACAGACCCTTTTCAATCCTCTTCTCCACAGACCCTTTTCAGTCCCTAAACCCTAAACCAAGATGGATATTCCACATTTGGCATGGTTTAAGGTGCTGCTCGTGGTTGCAAAGCAGTCCCATAAAGATCTGTACAACATGGCGGCAACCTGCAAGTTATTTAAAGAAATGCTCAACGATCCGGAGGTTTGGACAACGGTGTCAGTGGATAAGTACCAGTGGCATCAGGACTGGTACCCAAGTGAGGAAGGCAAAATTGTTGAGTTCTTGCAAAAGTGCAAAGAACATAACAATCCAGAAATGATTTACAGAGAAGCTATTCATGACTTCTTCCTATTGAAAGATGATGAGGGCATGAAGAACCTGCGGGTGGCGGCTACGGCAGGGCATGAGGAAGCCTCCTACCTTGTTGGCTTGCTTGGGCTGTTGAACCCTAGAGAGGGCAAGGAGAATGCGCTGGAGTTTTTGTGCCATCTCAGCAAAACGAAGAAACTGAACATAAAAGCTTGCAGGGATTCAATAAGCTTGCGACTGGGTCGGTATACAATGTCTGGCACCAAAACTCCTCCTCTGCTTGAAAAGTTTACTACAGACAAAGGATTTTTACAAGACTGCATTGACTGTGAGGGTAATCGGAAGTGGTATGAGTTCGGGGACCGCAGTGCCGACGACTGGGACAACGTAGATGCTTGGAACTGCTGTGAACCCTGCAAATGGAAGAGGGAGCTGTACTGCATCCAGCGCGAACTCCACTTCATGACTGCGTTTGATATATAAGGTGTATATACATGGTATGATAGGGGATTTATTAATAAATTGTTGTTTTGGTTTTTTGGGTTTTTATGTAAAGGTGAAACTGTGTGAACTTTGTATTGTTTTTATTTGAAGTATGTTTATGGTTTTGGGTCCTATATCGTTTCAGTAAGTGGTCTCAAATGTGGAATTTCTGGTTCATATCCCCCAAAGAGTCAATCGTTAAAGATGACGGACAGGCATATGGCAGGGAGGTTGCGTGTTGTCAACCCGGAAAGGGATTATCCTTTCACTGACTTCGTTGACAAGTGGATGTCTGACACATCCTTGATCTTCTAAGATACTCTGATGATCCCATAAATACCCCAAAAAAATCCCCCTAATTTCCTGATTTGTCCTGCATTTGAAACTATATTTGCAACAAAACAGAAGTGTAATTAAGTCATCCGGTAATCCCTTTTCACTAACATAATTATTTAAATATCGCAATGTGGATCTACGAATTAAGTGGAAGGTTTTTCCAAAATTTGATTATAACCATCTACGACATTTCCCCATTCTTTTCGGATTTGTCCAGCAATTTTTAGGATTTTTTACCCAAAAAAAAAAATATTGAATCCCATTGTACGGAAATCCCTCCTCACTAACATCAAGAATTACATATCAATTTTCACAAAAAACATTTTGCCAAATATTAACCCAAAACTCCTGACGAAGTATTCATCCCCACACAGAGTTAGGAAATTTCCCAATTTTTTCCTTAATTTTCCTGTATTTTTAACGATTTTTGGGAAAAAAAAACTGAATAAAATATACAAGAAATGCCAAGTGGAGGCGCTGGAGTGGGGAGCTGCAAGCCTGAGCGCCACGCGGCGCAATCCCATGCCGCCACTCGCCAGTTTTTCGATTTTCTAATCTTTTCCACTTAAATATTCAATTAAAAATCAAAATTGAAGGTGAAAAAATCCCGAAAAATTCCTCAGGGATCGGGACGGGATTTCCTTTGATGACATATCCGGAAAAAGGGCAGGACAAACAAATTTGGATACGGGATTAATGTGATCGAACATATGAGAGTGTGGGGTTTACAAAGTGTATTAGGGTTTTCATTTGCATCATCCGAATGTAGGGTTGGTTCCCAAATTTTATTTTTCACTACCTCCAAAACCAGGGTTTGTACTTTCCGTATGAAGTATTCATCCCCACACAGAGTTAGGAAATTTCCCAATTTTTTCCTTAATTTTCCTGTATTTTTAACGATTTTTGGGAAAAAAAACTGAATAAAATATACAAGAAATGCCAAGTGGAGGCGCTGGAGTGGGGAGCTGCAAGCCTGAGCGCCACGCGGCGCAATCCCATGCCGCCACTCGCCAGTTTTTCTATTTTCTAATCTTTTCCACTTAAATATTCAATTAAAAATCGAAATTGAAGGTGAAAAAATCCCGAAAAATTCCTCAGGGATCGGGACGGGATTTCCTTCGATGACATATCCGGAAAAAGGGCAGGACAAACAAATTTGGATACGGGATTAATGTGATCGAACATATGAGAGTGTGGGGTTTACAAAGTGTATTAGGGTTTTCATTTGCATCATCCGAATGTAGGGTTGGTTCCCAAATTTTATTTTTCACTACCTCCTAAACCAGGGTTTGTACTTTCCGTATGAAGTATTCATCCCCACACAGAGTTACGAAATTTCCCAATTTTTTCCTTAATTTTCCTGTATTTTTAACGATTTTTGGAAAAAAACTGAATAAAATATACAAGAAATGCCAAGTGGAGGCGCTGGAGTGGGGAGCTGCAAGCCTGACCGCCACGCGGCGCAATCCCATGCCGCCACTCGCCAGTTTTTCGATTTTCTAATCTTTTCCACTTAAATATTCAATTAAAAATCAAAATTGAAGGTGAAAAAATCCCGAAAAATTCCTCAGGGATCGGGACGGGATATCCTTTGATGACATATCCGGAAAAAGGGCAGGACAAACAAATTTGGATACGGGATTAATGTGATCGAACATATGAGAGTGTGGGGTTTACAAAGTGTATTAGGGTTTTCATTTGCATCATCCGAATGTAGGGTTGGTTCCCAAATTTTATTTTTCACTACCTCCTAAACCAGGGTTTGTACTTTCCGTATGAAGTATTCATCCCCACACAGAGTTAGGAAATTTCCCAATTTTTTCCTTAATTTTCCTGTATTTTTAACGATTTTTGGGAAAAAAAACTGAATAAAATATACAAGAAATGCCAAGTGGAGGCGCTGGAGTGGGGAGCTGCAAGCCTGAGCGCCACGCGGCGCAATCCCATGCCGCCACTCGCCAGTTTTTCTATTTTCTAATCTTTTCCACTTAAATATTCAATTAAAAATCGAAATTGAAGGTGAAAAAATCCCGAAAAATTCCTCAGGGATCGGGACGGGATTTCCTTCGATGACATATCCGGAAAAAGGGCAGGACAAACAAATTTGGATACGGGATTAATGTGATCGAACATATGAGAGTGTGGGGTTTACAAAGTGTATTAGGGTTTTCATTTGCATCATCCGAATGTAGGGTTGGTTCCCAAATTTTATTTTTCACTACCTCCTAAACCAGGGTTTGTACTTTCCGTATGAAGTATTCATCCCCACACAGAGTTACGAAATTTCCCAATTTTTTCCTTAATTTTCCTGTATTTTTAACGATTTTTGGAAAAAAACTGAATAAAATATACAAGAAATGCCAAGTGGAGGCGCTGGAGTGGGGAGCTGCAAGCCTGACCGCCACGCGGCGCAATCCCATGCCGCCACTTGCCAGTTTTTCGATTTTCTAATCTTTTCCACTTAAATATTCAATTAAAAATCAAAATTGAAGGTGAAAAAATCCCGAAAAATTCCTCAGGGATCGGGACGGGATTTCCTTTGATGACATATCCGGAAAAAGGGCAGGACAAACAAATTTGGATACGGGATTAATGTGATCGAACATATGAGAGTGTGGGGTTTACAAAGTGTATTAGGGTTTTCATTTGCATCATCCGAATGT